>CAESWR010001088.1:1044731-1084613 GCA_903171835.1 Mullus surmuletus | reverse complement strand
TATGTGGGAATTGATTAGGTGATAATTCTGTTATTTTGTTCTCTTGCAAGGCAATTTCCCTTAAGTTTGTCAAATTATGAAAAAGGTCTTCAGGAATGGTTGTCAGCTGATTCTCATAAAGCCGCAGTGTTTCCAGTCTTTTTAAGTTTGAGAACCAGTCAACTGATACTTCTGAGAGGTTGTTTTTAGCCATGTGGAGGAGTATAAGATTATCAAGACCATCAAAAGTGCCGTTCTCAATGGATTCAATCTCATTTCCGTGTAAATAGATCTCTCTGACTTTTTTAAGTTCCTCAAACAAGCCTTTTTCCAGGTTACAGATCTTGTTGAACTTAAGCGTGATTTTCTCCAAGTTGCTGAGGTCCTTAAAGACTCCCACGGGAATCGATGTTAATGGGGTGCTGGAGATCTCAATGTATTTGATGTCCACCAGACCTTCAAAAGCTCCAGGCTCAATGTTTTGTGTATTGGTGTTCATGAACTCCACCTTTTCCAGCAGAGGGCTTTGAGCAAAGGCTCCTCTGGGGATAGTTGTAATCTGGCTGTCCACGAAGAAAACCTCTGTCACACCAGGTCTCAAGGAACTTGGGATTTCTGTTGTAGATGCAGGAAAGACTATTCGGTACTCTTTGGGGCAATCAGTTTCTCTTTCACAGTCATTGGTCTGAGACATCGAGGAGTCAAACAGTAAATACAGGAGGAGAACTGAGATGCCTCCTCTCTTCATGGTGAAGTGCTGCAAAAAGAAAAACAATTTCTCCATGATGCATTACTTAGGAAATTGAAATTAACCCTCTGGCTGGTAGAAGTGTACTACTGATTACAGCCATTAATGTCCACCCTAAAAATGTTATTAATCTACATATTCATTTTTATCTAGAAGTCATTTTGTGTTCCTGTGTAATTCATAAGTAGGGGTTGAAAATTTAATAAACTCCGCAATTTTTTCACATTTTTTCCCACATTTTTTCACATTGCAATCCCATGTATGAGCTGAATGGTTCTTACTGTAGTTAAAAGTTGTTTCCTTATAACTTTTAATCAAACGCTTAAAAAGATATTATTTTCATATCCAACAATAGCTGAGAATATGACGAATTTAACATATATTAATGTATGAAATGTATATATGGTAGGTCTATGAAAAGTAAAATAGACCTAATTGGTCCCTAGAGTGTCAAGTTTTACCTTTGTTTATTTTCCTGTAATATGCAGTCAGACTGCAGTTAGCTTCATTAAATCAGGTTATCACACAATCGGTCTGCTGTTACAGGGAAATTTGAAAATAGTGGCTTGCCTACCTGATTATTTCCTTACTCGGGATGAAGCAGAGTGAGAGGACAAATAAACACATGCGGTCTTATTAGTTATCAGTCAGAGAGATGCTGGTCGGCACTGGGCTGGTCTGCAATTGGTTGCATTCCACGTGATGTCACACACTTCTGGAGCTGGAGATAAGAGAAAGGGCCGAAGTTGACTCAGCTTCTTCCTCAACTGCTCTGCTGCATGGCTTCAAAATAATGAAATTTAAATGAAATTTATATAGTTTTTATGCATCTAATGATTTGATTTCAATTGAATGATGAATTAAATCATCGTTGACTTCGGCTGCAGTTGTGTTTGCTGTGTTATTGGCCTGTGTTCAACAGTCTTCATCATTCTTGCACAGACTCCAAACACATTGAATGCGAGTGTCTATAATATCATACTGTTTTTACGTGTAATATAAAAACTTTAATGTCCATTATTTCCCCTTCAACTCATATGCAGTTATTTACTACTGATTCAGTTGTCAGCTCTCTTATTGCCCATGCTTAGTAATGGAAAACAAAACAAAGCCAAAATGTTCCCCAACATTATTTCAGGTTCTCTACCTAAGCGCTTAGCAAACCTTTTTTCTAGCAAAACTGTCTGCAATCATTAAGTGGAGTAAATCATTTAGACAATGTAGGATTTTATTCACTAATAGTAGTGCATTTATTCAATGTATAACATTTTGCATTGTAAGCAGAGAAGGCATCAGATACATTGTGTTACTGTGGAGGCGAAACAAAATCAGATGATTTTATGAGTAACAATTTCTCCAAAGCAGCAGAACTCATTCCTAAGTGTATTGCTGTTAGCACAAAAAGTCATCATCCAACTGCAGTTGTTAATAATGTAAAATGAAAAGAAAGAGACAGTTTCAACTCTCAAACAGTCATGCAGCACCCTGAATGGAGTCTTATATCACTAGAAGAAATATATGGTTTCAGTGCATTTCCCTTCTCACTCAAAAGAAAAAAACAAATCCAGGTTTTACACAAAATGAAAAGGTGGTCGTTTTTAGTGAACATGTAGCCCGTGTCCAAGTACTTTACAGCAGCTAATAATTGTGATAATTATTTACTGAAAACTATTGAATTCAAACGTGAATCTGTTTGTTTATTCTAAATGATGAATTGAGAACAACTAGTTCCTTTTTCTTTTCTCGGCCTTTGAAGCTCTAGAACAAGGCTCCTCAATAAGACTCCACATTTTCCAATTCCACCACAGTAATCAGCGAGCAGTTTCCCTTGGCTTTAAAAGTTCTTGAGTTGCTGAAGTTGGGTGGTCCCTTCTACAGCACAGAGTTCTTGTTCCTGCGGTCTATGTTTCCTCTTCCTGTCTTGTTCCGCCTCCAGCACACACAACTGATGATAATTGTGGCGATGACGACTGTGGTCACGACCGCAGCGATGATGAGGATGATGGAAGTATCATTGCGAACCGTTCCCTCTCCCCCCTGCCCACCGATGGTGACCTCCTCCTGCTCCGAGGTGGGTGTCGTCTTGACGGCAGGTGAAGAGGTGCTTCGCCTAACTGGCGGGGTGTTGGGTTTCCTCCTCTTCTCTGTTGAGGTCAGCACAGGCTGCTCAGTAGAACTCGGGGACACCAAGTTCTCGTCTGCCAGCAGAGAGATCACTTCACCAGTCAGACTTACTGGACTTTCACACACGACAAGGCTGGCGTTTGCCTTGGATGGGTTCTTTTGAAGCCAGTCCCGAAGTGGCACGATACCCCTGTCACACCTCCAGGGGTTCTGCTGAAGGAGGAGCTCCTCTGCCACGGAGAGGGCATCTAGACTGTCTTGAGGAAGGTTGGAAATGGAGTTGTTTTTCAGGTCTATCTGGCCGAGGTGGCTCACACCTTGAAGAAAACCAGTTGGGAGAGATTTCATAAAATTATGCTCTAAGGAGATGTTCACTAGTTTGGGAAGACCTTGGAAAGTCCCAGCTTGGAGGCTTTTGATCAGGTTTGTGTGAAGTGATATCTCTCCCACCTCTTCCAACCCTCTGAAGGCCCCGGTGGATACGTAGCTGATCTGGTTCCGACTCAGAACCAAAAGACGCAAATTGGTCAAGTTCCTGAACGTGTCGTCTTCGATACGACTCAGCTTGTTGTCGTAAAGCCACAACTGCTGCAGGGCCATGGGTCCAAACACCCCTGGGGTGAGACTGCTCAGCTGGTTCTCATAAAGGGAGATCTGCGAAAGGAGGGGCAAGTTTAAGAAGATCCCTTGGGGGAGAGATATGAGCCTGTTGTTGGAGAGGAACAGCTTTTGGAGTTTCTTATTGCTGGCAAACAGGTTAGGGTTGAGATGACTGAGCTGGTTATCCTGCAGGGACAGTTCCTCCAGGTTGTCAAGGTCATCCAAAGTGCCATTTGGGATTTCTGATAGGGAATTTCTGTTTAGCCGCAAGGTTTGGAGCTTAGAGAGACCTTTGAAAGTCTCTCCAGATAACCTGGCAATGTTGTTTCCGGAGAGCATGAGATATCGCAGCTCAATCAAAGGGTGAAACGTCTCCATAGGTACAGAAGTGAATTGGTTCTTACTAAGATCAAGACTATTCAGCCTGGCTAATGGGGCGAACCAGCTTGGACGGAGCACGAGAAGATTGTTGCTCTTCAGATTCAGACTCTCGAGCGTCTGAAGCTGTTGGAATAAGGCCTCTGGTAGATCTTGCAATTCAGTGCCTGTGAAGCCCAAGGCCCCGATGTTTGGGGTGGAATCAAATGTGCCAGGGCGAACCTCTCTCAAAACACTGTCTTTAATCACAATTATGCTCAGGGCATTGGAGAAGTCGGCCAGGTCCTCTGGTTTCAATGAGTAGATACTGGTGTTTGAGATGTAAAGAGCTGTGGTGGATGAGGGTACAGCTGTTGGGAAATCTGAGAGACCGTTGCAGAGGACTTTGGTCGCGTGACATTGGCATCCATCCGGACACGCCCAGGCAGCAGTATTAAGGGAATAGAGAAGTAGGACGTTGAGTAACAGGTCCATCATTTCCCCTAAAAGAAGAAGAAACAACAATAGAACACTTAATTTTTGTCTTTAGTCTAATGTTGGCTTCTCCACTGGCTCCACCAATGTTTGCAGTGCACCATAAATCACAGAGAAACACTTTAAATCTGGTTTCGCAATGGATAAAACACTCTAAAACCAGTTGCAAATTGTATCTGGGATAGTAGACCGCAGCAGAGATAAAACACTCAAAATCTACACAAACCATCATTGTTGCAACATCAAACAAGCCCCATTAATGCCATTCACAGTTCAGAGGAAGTAAAAAAAAAAGACTGCTCTGTTTTGTCCCTCACCCAAAACAAGGTTCCTCTAAGCACCACCACAGCATGGCAGTTAGACGAGAGCCAACTTTAAGTATTAGTGGTTCCTTCGTCGTCTCAGCATTTTAACCGAAAATGAAGACATGCAGTATACGTTTCTGATTCAGTATGAACTTTTGTTGCCTGTTGCTTGGAGAGTTGCTGGAGCACTGAATGATCACAGTGATTAAGCAGCCTGCGGAATTAACACTGTAGCGTGTATTCCACATTTGTACACAAAAAAAGTTTGCAGTGTTTCCAACCCCCCCCCCCCAAAAAAAAACCAGAACTGCTGAGCATCCCTGTTTTATCCGGAGTGTTTTTATATTTGCTGCCACAAATGAAGCTATTTCTGTGTTCTGACAACATGGGACGGTGACAGTATGCCAGCACACCGAGGCCGAGGCTTTGCTCGGTTTTTGTTATGGCACCAGACGCTGCAAAGACAAAGCTGTGCCAACTTAACGACCTATTTTTCCTTAGAAATCCTTTCAGCACTTGACACTTAATGTTGGCAAGCACAAGTTGTTTTCTCAGTAGCTGAGGTGTATTAGGGTGCAGAAAGAGTCCCCCGAAGGAAGTGCTCCTCTAAAGAGGAGCTCCAATGAGCTCAACGCAACAGGCTTTCTTTCTTTCTCCCTCCTTTCTTTCTGGTTTTTACATCCAAAACTTAGAACCGCAAATGACGTCCCTTGTGCAACACAGCTGCTCTCGTTTTAATACATTTTGCCCTCATGCCTGTGTTCAATTAGACGGTGGGGTTTCTCTGCGTCTTTGCTTTGAATAGGAAATTAATGTTTTTATACTGTGCTGAAACTTAATTACTGTGCTGTTTCTAAAATCATGTCATCCCTCATTATTTATCATTCCAGTTATATTGCTACTTTGCTACCAGTAACAACAATATCTGTGAAATTAACATGCTTACTTGTGGTTATGTGAAGGAGCCAGTTTCATCATTATCCTCATTTCCCCTTTTTTTTTTTACTGAGCCACCATATGTGCGGAAAGTCCGAGGTCAGAAGTGTGAGTTGAGGATGTGCGTATCAGCCAAATCACTAGAGTTCCACTCATCCTGTGGATTTTACTCCCTTAAAAACAACACTTATGTACTGACTAGCTTTTCAGACATGTGACGAACCAAAATGCTTCTTCTTCGACAGACACCAAACCACACAGCTATGTGGGACAGGCTTGTGTGACAAGCATGGATTTAGTAATATCCATGTTTCATCAAATAAAAAAGAAAAACTGACATCTATACCACATTTCCTTTCTGGTTCATATTATAATGTCCCAGTCCAACCAAAACCACTGTCTGCCCCTAAGTGGGAAAGGCTGGAATGGTCTGCAGTACAATGTAATGGCTAAAGCATTTCCAGTTCACCATTAATTACCTTGATATTTTTTCCCCCTCTTTGGCTGAAGGATCACCACTTGGTCATGAAAAGAACCAGTGAATGAAGCAGCAAAGACAGGAGCTGTCCTGCCACAGAGCACAAAATCAGCAGTTAATCCACTTGAAATGTTTGTTCATGACATGAAAATGTTTACTGCCACTATGACATCTTCATATATACAAAAATACATATGAGAAAAACTTGCTCATTGCTCGACTTTAGTTTACATTCAGAATCTGGCAGTCTATAGACTAGATTCACATTTGCTTCAAAAGTGAAAAAGTTAGATAATTTGCTCTTAGGTATTTACGTTAACAATCTATTGATCTTTGTTTCTCCCCCCTTTTTCTTCTTTATAATAGATTTGTCTATGGATTTTCCCTGATAGCACAACAAATAGCAATCAGAAATATAAATTCACAAAATAACAAGGACTGAACCTACCTCCAGTGGTGGCTGACGAATGAGTGAACAGAGACGGGGAGGTGGTGTGGTTATCTCTTTATGTACGTCCTGCCTTCCTCTGCAGCTTCACAAATCCTCAAATGAAAGGTTTCCAGCGGTCTCACATTTTCCTGATCTTCGTCACCTCGCTCGATTCCTTTCATCAACCCTTTTTGTTATTTTTTTTCTCCTGAGGTCATGAAATCAGCAGGTCCTTTGCTCGGACTTAAATGGCAGTGTTCATCGTCCCAGCCATCAGCCTTCCCCCTCTGTTCCTTTCACACACATTTTTTGCCTATGTGGTGGTGGGCGGTGGGGGGAAGCCCCACCTTCTGGTGTCTAACTGTGCCTGATTCCAATTTGGGCTCTAATGGTGTGTCTGCAAACCTGCAAACATGGGAATGTGTGTAATTGGATCTCAGGGGTCCATATGCTGTTAAATGTTATCTTCAACATGTGTCTTCTGTTTTCTTGAAGGGAAAGGAGGTGAACCGTTGCTGCAGTTATGAGAAGGTGGAGGATGCAGTTTGTTTTAAGACAATGGATCTGGTTTTGTTTACGTTATTGCATACTTTTCTGTGTGTGTGCATTCCTGGTTTTGGAGGGCGTGTGAACAACTGCATTTGCGGTGCTTGTTGGATTATGTTTTTGGAGTACTGGCGTGGCTCATGATTCACTGCTCTACAGGGGATTACTGATTGCACGTTGATTCCAAAAAACTAAGCGTGCTTGTTTTTGAATCGCCAGCACATGCCAGGAAATTGACAAAATCCTGCAGCTTTACACATTACACAATTCTGACAGAGATGGAAGAGAACAACATTAGGGGGATTTCCCTGCAATTAGAGTCTGTCAATGTTGTGCATATTGCACAGTAGCAGAGGAAATTCTATAGTATTTGCTGTAAAAATGTTAATCTATAGGAAATAGATTGATGTCCTGTTGTGTCTGGACCTTCTCATGTGAATGAAACATGGTTCTCACAGCTAGTCAGGAAGAAAGGCTATGCAGCAGGAGTCGTGCTGCCTTTAACATTCCTGTGTCCATATGTAATTTGAAACAACACACACTTTACCAAAGAACCCAGATAGAGAGGGTGGAGTCACAGTAACATATAGACAGACAGTTGCTGCAGTTTACGTTGTGAATGCGGTGTTTATCTGATACCATGGGGAGATATATTACAGTTTTTGCGTTTCCTTTGCCATCGTGCTGTTCTGCAACTGATAAAAGCATCTAAAAAGCATCTTTATGACACTTGAAATCGCCCTATACGCAACATAAATGTGGAGTAAACACTTAAAACAATAGATCAGGAAATTAAAGTTGCTCTTTTTAGGTTTCTAGGGTAGAAGATTATACCAAATTATTGAAAAAATTTCCTAGATACAGTATGTGGTGATTCCCTGATTTGCTTCGTAACATCACTGATAAACATTCTCAAATAAACGTTCTATATTCTCTCTCTCTTTTTGTGTGTGTGGTCTCTTCTATTCATCTACCTTTTCTGTCCAAATTCTTTGGACTCTGTGTACTTCCCAAAAAGATTGACTCAAGCTGAAGCTTTGTGATTCTCATAAAAACAAAGTGGTCCCTGGAGTGTTGCAAATAGTTACAAAGCGGACATAAGATGAGAGATTGAATGAAACTTTTAAATGTTTATTTATGTCATGTTTTATAAAAGCAAACATGGTACATACAGTAACATACTACTATATTATAGTATTATACTGTTATTGCAATAATTACAAGAAATTAATTTGTATTACTGTTGCTGTTAAACTGCTTCTGTGCTGTAAAAACATACCAAAACCCATTTTGGAAAATATCCTTTAACCTTAAATGACAGGTTAAGATAAGTTGTTTTTATAGGCCAGTGAAGTTTTCATCACACTCATATGAATCAAAATGTTTTCCACTGTGGTCAGATATTCCTGCAGTACGAACTCCTCACCCACCCTTTTCTCTCTCTCTCTCTCTGTGCGTGTGTGTGCCAGTGTGGGTGTTTGTGATGATTTATGCTGGCTGTTGTGTGAACTCAGCCTACTGGAAGGCCCTAATCACTGGTTGTCATAGCGATGAACTTAGGTGCTGTCCTCCTTTGTTGGCTGCTTGTTTTAAAGTCCGATCTCTTCTCATGGAATTCATGGCATCCACTGTCATTTTGTAAAGGTTTAAAAGCTTTTTTTTGGCTCACAGTCAAACCCTTTCTATTGTCTTGAATCAGCGAGCAGTGGTAAATGACAGTGTAATTATCCACAAGTATCATTCATAAACAAATACAATACTACAATCTTCGATCAAAATGTAGTAAAGACTTTTCATTTCTGTTTTCTGACATCATGTTCACTCTCAATAAAAGCATGTTTGTTTGTTTTGTTATGGCTTTTGCAATTCAGCAGTGGGTGTTTTTCCAAAAGTCATCTCAGATATGAACAATATCTCTTGATATGAACAAAAGACTCACCTTCCTGTTTTGGGAGATTAGGTGAGATTTGCTGACTGTTGTGAGTCAATGGGTTCCTGAATCACGATCAAGGTGATTAAAACAATTGAATCACCATGACCAACGATGAACGTGCAAAATGATGTGAAAAGTGAGGAAATGACTAACAAGTTCTAAAATATGTTTGACTCTGATTCTTATTACTAATGATTTTCATAAGAAGCTGGTTTTCATAACTGCAACACCTCATTTGAGGTCATAATTACTGACAGACATGGGCAGAAACGAAACCATAATGACACAGCTATTGCTCAGCTGTAGGAAATTTGATACTGTTCTTTGGACAAACATCTATTCATCTTTGCCAGCATGGTTTGAAATAAAACCCACACAACTCATTTGTGAAGATGTAGTCACAACTTTAATAAGGCTGTTTATTATTCTGTATTTCAGCTATTACACCACTAGAGGGAAACATAGAAGCACTTGTGATCCATGATGTGGCTTCCTAAAATGTGTTATATTAAAAAAGAAAAGGTTTCAGTCTTTGACATGTCAGCGTGACAGCAAACAAGTGACAGCAAATTGTTAAAATGTGACCTGTTAGGGATGTATTTGAGAAGCATCTCTGTGTAAAGTTTAAGGCAATTTATCTGCAGTGTGACCGCATGAAAGGTGAAGGAAAAAAAACAATCATAGGAGTACACTTATTTTTGCAAACCTGATAACATGTTATCTCACTCCGTAATTTGCATGTACTGAGCTGTTAATGGTCCCATGGCCTTGTTGAGGTGGTACAGGCCGAAGATGGCAGCGAGAATGAGGAGCAAGCCCATGACCACAAGGAGGATGTGACAAACTAAAAAAAAGTTCATCAAAGCCACATTTGAGGGCAGAAACCAGACGTACACCCAATTCTGGAAGCGGTTGTGGTGAACAAACTCAGGCCTTTCTTCTATCACAAATGTGTCATAGAAAGGCTGTGATGCATGGCGGGTCGAGGCTGTCGTGGGCTTAATAATGATGTTGCTATTTGGTTTAGCAATGATTGGTGGCTGGAGGGATCTTGAGGGGGTTGTTTGAATGGTGTTTGGTTGGGTTTCTATCAATGGCATCGTGGTAGTGGAAGTGGTTGCTTGGATGGTGATTGGTTTGGTTTCTGTCGATGGCATCGTGGTAGTGGAAGTGGTTGCTTGGATGGTGATTGGTTGGGTTTCTGTCGATGGCATCGTGGTAGTGGAAGTGGTGATTGGTTGGGTTTCTGTCGATGGCATCGTAGTAGTGGGAGTGGTGATTGGTTGGGTTTCTGTCGATGGCATCGTGGTAGTGGAAGTGGTTGCTTGGATGGTGATTGGTTGGGTCTCTGTCGATGGCATCGTGGTAGTGGAAGTGGTTACTTGGATGGTGATTGGTTTGGTTTCTGTCGATGGCATCGTGGTAGTGGAAGTGGTTGCTTGGATGGTGATTGGTTGGGTTTCTGTCGATGGCATCATGGTAGTGGAAGTGGTGATTGGTTGGGTTTCTGTCGATGGCATCGTGGTAGTGGAAGTGGTTGCTTGGATGGCCATCATGATAGTGGGACCCTCTGTTGGATGGGTGCCTAATCCATGAGTTGGAGGGTAGCTTGTAGTGACTCGTGCAGCATTACAATATTCAAAATCCCCATCATGTAGAGAGCTGAGAGTGCGGAGCATTTGATACACCGGACTAAGGCACTCCACATTTTGGCTGTCAATAACAACATGCTCATTATGCCGTATCCATGTTGAGATACCTCTTATACTACAAGTGCAGTCCCAAGGGTTGCTGCTCAGAGTTAGAACCTTCAAATCAAGATTTCCCAAGAAAATGTCTTTTGGAAGAGATCTTAGCTGGTTATTTTTCAAACCAAGAATGCGTAGCCTTTTAAGGCCCTGAAACATGTCCTCATGCAGGCTCTGCAGCTTGTTGTCACTAAGAACCAATATGCCCAGTGTGGGGAGGTTGGAGAAGAGATGTGGCGGCAGGTGATGGAGATCATTGGATTTCAGTGAGAGTTTATCAAGGTTGGGGAGGCAACAGAACAGATCCGAGGGCAAGTCCCTCAACTTCTCGTTGAGATGGAGGTTCAGTTTTACCAGCCCTGACATGTTAGCAAACAAGTTTCCTGGCACTGTGGTGAGGTTGGTGGTGAACAAGTAAAACTCATCCATGTTGGGCATGTGACCCATCAGCGGGTCTGGCAGCGACAACAGAGGGTTGTTGTAGAGGGTCAGCTTTTTCAGCTTGGGCATGTGGTAGAAGCTTTTCTCTGGGACATACTGAAGTTGGTTGGAGGACAGGGTTAGGGTCAACAGGTTTCCCAGGGACCAGAAGAGCTGAGGGGGAAGACTTGCAATCTTGTTGTGGTGGATCTTGAGCTCCTGGAGGTTAACAAGTCCATCAAACATCCCAGGTTGTAGCTCCTCTAACTCATTGTTGTAGAGCATGAGCTGGCGAAGGTTTGTCAGAGAGTGAAAGATAGTGCGTGGGAGCGTTGTTATGGAGTTCCTGCCCAGGTTGAGAAATTCAAGGCTGCTCAGTCCCATAAAAACATCTGAAGCTGGATTGGTCAAAGCATTGCGGCTCAGGTCCATATACAACAACTTGGTAAGCCCCTCAAACATATGCGGAGAAATGCTCTCCAACTTGTTTCCATCTAAATAGAGTTGCTCCAGAGTGGTGAGCTGATTGAAAACCCGAGCAGGAAGAGTAGAGAGATCATTAGACGACAGCTTGACAGACTTGAGCTGAGGAGCAACGTGGAAAGCCATGGGATGGATTGTGTGAAGATGACTGTTGATGAGGCTGAAACGCAGCAGTAGGTTCATGTTCTTCAGGCTCTGGTCATTTATGACGTTCATGTTGGTGCTGTTGACCTGCAGCAGGTAGGTGTGAACAGGCAGATCCTTTGGGACATCGGTGATGCCGGGTCCAACACAGATGGCAACACCTCCGCCATTGCAGAAGCAGTTGTGAGGGCAGGCCACGTTACAGGTGAGGAGTGGGAGTGTGAAGAGGATGAGCATCCACTTCATGGCTGCAGATATGAAATAGAAGCACATTCAGAGTTTCGTCTGTTAATATCATCCAAAGTCAATTTATGAAATTAGAAACAAGTATTCTTCCCACCTCTGAAGTTATAATCCATCTGCCTTGCATTGAGCAGGTTGCTGAGCTCTGTGGTGCTCTTGCTGCTAGATGTCCTGCTTATCAAGCTGCATTTCTCCACCACAATGCCCGCCCAAAGTTCATCCATCAGTCATACTAGGAAGCTCTTTTACCAAAGCCTGAGTGACATGGTGACACTGAGAATACCAAAAGTTCTTGGAGTTAAGTTCTTCAAGAAATTACTAGTTTTGGTTCTTTAGTTTTTGATGAATCCATATGTTTGTATTTTGTTTTGTTTTTTTATGTTGAGAGTGCTGTTTTTAGCTAGACCAATTTAGCATCAGATGACACCCCCCACCCCCGACGAAGTTACAAAGGATGATTAAAGCCACAGTGTGATCATATATGGGCATAAACATGGCTTTTTCTTTAAATAGCTAAAGCAAAACACGTTGGTTCACTTCAAGTGGATTTATCTTGCCAGAGTCGCTTGTTGTTTTGTTTTGTTGGGTTTTAGAAAATACTTGGCTTGATACTTTTGCAAGTGTGCAACAGGAAAACAATGGAGAAAAAAAGCAAAAGAGGGTGGGGTGATAAAAGCCACTGTGCACATATTTGGGCATGAACAACTTGACATGGTGATGTGTTTTAACCGTACGCGGGAAGCAGAGGATGCTGGTTCATTTCCTGTGGACTTATCTAGCAATGGGAGCTCCAAACAGATAATTGATATAACGTGTCAGCAAGGATGTTTATTTCCCCTGCAAGTGATTCCACGGAAAATGTTGGGAAATAATAACCCACTGACAATACCGACTGGAGCGAAGGGGGATACTGACCATGACAGTATGCACGAGATACATATTAATAGATATTTGTCCATATTTCTCCAGTGTATTTTGTCTCATTGTGTTAGATAGAGAGATTGAAAGTCTGCATGTTTGAATGACCTCTCTTTGGCAATAATCAACAGTACCAGACTGTGATGTTGGTTCCATTGGTGATGCTTCATCGGAGAGTCTCGGGGGTTGCTTTAATTCTATCTGGGAGAGCCCTAACATCTGCAGTAACAGATTTATTTAGCCTCATGGGGGACAATTAAAGCAAGTTGTTGTGAGCGGGCACATTGTACTGAACAAATATGGAAATAACTACATGTTTGCACGTATGAGGCGGGGTCTCTAGCCAACTCAAGTCACATACATTAGTAAGCAGTGTTTTTGCATTCTGGAAGGTTTGTACGTCAAATCAATGACACGAAAGATATTTTGAAACCTTGTACAGAACTGGAGTACAGATTTAGTGTAGAATTTTATCATTAGACAAGAACTTGGAAACTAAAATGAAATGAGAAAATTCAGTTTGGGAAGATGCTTTCCGACCTTCTCCTTGTACATGTGCCCATGCACTGACTCAGGGTGTATCTAAAGATTCAGTTTTGCATGAATAGTACACAAAATGTTGTTGACATAACACATTATTACACTCCATACATTTGAAAGTTTCATAATAATTTGTATGTGAAGCAGAGTTGAACTGTTATCATTCGGTTCATAAGATACAAACAAGCTTTTATTTAAAAAGATATGGGAAAACTGCACACATTTTCACACATAAATCAATTCATAATCAAGTTCCTTCTTCATTCCTTTACTTCTTGCAAAAGCACACAAGAATTGTTGCTGTCGTTATAGTTACTCTGAAAGCTGAATGTGTTCCCTGCTGTGCCTTGTTGATATTTTTATTATATTTGAATCAAAGTGAACAAATGTTCTGATAGTGTTTTGTAAAAAACCATGTAGCTGATGTGTTGTGTGTCGGTGAATGAATCATTCCTACAAACATTGGTGAAGGACTCACTGACTGAAAGCAAAAGTCATCACAACCCATAATGCCTCTGAAAGCTGTGTCACATGCAGTCTGCTTTCCCCGAAGCTTTGACGTAGGTGTGATTCAGATCTTTTCACAGCAGCTCTCCCATTATGTAGCCTAAGCCTGTGACTCAGCTCTGTCACGCTGCTCTGGAAGATCCACTCTGATTAACTTGTTTTGGCTGTTCACAGTTCACACTGTTGTGCACCTCATGACACAAACCATTTATTCTGACATTGTTTATTTTTCGACAGTTACATTTGTAATCTCATAAATAACGTGGACTCAATTTTGTTAAGAAATACTATAACTGTGTGTCTATGTAACAGCAGGGGGAGACATGATGTGTGTCAGTGGTGGTACAACAAAATAAATTCCCCACACTGCCACCAGAGAGCGACATATACACAAGCAGTCAGCATAGAAATTCCCTGGTCAGATATCATAAGGTTCTTGCAGTACATTTACCATCTCCAGGGTATTTCCAGAGAGATCATCAATTATTGAAGGATGAGGGATGTGCAGCCACAAGTCTAACCCCTGTGAACGGCATCTCTAGAAATTCTCCAAAATGAGACATTCCAGAGAATTTCTAGAATCAATACAGTGAAATTGAATAAAATAACTGGTGTCGTGAGGCTTAAGGCTATGCTGGACTTCGCGCTCCTCGCACTCCCCGTGCTCCTCGCACTCTTGCGCCTCTCTCACACACAGTACTTCCAGAAGCAGGCTGCGGACGAGAGGAGATTGAGACTGCATGTGTTATTTTACATGCGGGACAATGCGGTCAACATGAACTACAGTGCAAAACAAAATGCAGGGCACACTCTGTGGATGCTACTTACCTTCACCCCTCTTCCTGCTGATGGGTTTGCTTTGTGCCAAATTGGCTGTGATCTCCCTCTCCAGCTCCAGATCCTCCCTCAGCGCCTTCAGCTACAAAGAGAGATCACAGATTTACTCTACGGGCAGGTAGCACTATCCCAGTGATGATACACCATCTGTTCCGTGGCCTTTGGAATAACGGGGGTGTAACAGGTTTTCATACAGTTTCCAGCTAGAAGTGCTTCATATATCTAGAACAATTGTACAGACATAAAAATGTCTATTTGTCCCACCTCTTCTAATTCAGTTAATTTGTTGGATAGCTCCATTCCTGCAGACAAGAGGAAATAACAATTATCATCCAGGCAATAACATATTTGTATAACTGACTTATTTTCTCTCTCTAAAACTCACACCTAGAGGGTCGTTCCTTTCGACCGGAACTAAGCTTTTTTGCAGTAGCAGCGATAGAATCTTGCTCTGGACATCTGTGTCTTCCCTTGGGTTCAAAACGTGGTGACCTGAGAAACAGATCAGTTCATTCAGCCATTGTTGCTTGAAACCTGCTGCATTCAAAGACCAGCAATGTCCCTGCATGAGGGAGGTCTCACCGAGCTGACCAGGCTGGATATTTTTGCCGGAAAAAAGGTGAACTCACCACTGTTGAATATGCTCCTCCCCTCCGCACTCATGGCCCCCTGTAGTAGTAATAAACACAGGAGTCCTACGCAGAAGTTGACAACTGCAGCCCTGTCCATGACACTCGGTTACACGTACACGGTCGCAAAATGCAGCGCGGGGAGACGTCCCTTACAAGAGAAGCCAGCAAACTACTGCCTTTGAGTCCATCCCGTCAATATATTTATCCTTTCAAGGGGCTGGGAGGAGGAGCCAGTCAGACCTTTAAATCAATAGCTAGTCATTGCGGCTTTCGTCAGAAGTCCACCTTTCTTTTTTTACTGGGCCCGTGGAGCGTCTGACTGAAATACGGTGATCTGACGTAGGCGAGGCCGGCGACCCTACATCACTGTGACACTGGGAAATCAAACAGAGAGTGTGGGTCATAAATCAGCCCATCGGTTATGAGGTACCAGAATCAGATGTTTTTGGCTGTGTCGAGTCTTTTTCTTTTACATTAATTGCCTCCTTAAATAGGAACACCAGGAGTGTGTCGGTCTGGGGAAGGAGGGGTAAGTAGATTGGTTCGGGCCTTAAGTGCATCATAGCCGGAGATGAGCTCTCAATCTTGGCTGTGGATACTGCTCCGGAGCTGAGGAAACATCTATCATGGCGGCTGAGCCAACCACCCCAACACCTATGGTCTATTTTGTGCATCAAGGAAATCACATCTCATACCTCTGCCAGGCAGTCGGCCATTGTGCGTGTGCAGTGTTAGGGAAATGAACTGGCTGGCAGCTGCCATCTTTAACTGGTCAGGGTTTCATAAAAGCCCCTGGCCACCACACGACCCCCCCCCCTCCCCTAGACTTTTACTGAGGAGCCTGTTGACGTCTAGAGTCTGGCATCGAAGTGCCCTTCATGAATCCATCACTTTAGTCACTCTGGTGTCTAAACGCACAGCGGCTCAAGGGCTCAACGTGCGACAAAATGAAAGAGACGGAGGGAAGGAGTTTGGTGGTGGAATATTTGGCATCACCAATTTAAAGTTTTTGCCTTCTCGTTTCAGATGAATGAGGAGAATGGACTTTGCACACAGTTGACCAAAAAGTAATTTGCACAGAAAACTAACTGAACTAAAGATGTTCCCATTGTTCAGAAGTCTCGCAAATGTAAGATTTTGGTTTGTATAATGGACAAGCTTTTATTCCGTCCCTCAAACTCGGAAATATTACTTAAAACTGCAAAGAACTGAACATCTTCAGAGTTATTACCAATGTTTAAAGAGTAAGACTAGCGCCATCCAATTAATCAACAATTTATTATTAGCAGGGACCAAATTCTAACTGATTCACTGACATTGACTCAAAAATTGCTCATAAAAGCCATACAGATGTTAGCAACTTATATGCAACCATGAATAAATGGCCTACATCAGTCTTTAGTCTGCAAAATGGTAAAGCTGTGAATGCAACCAGCCAGTCCATCTGGACAGAGTGAGTGGGGAGGATCCAGTTTCATTGTAGTCTTCTGACAGAAAGCGCAGGTGTAACATCATTATTGGCGCAATACCATTCGCCATGTCAGTGTCTTTCAGTGAGCCAGCACAATGGAGACGCCTTGAGATTCCCTAACTGCTCTTGAATGCAGCTGTCATTAACGTAATCACTGACAGCTGTGTTTTTCTCTTCCATCTGGTGGCACCAATGAAAAAACGTCATGTATCTAGATAATATGATTGATGAACAAGTAAGCAGGCAAGCTGTCTCTGACCGTAAACTAATGTTGCTAGTGATTCTTTCTAAATTGACCAGTCTCAACAGTTATTGGAATTGACGTGATGTAATTGGCTAACTTAATATGTGCAGCACACGGCTGCAGTGCGACGTGGTGGACACTAGAGGGGGTGATTACATTAGCATGTCAACTGCTGTCAGATCACGTGACACATTCGTGTTTGTCCAGAAAGGCGGAATAAATAAGCAGACCGGAAAAGTCAACTCAGTCAAGCTGTCACTATATAACCTCTTTATTTATAACAAGGTCCAGCAGACCTTGAATGTACCTTTTAAATCTGGCCCACCATCTCCATGTAAATATCTGTGAGGCATCTAAACTAAAGATAACTAACTAAAGATGCACTAAAGGGATGCAAATCTACATTCAAAACAGGGTGGTGTGTTTCGTTCTGTTTCTCAGAAGAGACGAGATTAGTGTCTGCAGCTGTCTCCTGTCACCCACCGAACAGGCGGCAAGAGCTGTGGTACTTCTAACATTCAGCAGGAATGATACCGGAAGTACTTTAAGGTGGCTTTCAAAGTTGGATAAAGGTTGATCTTTATTGTCTTTAATATCACATAATGTGGGAATTACAGTGTTTCAGCAGCACATCTAGAGCAATTAATAAAGGAAGAGGGACATATGAATTACAGAAAATAAGGAATAAATCAGATTTTTCTTTTTAGAAAAAATATGGTAAAATGCTTCATTTTTACAGATAATTAAAAAAGGTAAACAATATTACACATGTTAGTACTGGGACGTTATGGAAAGACGTTTCTTACAATCCACATTTATGTCATAAAGCATATTGTAGAAAGGTGTCGTTTCTGTATGTGAGTCAACTGACTTTGTACAAAACACTGGTTTATTAAGGAAAACAAACATAACGTGAGTGTTGCTACATCCGTATCGGAGAGCATGGAGCACGGTCACTGGCTTAGCCATCGAAACACTCCTGCAGGTACTGTGGCTCATAGTAAATAAATAAAAACAAAACCGAGCATCATTTAAGCAGATGATCTACACATAATTCCATACTAGCGCACTTTCTTGTGAATAGCTGAGCTATCTAATCGAATAAAGGCTCCCTCAGACAATATATAGTTGTGTTAATTCCTCTTTAAGCAAGTTGCAGTGTTATATGTTTTTTTTAATGACCAAATAATTTGGATCACCCACAAATCACATGTTTTGTATTATCCAAATATTATCTTATCCAATATATTATCAAAAAATGTAATCTTGTTTAAGTCGTCTTGATGACTGCGGGCTAAAAAACTGTTAATGTTAACGGACACAAAGTATTTTCTTGCAAAGATATGTTTAATTTCTGGCACCGTAAATGCTCAATTGGCTTCTTTTATTTTGACACGCAAAACCGGACGTTGAAGAGTGTCCGCGTGCAGCTTGGCGGAGCGCCCTGCGGAGGGAGGGACGGCCGTGGAAACAACTGACACGCAGCCGTCAGCGAGTGTGTGTGTGCGTGTGTGTGTGTGTGTGAGAGAGAGAGAGAGAGAGAGAGAGGGAGGGAGGGAGGATACCGAAACTAATCAGAAGGGCCGTCCAGCACCTGAACCATCAATCGGCTTTATGAGCGGAGGCGATCAATCAAGCTACGTTTAACCTCTCTGGCGGAAAGAGAAAAAAAAAAAAAGGGAAAGACGCGGAAGTGAAATTCACGGCCATCGACTCGTTATCGGTGACAACATGGCTGAATATACCATCGACCACGACAAACTACCTGGAGTGAAAGAGGGTAACGACCACAACACATTTGAATGTGTAGCTACGGGCGATGCTAGCTAGGCTAATGCTAACCGGTGGGGGGGGGGTGTTTGTGTTTGTGATCATTAGCTTGGTGTTTAGCTCCTCTTGCTAGGTGGGATGCTAGCACGATGGTCTCCCAGCTGGAGGCGGTCAAACAGCTTTANNGGGGGGGGGGTCTTGTATGCAGGTGTCTGCTTTGTGAGTGTATGGGATGGTGTTTTAGCAGACGGGCACACGTGTTCTCCCTTCATTTGTTAATGTTTTGCCTGCGAGACTGAGACAAACACGCATGTTGTAAATACAAAGGTGGCAGGAGATCAGGTGACCTCGCTCAACACATTCCATTCTCTTGCATGCAGACTGCAGATTTCTATGTTGACAGTGTGAACTGAAGGTGTCATCCTGATGTTGACCTTTGCACCTGACACCCACCTTCTGTCCTACACACACACACACACTGCCTCCTTTGCCCTCTGCTGTCCCACCTGGGCGCCAAGGAGAAGAGCCACATTTTTGGATGCTGCGTTGCTCTGCGAGGGACCTGTCGTGTCAGTGCAGAGCAGCTGCTCACCGCCGATGCTTGTTATTCTGGTCAGAGAGAGAAGGCACACGCATCTGCTTGGCTGGTCCACTGAGGGAGACTGTGGAGAGCTGCAGGAGAGGTCCTTAGACTTGGGGAAGAGAGACGATGTTTGGGGGCTCGCACTGCTGCTGCTCGCATCACAAAGTAGCTGAGGCGGCATGTTGGGCCGATCATACCTCTGTGCTGCGATTGCGCTCTGCATTTTTAAGGCAACCTGTTTAACTGACTATCACTTAAACTGTTACACGGATCCAAACAGTTGGATGCAGGCAGTGTGTATAGCTTCTGCAGACAGAATAAGGCTCATGTTTCTTGGGTAAGAGGATTAAACATATGGTTGAGAAGTTGTCAATGTAAATCAAATCCCATCCTGGGTTGTGTGTGTGTGTGTGTGTGTGTCGGGAGGGGGGGGTCTCTCAGCCTCTTAACCAAGTCACCCCATTGACCCTTCCACTACAGCAGACATTAGTTTGGCTTTTTCCAATGCACCCCACAGCAACATCTGTTGCTGGTTGTTAATTTTTTAATGTGGATGAAGTCATCTCTCGGAGAGTACAGATGATGCTCCTCTGGGCCTCTGAGTCGGCAGGGGAGCTCAGAATATGAGATCACTGGCAAAGAAAGGGTCGACGGATCACATATGATCTGAACAAGAATCTTTTTGTTTGCAGGAAATGTGACAGGTGAAGTTGCATTGAAATTAGATCATGGTCTCTGTGCAGTCCATATTCGCTGTTGACGGCAAAGTGGCTTCAGTGTGGTTTCTCGCAGGAAGAAATGCTTGATTTTGTTTTTATTCTGCTGCTACACAAAACTGAAGAAACATTGTGAGTTAACACCCTGTGAGATCCACGTGTGAGAAAGGTCCTCAGTGTCACCTCGGCTTCTACGGTTTCTGCACATGAAGCCGCTACTGCTGGCCAGTGAAATGTGTAAAAGGAAGGCAAGCTTCATCTCAGAAAATGGAAGGCTGAGAGTGTGTGTGTGTGTCACTGTTTGTGAGGGGGAAAAACAGCGGTTCTTTCCAGAATACATGTTGGCATCCTGTTGGCCGTCGGCAATGACACTAATATTGAAACGTTCACTGGAAAGTCTGAGGCAGCTTCAGTCTAATTAGTTGTGGAAATATTCATGTATAATGGGTTTTCTTTCAAACTCAGAGCAGGCAGAGTGTGGTTGTCGCAGCAAAACCTTGACAAACAAAACAGCTCAGGGCTCAGGAAGTACCCTTTGAGACAGCTTTACCAAGAAAAGTACTGATAGCTTCTAACTTGGGGTTCTTCACTTGAGACGAAGACGGGTTCCTCTTTCAGATTTTCACTTCATCTTTTTGCAGATCATTGCAAAAAAAACACCTTCCTGTGACTTTTTTAGTTTATTTTGTTGTGTATCAAATTAAGGCTTTTCATCGAGATAAGAATGAGCCGAGTTCCTCATTTTGAGCCTCACTTCATGATTTTGCAGAAAATAAGCAAACCACAGCTTTCCTTTTTCTTCTGCCAGCATTCTTAGTAGAAGTAGAAGTCCTCTTATTAGCCCACAATGGGGAAATTTCAGTGCCACAGTAGCATGAACTTTGCCAGAAAGCACAGAAAAAATGTACAAAGAAGAGAAATGATAAGTAGAAGTAAGAAAAAAATGAAATAGAATAAGAAAATATGACATACTGTACCTTTTTACAAATACTGTACTGTACATGAATGTTATGTGAATATTACACATGGATGGATGGATGTTACAAAATGTACATTCGAGCTGTTGTTCATCAGTTATTA
Source organism: Mullus surmuletus (assembly GCA_903171835.1). Taxonomy (NCBI): domain Eukaryota; kingdom Metazoa; phylum Chordata; class Actinopteri; order Syngnathiformes; family Mullidae; genus Mullus; species Mullus surmuletus. Next base: position 1,063,346 of record CAESWR010001088.1, on the reverse strand, counting down.
TATGCAATCTGATTTAAGACTTTTGATGGTACCAACTAATTGAGTTGGTGACATTAAAGTTAATTGTTTGTTGGAGCCTTCGAAGCGTCATATGCTCACACAGTGACACGTCCTTGTCACTCAACTCACAATTCAAAATCTGGTCGGTGCCATTTCCCCACGGTTACATCATCCATAGCACACTGGCGATGCAGAGTTCTCAGCTGTCACTCAGAATCAGCTGATGTTTGCTTTAAATGCCGTCAGTTTGTTGTTGAGGGAAGACACCTGAAGGAAAGCTACAGGAAATCCTGAAGAACGACTGAAAAAGAAAAATGGAAACGCACTGTAAACCTGCTCAGACACATAATTAGTTTTGGGTTTGCAGGCAGGCCAATGTATATTTTATTAGGGGTGCCCTCAAACAACTTTTTCACTTCTGATACGATGCCGATATTGCAGCCTTTAGTATTGGCCGATACAAATATTTATCCGATACAATATCAGCTTGAGTCATACATACTTTTATTACTTATTTTGTAGTCTGGAATGTTAAAAAACGCTTGATCAAGTGATCGACTACTCAAACAGAGAATAATAGTCAGCAACGGTAGGCATGAAATACTGACCCATTTATTAGAAGCGCTGGAGCGAAGTCTGGAGTGGACTGCTTGTATCAGATTGCTTAAATATCGGAGATTTTAGACGTAGACTGATTGAGTCTAAAAATATATACGTTACCATAGTGAATTTCAACTGAATTTCATGTGTGTCTGAATGCACTTATGACTGTAATGTTTCTTTGTAATCCTTCAGTGTGCCGAGACTTTGCTGTGCTGGAGGACCACTGCCTTGCCTACAACCTCCAGGAACAAGAGAGTAAGTCTTCCTTGCCGTGACCTCCTTCCATTCAAGGTAACGACAAGTTAACTCTGATGGAATCCTCCCTCATCTGCCGGAGCGCTCGGCCGCGTATAGTGTTTTCTGCATCGGGCGCATTACATCAGCGCCGACTGTGCGGGCCGCCCTGCTGCATTCCCAGGTCACCTTCTGCTTACTTTGCAGAAGAACAAAGTCTGAGGGATGTTTTTAGAGCAGCGGTAGAAGCACGCTCCACTTCTCTCCCTCATCCTGGTAAAATCATCAAGGCCGAGGTGGGGGTGAACGGCAGCGGGCGTGGGCAGTCGCCGGACGATTAAGCCTCCCTAAACCCCCCGCTTTAGTCGGGCAGTTGACTTTCCAGGGTGCAGAAACAACGCGGCATCAGAGCAACGGCTGTGGCAGATTACTGTGCACGATTTGCCCGCCTCGCATGAAAGCGTGCGCGCCGCAGCTGTGGCACAGAGACGCCGAGTTCGACAGCACAATCAGCTTAGCGAGGCTTTTTCATTTAATGTGGAGCGCGCAGAGATACCGCCGGTGAAGATAATATTGCTCACACCCCTCAACTGTTCTATTGTTGGACTTGTCAGTGGTTTTGTGTGCGCCTTGTCGGGTGTAACCCACAAGCCTCTTTTTTTCGTGGAACAGGCGCAAGCTGAGGGAACTCCCACAGTGGTTGATTATTATTCTTTTAAAATCGGTTATATTTTTGCTTACAGTGTTTTTCCTGAAGAACAACACAGAAGCATGTGTGCCTCTGCTGTACGTGACAAGACGCAAATGATGGATCCTGAGGGAAATGTGTCACAAATGAAAGGCATTTTTCATCCATTTTCCTCAGCCTATAGTCTGAGCATTAATCATTAAAGGGATCGTTCATCCATTATCTCCTCACCACTGCGCCATTGGGACGCTGTTGAGTCAACCAAAACAATTATGCTGTGTCGCAGCACCCAATGAATCGATGATAAGTGCATTTTCAGTTTTGGGTAAAATATCCCTCTGAAGCAGTTCTAGCAGCACGCGCCATGAGGAGTGTGCTCTATTTTTTTGACTTGCACCGCAGCAGTCAGGTGGCGATGATGTACCGCCGTTGTATTCTTCTATTCCCAGCCGGCATCGTCTTGTGGTTACACTTTCCTCTTCCCTCTCCGTTTCCCGCTCCATTGTTCTTTTTTGCAAAGCGCACGAATACGGTCAGCCGGTAGTATTTATTCATCAGTGAAACAACAACAAGGAATCCATGCCAGTGTATCACAGAGTGGGTGGTGGCGTCGTCAGTTTTAGAATGAGACCACCAGTTTGATATGAATACGGGCTCTTTCTGCCAGGAAAGCCCCCAAACAGTCATAACAATCCTTGATTTCAGCCAGAGGAGCTTATCTGCTCGCAGCCGACGGCCACCCCACTTCCGCTCGCGTCCTTCATTTGCACTCTTTCAGATAGGAAGTTAGTCAGCTGCCGTGCAGATTTCTTTTGTGTCGACGGGACCAGCTGAGATGGCACACAGGCCAAAAGTATCTACTGCTGCTTGTCAGTATTGGGAGTTGTTTTTTATTTTGTGATTTATTTATTTATTTTTTAGCCCTCTTTAAAAGCCAGATGTCAGCCCACCAAGCTCAGCCTCAGTTGTAGCTTTGATTAATGTGGTTTGCGCTGCTTTGTTCCCGTGTTGTCCCAGATGATCCATGACTGAGACTCATCTCGCACCCGACAGATCTGTTTCGACCTCAAACTGTTTGTTTCACCTTTGACCCCCGGAGGTCGTGAAGGAGAGCCAAGGTCTGAATGCAAAGGGTCTTCCTAGAGCATGTCAACAGATGGTCGTCCGTGAACAGGGTTCTTTTTTTTTTTTTAAATGCACTATTTTGGTTTGAAGTCGTCATGGAGTCACAGCTGGCTTTTATTTCAAAACGTTGAGCGTGCGAAAGGCTAATTCGTGGTGCAGGAAACATTTCTCTGTTGCTGCGTCAGCTCTCGCCACTTCATTTATTGGAATGAGTTTTCTTTCTATTTCAAGCAAAGGCGATATTCCTGGGTGCAGCTTCTCAATCTTTGAGGTTTGGATATTTCAGATTCAATTCAACCTTCAAGGTTGAGGTTTTATGGGAGAAAGTCACAGAATACTGTCTTGGTTCATTTACTTTCCTCAGAGATTAATCATTTTTTTCTGTCTGAGGAACATTACAGAGGATAAAAGATGGCTTCCTTAACCGGGCCTGTGACATCAGTTTTACCCTCAATTCTTTTTTGTTGTGCAGTAAATTCAAGCAATTGATCCCCAGCACCAAGAAATCCATATTAACCCCTTTGACTTCTTATCAATTACCTGCAGTTCTGACACATAGTTTCCCCATTTATTCCTGCCAGTCGGAGAGCAGAAGCTTTATGGAGGCTCGCCCAGGTAAATTGTCAGACACGTTCCGGCCGCTTTCCGTGCCCTAGCCGGGACAGGATCGATTGGCAGGTGAAGCTGGGCCGAGTGAATGATGCTGTCGTCGCTTAGCAGGTGCCGCGAGTGCGTCAGCAAGCAGGATTTATCATCTGTCACGGTGCCCAAAGTACCGTCACCCAACCTTGGAGCACAACCTCCGCCGCCAACACTCATTTCTCAGCGGCTCACGAGCACTCCCAGGTTTATCACCAACATCCCGAGAGCTGGCCGTGTTTATCCCCCTCTCAACGCTGCCTAAACAAGTCTTCAGAGGGGGAAACACACCACCGTGTAAATAAACCGTGCTCCTTTTCTGCTCCTGTCCGCCCGTCTGCTGTGATTCCTTCTCTTTGGCGTGTGTTAAGAACCGCACTCATGTGTTTGTGTTTCCCCAGTCGAGAGCCACTTGGCGTCCAACGTCCACAAAAGCCGTCTGGTGCAGCAGGACCTGCAGGTGGCCAAGAAGCTACAGGAGGAGGAGGATCAGAGGGCCAAAGTCAAGAGCCAAAAACAACACGTTGAAATGTGGGTGTCTCGCACACACATGCACACACGCACAGATGCACACACGCTGATGCACACGCACAATCACATATGCCACCTGCCATATGTGATCGCTGATTACCTGTGAGAACTTGAAAGCACACATTTAATTTGCCAAATCAGGTCGTTGCGCATAATTTACACGAGTTAGGGGAGCATGTTTATTTATTCTGGTAATCAGATGGATTCCCGTCACTGGCTTTTCTGATGTTTCTCACAGAGTAATTGCTCCTAGTTTGTACATCAAAGGCATGTTTTGCAACAATGTAATCCTGCCCTCGCATCCTCAAACTCATTGACATCCTCTTTTCCAGAAGAGAGATGGAATAAAGAAATCTCTAACATCACACAATTTGTTCTTGATAATTTGACATATTTCGCATTGTTCATTGTGTGACCTCCCATATTCAAGTATATGAGAGTCTCTCTGCAGAGAGTTTTACTGGCAAAACGCCGGTTTGATTTCATATATTTTGCGTCACGGTCAACAGCCATTACTGAGCATCAAAACTAGGCCCGAGGACACATGAGCGGCTCAAGTGGAGCAAACACAGCGACCACAGCTTTTCTCAGAACAGACAGCAGCAGCAGCTTCACAATGAAGCGTAACTACAGCTCGACTGACCTCTTTATAAACATAGCAAAGTGGTCTTCCGTGCTCTGCCTCACTCCAGAGCAGAAGCTGCAGAGGCACACAGTCAAAAAAAATCAAATAAAGTTGCTGAATCACAGCTCGGTGATAAGGTGCAAATACAAATCATCTCCCCGGAGAGGCCAGATGGTCCGGTGCGGGGGCCGTCACGCCACTGCCACCTCACACACAGTCAAACACACACATACTGCAGAGGTGTTTGTCCCTTTGCTTCCCAGCCCAAGTCCTCTCGAGCCGTCTGCTGCCGCCCCGCTCACATACGACAGGAGCACATGGCCGGTTAAGCTGCTGCTTTTGTTACTGTTCCCCTCAGCCAAGCGTTCTGCTCACACTGGCAGCAGAATGATCTTAGCACGCCGGCCCTGAGGGCAGATGGTGCCCGAGTCGCGATGAGAGATCCAAGGGGGCCTCAACGAGCCGCTGAAATCACAACAGCCGGGGATATTTGAGCTCCTGCCAGAAGCACACGTGCTGCGGCTCCCGGCATCTCAAACACTCACTTTTTAAAGCTGATGCAGAACACTTTTTTATCTCTCAATTTGTATAATTGTATGACAAATATTTGTGCAACATAAAACATGACTTTGAGTGTCTCATTATGCAACTTCTCCACCACATTCCTACCTGTAGTATTCTAAGATGATCCTTGTGAGGTAACACGTCTATCAGGAAATAATATTTTCTTCGGGTTTTTTTTGTTTTGTTTTTTTTACACACAAACTCCTGGAAACCTCAGCGAGCGCCAAGACAATGAGATCGCCAAAGAGATTCAGGATGAACTGGTCCGACAGGCTGAGTGGCAACGACTGCAGCAGGAGGAGAAGGATGCGGTAGGACACACACACACACCGACACACACATGCATACATTCAAATAGATTTCTGCCCAGTCAAGCACAAATGTCTGTCACAGTAGTATCGGTATAATGTGATGGGTGTGTTGGGTTTTCTTTTTTTTCCCCCAGTTGAATCATCACCTAAAAAAGGCAATGATCACTGAACACCTGCTGTCAGTAGTCAACTTTTGTTGAGTGTATAATGCATGGCAGTACTTTTACCATTCATGTGCCTCATACTTTCAAGATATCTACAAATGCATTTCTGATATCAAGAAAGTTGCTTTCAATAATGGATGAAAACACAAAAAAGACCCACTCCATTTGTCATCAACTTAATTTTGGTACCGTATATCTATACAAGAGTAGGTTGATGTACACTATATTAAATATCCATAAGACTCATTGCTCCAGCAAAATTAGGTATGTAGCCCCAAAATAGATGACCAGAGACAAGTCTCTAATGTGACCTTTTGAAGATAAACCGGCGGTCTTCCTCTCAAATTGCACCCACAGAACGTCACTGTCATGTCATGGGATACATTTAACAACTGTATGTTAGATAGATGAGGCTTCATCGCAAATGAACAGCAGTCTGTGCTGTGATAATGCCCCTGCAGACACATGGATATCTGAAATAATTGTGGCTGGGGAGAACCTCGCAGTGAATATCTGAGATGTTCCCTTTGACCAGAAGGAATTTAATTATAGATCCCAAGTAGCTATTAAATGCTAGAATGGCCACTTCTATTTTAGCCAGATTTTAAATTCAGCTTTCGCTCAACATTTTTTTATTTATTTTTTTTCCATCAGTGATGTTGATATATTGAGAGCACACATGCAAATGCGGGCAAGGCTGCAGCTCCAAACACAGCAGCGTTTTGTCGTACATCAGCCCAAACAGGGATTTATACGCTATTTGTGTGCGATGACGTGTTCTCCATTGCATCCTCTGTGTTTGTAGGCCATCGCCCGTAAGATGCAGGAGAAGGAGATGAAAGAGGAGAGGAGGAGACAGAAACAACTGGAAGCCAACTTTGAGGAGGAGTACTTTGAGGATCAAGGAGGTGGGCAGAACACGGAACTTGTGTGTGTGTTTCCAGCTGTGTGTGAGGATATGACCCTCTTTTTGTTGCCAGGATGTGCGCTTTTTTTGTTGTGAGGGAGTGCATTTGATTCTGCAGTTGTTGCAGACTGCAGGCTAAGATTTTGGGTTTGTATTTATAAGCACATAATTAACCTTGAAGGGAGGCTTACATGTTCCTGCAGAGAAATAAATGCTCAATTCAGTCCCATTCAAGAGCCAACTCCTCTGCAAACGGCGCTCCGGAAATAAATCTGCAGAGATGTGCACCGATGTGCCGCTTTGTGTGCTCGCCATCAGCATTGTCTGCAAATACTGTTTCCTTTGTTGGGTACGGTTTCTCATTTTTGTCCACATAGATATTTTTATGCCTGCATGAAAGAGGCAGCTGTGGTCTGAGGCGTGTCTGCAGACGGCCTTGCAACTCCTCCCTCCTATATCGTATCCACTTGGACTGCAGGACGAGCTAACTGATTTATATTTTCGGCACTGTGACCCAGATAGAATTTGAGCGTAACTCTGGGATTAATACACCCGATTACGGCACATTTAGGATAAAGTGATGACCTTTTCACTTCCAAAAGGGCTCACTGTGGCTTCCTTGTGTCCTGCAAAGGCATATCTAGTCAAAATGTAGACGATGAGGCACAAATGAGCGTTCTTTCCTTTCCCTTTTTTTTTAATTGGTCTTTTCTGTTCTCAAATTTCAAGAGACAGGATGTTTGATTTGATATGACTGCTGCTTAGATGTTAGATCTTAGATGCTGAGAGGTTGTTCTCGAGCAACACGGTTCCTTTTCATGTTTCCTCCTGACTCATCTCTCTTAAATTTGTTTTCTTTTTTTTCACTTTTCCACCTGTTTGGGCCTGCCAACTCAAATCTGGCAGATTGATCTGCAGTCTTTTTGCTCCAAATGCATAACTGTGTTGTTTGGAATCTGATAATATTTTTGCAGCAAAACCCATCCACTTTTAAGTTGCATCGATGAAATTTGAGCTGATTCTTTCATGCTTGTACGTGTTTTTTTTTAGAATAATGGGGCAGGACATGAGATGGCGAAAACAGAGAGTCAATTGGGGAAGTTCTAAGGAGCGTTTTTAGCCTCTGGGTAGTTGCAGAAAAAACAGATTTCAGACGTCAGTCTGCCTTCCCTGTGCCTCATTGCTTTACCTTTGATGCCTTCTCTCATGCCAAGCTGTCAAGATAAAGCTCTGTCTTCACTGTACAGCTCTAAGTTATCCAATTGCCCACCTGTAATCTCAGCATTGTCTGCGTGCATGTGTAGATGTGTGTGCCTATTGTATACAGCCTGTAACTTTGTAAAGGACTGTCGTCACGGTGTGTAACCTGAGATTTTATGCTTGGAGGTGAAGTTATATCTGCCATTTCACCAACTTCTGCTCGTTTTTGACGGTTTCATATCCTCTCATCGCACATACTTCTGTCATTTTGTGGTTCTTCCCAGAGACTCATAATTGACTGGTCCTCAGAACAATTCGGTCACTTCTGGGTACGATTTTCTTGGTTCCAAACCAACCAGCACGCAGGCAGAAACAGTCACCACTTGACACAGAAGGACTGTAGTTGAAAGGAAGATGAGACATTAGAAAGACAAGACTTGACGGACCTTTGGGCCTTGTAGCTCCGTCAGTCTGCGCAGGTGTGACACGTCTCTGTGTACCTGCTGCGTTTTTTGAAAGTCAACAGAGCTGTGTTGCTCAGACGTTACACAGCCTGTTAGATAAGTGGAATTCCACTGAGCTGACTCAGGGCGGAGAGTTCTGGCCTTCGCTGTGCACTCATTTGTTTCTTTCAAATCTTTGTCAGTCACAAGCCAACTCCCAGCACACAGGATTCCATCGATATCAACATGTTGCTCTGCAGGTTTTTTTGGGGGGGTGTTTTTTTTTTTCTAATCACTTATGCTCTGCTTCTAATGTGGCATTACAAGGTTGACGTGCTGTTTGAGAATTTGTGGTCTTTTCTGAACGTTTGAAAGGAGGACGCTGAAACTGATGTTTTAATCTTGTGACGTATTAACAACCTTGAGCATTGCCTTATTTGCTGATCTGAGAAACATCAGTGCATCTCTTAACTTACAAATGTTCAATTGATGGCTTTCAGAACACAAACACGTCTGTTTAGAATTATTTTCCTTTTAAATTGTCATTGTCATTTTGACCCTGTAGTCACTCTAAGGACCTCACCTGCCTTCTTATCAGCTAAACTCTTATCATCTGCTTTTTTTTGCCATCATGATTGGTACTCATGTTTGCTCACACCTGTGTACATCATGACGGGGGGCCTCACACTCCTCATAGGTGCAGTGACTAACGTGAGTGTTCACTAACCTCCTCAGCTTGTCATTCATTCCTGTAACTTTTCACATTTCCATTCTCTCGTCAACCATCATTCTCTCTACGCCCCCCTCAACTCCTGCCGGCTCGACTTTGTCCGCCCCACTCAGCCGCACGACAGCCCCTCGACTTGGACAAACCAATACGTCACGGGCCACGCTCCCCGGGCCGACACGACACGCCGGCTCAGGAGAGCTGGGAGCGCGATAACTCCCCAGATTACAGCTCCATCGAGCCGAAGAGAAGCAGGTACCCAAAGCAGGACTCGGCGGCTCCACACAGTCGCCACAAGTACCCAGAGCACTACCTGGCGGCTGAGGGGGGGCGTGGCAGGTACGCAGATCCGTACCCAGATCACCTGCTGCCCCCTAGAGGCCGGCACGGGGACAGGTACCCGGATTACGAACACCTGGAGGGCGGCAGAGCCCGGGGCGCACAGGGCGAGGACGCAGACAGAGCGGTGAGGAGGAAGGAGAGGCCGACTAGACCTCCACCACCACAAAGCCCGAAGGAAAGAGACAAGGGTCGGGACAGAGAGAGGGACAGGAGGCGTGACCGAGAGAGGATCAAGGATGTGGAGTGGGAGCAGAAAGACCCGAGGAGGGAGCGGGAGCAGGACGGCAGGTCGGCCGGGGCAGGAGGAAGAGACCGGGAAAGGCCCCAAGACGGAGGAGCCAGTGGGGACAGACACAGAGCGAGGGACAAGCCGAGACACCAGGACGAGTACAGGCGGCGAGAGCGAACCCGGAGCAGGGAGAGGGGCCTGGAGGAGGGGCCACGGGAGGGAAGGACATCCTGGGAGGAGGAGGACGATGAGAGGGAGAGGAGGCTGGTGGGCCGCCAGCGCACCCACTCGAGCCCCGACGAGGTGTTCGAAGAGTTCGGGGACCCTCAGGACCAGGAGGGTCTCAGGAGGGAACACGAGACAGGTACCACCCCCCCAGAGCCCCTCGTCCTCTGGGCTCTGCAGGTGTTTGTGTGGTGAGCTGGAAGTGCTTTTGGCTTCAGGTGGTGGGTTGATCTAATGCTGAAATCACTAATAAAGGCACTGATTTCCCTCTGTTCCCATGGCGACGACTGTCTCTTAGCTTTTGATGTGATTTGATCATTGAAGTGATTTTGTTGCTGTGGGGTTTGCTCCTTTTTTGTTTTGCCTGCAGGGTTGTTGCAGGGAGGGATGCTGCCTCTCTGACTGAAGCGTTTCCTTCTCGTAGTGTAGCTCCGAATCAAAGGGCTGCTGAGAGTCCACGTTCGAATGATAACGTGGTAAAATAGCAGCCCTGCAAAAACCCAACCGCGGCACCACCTATGGTTTTGTCAAATCAATTAACAATCATTGAAAAGAATCTTTATCATTATTTTGATTTTAAAAAAAGCTTCCTCCAATCAAAGCAGCAATCAACATCGGTGATTGTCGATGCGCCTGTTCTACCATTAATCTCGCCATGTCTACTTCCACAGGTCGCATCGTGCACAAAGTGAGCGGCACGGTCATCACAGAGACAGAGTACGGGCTTGGCGAAGCCACCAAGGGGCTGACGAAGCTGGACCTGCGCGAGCAGGAGCTGAAGGACATGGAGGTTGCCCGGAAGCTGCAGGACGAGGAGGTCAAGGTGAGGGATGAGGGAGATGGAGAAGGAGGGCAAGTGGAGGGTTAGAATATGAACTACCAAGTAGTGTTTTTATATTTGATCAATTTCAGTGCGTTGCTGTTAGCAAGCACAGAACAAAAACTGCATGACGACACCTAGCTCGGGGATGGGGTGGCTGGGACAAATTATAATCCAAGCCAGATATTCAAAATGCTATCTTTGATTTAAAAAAAGGGATATTATACATTGTCATATTCATGCACAGATGTTCAGTATTGATTTCCAGTATGGTCATGTTGCAATTGAAATTACTTCTCTATGTATTTATTTATTTGAACCCCCATTAGCTATTACTTGGCTATTACAGTTGAGCTGTTGTGAATGTAAATTGCAGTTTGAGAAAAAGAAGAGGTGTGAATTTTGACTGAGTTGAATCAAATCACAAGCACTGCCTTATTATCTATCTTTATCAGAAACCGTAACCATGTGTGACACCATTGATAAGAATGTACATGATGGAATGCAAATGGTGTATAATGGAAAAATCTCTTTAAAATGTGTTCCAGGCCAGTAAAAGCCACGTGCGTGCAGCCCAGGTGGCACAGGACGAGGTGAGTGGCCACAAAGTCTGGAAAGTTTTTTTTTTTTTTTTTTCAATATGCCGTATTTCTTTTTTTAATAGCGCTTCACTTCCTGAGCTCAGCCACTTGAATCTGCCGCATTGTCTCACAAACCCCGACCGTTTAATCCACGTCTGAACCCACGTCTGAACCCAAGTCTTTGTGGCCCCAGATTACACGAAGAGAATTAATCCTCCTCTTTGTTTGGACGGGACAAACGCGTATTAACACGTCTCCCCTTATCATCACCTCCCGAGCTCACAAACGTGCTGTTGCTGTGTCTGACGCCCCCCGGCAGGAAATCGCCCGTCTGCTGATGGAACAAGAGAAGAAGGAGTACAAGAAGCAGCGGGAGCGCGAGAAGGACAAGGAGCGCGAGAAGGAGAGGGAGCGCGAGAGGTTGGCCGTGGAGAGACGGCGGCACGAGGGCGACGGCAGGGTAATTTCCAAGTTTCTCGAGTGCTTTTGTGCTTTTGCTTTTTGATTATCCCTAACCCCTCCCTTTGCCGCTTTTCCAGCCGAACCCGGAAGAAGTCGTGCGACCCCGGACGCGAGACGAGCATGAATACCAGAGGCAGAGGAACCACAAGCAGGCCAGGTAAAGAAAATTACAAAAACAGATTTGGGATTTCCATTCAGAAGTACAATGGCTTGATTTTTTCCCCCTTCTGTTTTGGCTCCGCCCCCTCTTTCAGGCCTCTGCAGCCTCGCACACACGACTATGAGAATGTGAACCCCGGATACGGCTACTCGGACCACCATGCCCCCCCTCGTGCGCCGGCCAGACCCGAGGCAGCGTACAAAGGTATCAGCAGGGACCGAGTGTTAATAATGTGATTAAGAACTGCACTTTTTAATTTTTTTGCTTTGAGTTACCTTATAGGGGTGTCCCGATCCGATATTGATAACGGATAACAGTAAGAAAAACAAGTATCGGATTATGTCGGCCGCCATCTAAAATCTTCAATATAAGCACTTTGATACAAGCAGTCAGTTCCAGACTCCACTCCAGCGCTATGTAATATTCTTATGTTTAAAGGTCACCTTCCGAGCCAAATTCATTTTCTGAAGGTTTTCTAAGAGTCATGTGTCTCCGTAGCATCAGTATGAGGTCCAAAAATGAAAAAATTCTTTCACCTCATTTACTTGCTTTCTCCACCTTTTGCCCATCGTGAGCTGAAACGAGCGGATCTGAGAGTTGGAAACTTGTGAGGTGGAAGTCACTGGCCACTCCCCCCCCGCTGTAGTGGAGGCTGCTGTCGACCAGCCCCCCAGATACGATGAGCCTTACTATTAGTGGGAGCTAGCGTTAGCTAAATGGTAGTAACTGAAACAACGCACATGAACAAAATAAGAGATTTAGAAAAAAATTAACCAACCATTCTGAAAAGTCCTGCTGCAGCTGCAAAATCTGAACATGTTCGGGAACGGGAACCTCTACTTCTGTGTCCGATTCTGGTTCAATTGGGTACTTGAGCGACGGTGTTTCTGCCGTAAAAAACAGTGTATTGTACACTAAGAACGTACATCAGCAAAAGCCGCATCCCCTGCCCAATAGGAGCGTGGCCAGACACAGCTCATTGACATTTAAAGGTACAGGCACAAAAACAGCCCGTTCTCAGGAGAGAGCCACTTTTAGACTGGCTGAAATTAAGTACCAAATCTGAATTTGAGGGAAAAAACTTTTAGAATAATTTTTGGGCCTCTGGCAACTAAATGAAATTGTTTCAAATACCCCATAGAAGGTGACCTTTAAGGTTAAAATGTATGTAACCAATTGGTTCATAATAAATGGGTCCGTTTTTTCAGTTTTTCCTACTGTTACTGACTATTGTTCTCTGAGTATTATCACTTGAAGCCTTTTCGAACATACAAAATACATACAAAAATATGATTCATGCTAATATTGTATTTGATCGATATCACAGGTAACGGCCAATACTCAGGCTGCGTAAATACTCGGGCTGCAATATCGGCATTGTATCAGAAATGAAAAAGTTGTATTGACACACTATGATACAACAAATAACTGCAACCAAAAAGTTATGGTCCTCGTTCTGATATCATATCAGATCGGTATTATCATCCAATACACAGGGCTGGAATATTGGTATCGTATCAGAAGTTAAAAAGTTGTATTGGGACACCCCTAGTGAATAGTCCTTCAAAGCCTGCAGCCCCTCACCAAAGTTTGTGTATCCGAGCACAGAGACGACAGGTGTTGCATCGGGACACCCCTACTACTTTATAATGTTTGGACAATGGAGAATTCTATTTTCATTCCCCTCAACTCCTGCAATTCAAAAGGAACATTTCTTGCAAAATAAAAAACAATAAAACACTAATATTTTGTATAAATTTAGCTACACAACAGCCCAGTCTTAATTCTTTTTACGTCAAAGACATTCACGGTTTCGACTCATTGGTTCATATTCGTCTGTATTGTATTTTCAAAATCCTTTAACAAAAATGAACAGTTTGCATGTTTACCTTATTTTTTAGTTAGTCGAGAGCAAAATTAGGTTAAAAAGAAAAAACAGCCAGTCACGAGCAACAACGCCCCCAAACCATATGCTGAACTGGAACCTGAGCCGCTGTGGTTGCGACCACCAAACCACCTGCAGAAACTATTACTTTTAGCAGCATAGAAACTGTCACATAACCTGAGGAATGGCAAGAAAGCAGCCAGGTTGAAGCAGCGTAGTTTCCGTGTCGGCATACTTGATGGATCTCTTGTGTCTCCTCCGTCTCTTCGCAGGTGCCTATTACAAGCGGTGACTCAGGCTCCAGACGCGCCGTCGGTCCTCCCGCGTCCACTCTTTTATTTATCCGTTTGTCTCCGACCATTCCCTCTGTTGACAAAAAGCCTTGGAACAATCTACTGAGTTGGCAATGGAATTATTGTTTTTTTCTTTCTCTCATAAATACCCCCCCAAAGTTGGCACAAGTCGAGGAAGTGGGTCCCCAAGTGCTGGAATCACTCTTGTTTCTTTGGTTGTCTATTTTTGGGTGAATTGTGATTATTTGTTTTTAACTGATATCAAGCCAAATCGTTCTCCTGCTCGTGGACCCATGCCATCACAAGGGCTCAAGACTCCGCTGGATACAACCATAATCTCCCATCCCTTTTTTTTATCATGGGATGTGCCTGTTCAGTCCAACATGGCTGCTCCAGTGTCTTATATACCAACATGGCAGCTGCTCTGAAAACGCCCCATGCTGCAGTTTTCTTTGCTGTCTTTTTTTTTGTTTTTTTCCTGCAATGAGGCTGCACAGGTCCTTTCCATGTGCCGCGCAGAGTGCCACTCTGCAAGGACACGCTTCTGCTGTTTCCATAAATGAGCCTTTATCACCATGCTGGTCATTTTCGGCTTTGACGTGTGTTCAAGTGCAGAGGAGCCGGAGCGCTGTGATGTTTCATGTACACCCCCCCTAACACACAACTGTTTATTTTTTTCATTTTGTTTTATGAATCTGACTGCTTCTTTTTCTGTTTGTCAGGGGCACATTTTTCTAACTGTTTATTTATTGCTCATATGCTCAAAAATATCTGTATGAACGGGAAATAAATTCAAATGTTCAGTACAACCCCCGATATTTTAACTTTATGGGGGAAAAAAAGATAAAAGGAACAAGGAAGTGTCCGAATGTTTCTCTGCACGTGCACTTATCGCATGCAGAGAGACCAATCGGAAGCTGCAGGGTGTGTGTTCCCACTGGACCGAAGCTGTGTGGATGTACCGGGCTGCTCCCGGAGCGAGGCAGTGTGAGGAATGTGTGTGTGTATGGAGGCAGCACGCTTGCCTCTGAATGTGTTTAAAGAGCCACTTTGTAGCTTCGTGCGCCCATGTGTATGTTGGACGGTTCTTGCGCAGTAGATGTGATGGCCTTGGCGTTTGACCTGCTGCTGTGAGTTTCGGTTGACGTTTCGGTGAAAATTGTGCGACAGTGAGGATACAGGTCGTGTCTCCTGAAGTGATTCAACCGCTTTTTAAGCCCCAGGGTCCCACTCCACTCTGCTGCTGGTCTGCATGCGGGCGTTGGCACCGCCACTTGCTGATTATCATCATCGCAGAGGTCGTGGGGTCGCCATTGCCGCATCGCACCGGTCAGTCGGTATCATCGTGGTCCTGTGTCAGTGCAGCACGCCTTCTCGGTTGGACTGACAATCCCGAGCGTAACAAAAAGAAAACCCCCCCACGGCCACTTTTCACCCCGTCGTCCTTAACAATGAACGTGGATGGATGAATCCTCTTGTGTATGACTCACTGTTTTCTATGTGCATGCTTACTGAACCTTTACCCCCGTGTACATGCATTTCAGCTCTCTCTCTAATAATCTGGCTCCCTCTTTTATCACAGAAAGCCACAAAGCCTCTTAGCGAATGAATAAACAATGTAATAGCTAATATACTGCTGTACAATATATCACCTTTCCGCCGCTTGTGGTCTTTTTATTTTTTATTTCTCATATCTGCTTGCCATTCACTAGCCAAAGCTGGCAGTTTTTTCACGGGTCGGCACCAGTACCCAGATGAAATGCATGTACATCGCTTGTCTGTATGTGTATGACCCTGAATTCATGCTTGTGCTAAAGGCACAGATGTCGTGTGATTGAATATTTGGTCCTGTTTTATTTAAATGTAAATATCAGATTTGATTTTTTTTTTTTTCTGTTCCCACATCATGTTACTCCTCGTGGAAATTATGAGATCCCGCCCTTAAACAATGTGTATTTTCATATAGAAAGGAGCCTGATATTTTATTTTTCTTATTCAGCGCTTGTGTTATTGCTTCCTTTTCAATTTCCATTCTCCTCACTGTTTCCGCCATCTGTTCCAAATCCTCCTCACTTTTGTCTTAAAAGTCAAAGGCGGACGTCACTTCCTGCCTGCAGAGAAAAGGCAAACATTCCCACAATAGATGTGCATCTGGGAAGAGGGATGTTAAATCAAAGGGCCCCCTGGGAAAAGGAAATCTGACACGCATACATGCATATCGCGACTCAAAGGGACCCATTTTGGTGTTTTTAGTGCTCCCTACTGTGTTCTGTTCATATTGAATAAGGATGGTGTGCGGTGGGAAATAACAAGCACATGGGAGTTTAATTTAACCTTAGTAGTAGAGTCGAGGTGGATGAAGCCTCTCAAGTCTTCACGCCCTCACCAGAGGAGGGAAAACATGGCGAAGTTTGTTTTGTTTTTTAATCTGTGCTGAATGGGATACGTGCCATATGTTTTAATTTGTTTCAGGGACTTGGAAAATAGGGGACAAAAGCTTTTAAAGTTGCTGTGGTTGTAGCAGCTTCACAACCGTCACCCACAACGCTGGAGCTCCCAAAACTAGTCTTTGCTGAGAGCGCCATCCTGTGGACACGTTCCACTCTGGAGATAAAAAATGTACAGAAGTGTTTTGATCGGGTCGTGTATCCTGGATTGTGTATTTGTGGATGTTGTGAAGCATTGAACCATTATTTTGGATTTATGTGCCGTCTACATCGAACATTGAGTGTCATTGTTCTTATTTTCTTTATTACAGGGCTTGTATGCAATCGACCAATCATAAATCGACACTTCGGTGTTGAAAAATGCTGTATTTGTTTTATTTTTTTTTTAGTAAAATGAATTACAAGTTGCTTTTACCTATTGCATCTCAAAATGTAATAAATTGTATCAGCATTTCTAGTGTGGGAGTGTGAGTCTTTTATTTTGAAGTACCACCGATTCCTTGACCTCACTTAACTTTCTCATCCAACCACAACTGACACTGCCAGATGTAAATCTTCCTCTGAGACCATTCATTTACCGTTGTTCCCAAACTCTTTCTCCTGCCATCGGTCTTGAAGCTATCTGTGTGACAAAAGAGACACATTTGAAATTGTGCTTGTCACATTTTGTTCTGTGTAACGTTTGTCGGAAGGGGTTGATGCTGGAAAATGTGCACACAAGTCCACCAAAAAAAAGAAGGGAAACCTGTTTAAAGTGTGTGCACACCTCCAGCTGTTTGCACACATTCACACGGCTTATGTCTCCAAAGAGAAAGTTTCTTTAAAAAGTCAACGTTTACTTTTACTTTCATTGTAAATGATGCTTTTATTTTTGTTAAAAAAAAAAAAAGAGTCAAGACACCCTTATTGCTGACATATATTCACACCACACCACATGCAAAATAAAGTTCTGTTCTGAGACATTTATTATTTTCAGGAGGCCAGAAAATAACCTGAAATCCTGCCAGATTACCAAAATCATGCAAATTTCTGCAATTTCCTTTGGGTGCAGTGTGCACATTCTACCCTTTGGCCTCCTCCTAACCAGAGCCTGGGCCACGACAATTTGGGTGGCCGATCAATCATGCGACTTTTTGGCTTCTGTGGCTTAGTGGGTTGCCTTCTCTTGGCACCATTTCCAATAAATCATGCCACTTGTCACCGAAAGCACACAGCTACGCCCGTCTCCTCAGACTGGCTGAGCGAAGCTGGTTCACCAACATACCTGACATACTGATGGTTTGCCTGCATGTGGTAACACCACTGCCATGCCCACTGTGGGATATGTCACAACCTAACTACTGGGAACTACACCTCCAATGCCAGAGAATGGAGCGAAAAAAAACTGCTGCCAGGACGATTTAACTGTTTGCAATTCAAAACGAACTTCTCTGACAATATCGGTGATCTTATATTGTTTGGCTGATGAGACTCTCCGCTTACCAACGTTTGCCTGCTAGTTTGTTGGTTCGGCTGCTGTACATTGGTTTCATGACAAAAACATAAATGTGAAATGTTTTCCAATCCAGGCCTGCAGCACCAGAGGCTTCGCCGCTCATCCAATCAGACATTCGAAGTGAGCAGGTTTGCTTCGGCCTGAAACCTTCAATCCCTTGAAGGTCGGTGAGAAAAAAAAAAAAAGCCAAATAAACAAAATCCATCCAGAACCGCCAGTCACGGCTGACTCCTGTCCAGCACTTGCATGCACATTACACACACGACCAGAAACAATGACTGAAATTTTTGACGCGACAAATTCCCAGGCAAAGTTTCCAGCTGTGTGGGCAACAGGTTAATTCGCAGGCTGTGAAAAAAAATAAAACAAAAAAAACCCTGTGGAGACAAAGCGCTGGCTTATGATCAAATCATCAGCAGATTATGAAGCTAAATCAAGTCATTTCTTCACACAGGAGCCACAACAGGTGCACAGGTACCGAAAGCTTCCAAGTAAAATGGTGGAATATTCCAAAAAATGCTTTTATGTTCATTTCAGGGGGAAAAATGGGATATTGACTTGACAGGTGACCCCCTCTTCACACACACACACTCACCTGTCCATGGTTGTCCGGCCTGAGGTGCGAGTAGCCGCCGCCGCCGCTGCTGCTGCTGCTGCTGCTGCCATCGGGTCAGCGAGTTAAAGTGTTTTTTTTTTCTCCCTCGTGCGTCTCACCTCGCAGGTAAAATGTGAGTGCGGCTGTCTATCAAGTGGAGCACGCCGTGTTGAGACATGATGACACACCCACTTTGGAGAGGCAGAGGGTGAGAGGAAGAGAGGGAGAGCGAGAGCGAGAGTGAGAGAGAGATCTTATGAAGGCCTCTCTTATCAAGGTGGTGCATCTTTATGATGTGAATCAAAGTAATGCTACGAAAG
>CAESWR010001088.1:1007413-1035300 GCA_903171835.1 Mullus surmuletus | reverse complement strand
AGAGAGATTAAACTGTCAACACTGACCACGGCAAGTACGCAGACTACAGTGATCACACCAACTGCAGTGACCACAGACACATCCCTGACTACACCAGCAACACCAGCCACACTAACCAAACCAAACACACCGACTTCACCACACACATCGACTTCACCAACCACATCAACCACACCAACTTCTTTGACAACACCAACCGGGATAACAAACTCTCCAGCTCCTACAACCACAGTACAGTATCTGACCATCGGGGAGGAGCTACTGCGGATGATGGTTCATGTTATGTTGCTGCCCCCTGCTGCGGGGGCGACTCAAAAGCATATGACAAAGTCCACTCTGTCCCTCAGTGATGATGACGATGATGGTGATGATGATGATGATGGTGGAGATGATGAATCAAGCACTGATGATGAGTCATTCACTGATGATGAGGAACTTGCAGACAGATTGATGAAGATGCTGGAGAACCCCGAGTAAATGATTTTACTGCTCTACCCCCCCCCCCATGACTATATAAATACCAACAAAATAAATACTAGTTCTTTCTCATGAAATCTCCTTCTCTGTTCATAAATAAATATTGAATGTTGTGCACTTACAGATTAAAACATGACTGTTAATGCCTCAAGCTTCAATTAAACGTATTTCAGTTTTTACAGAAAACAGTGGTGAGGGTGGTCAGATCAACGTACTAATCTTCAACAATAAGAGGCAACACACAAATAAAGCTGCTCAACACTATTGTGAGGTAGAAAAGACAACATTTTCTTCTGGAATGCAGGTTTAAGTTTTGTTCATCCAAATTCAACGCTGAAGTCATTCAAGTCAAGGCATTTCACTTGAGTAAATGAGTAAAGACGTGCACACATGTCAAGACTGTGGTATCTATCTGTAAAGGGCAAGTGTCATAGGTTTCCATGGTAACAACTGTGGGCTGAATTTCATGCTGCAGGTCGTACAGAAGAGTAGTTGTGGTTTAAATGACTTGTTACTGTGTTTGAGAGTATAACACCTTACCTGAGCAGTGTGTCCCATAATACAGGTTATTATGTTTTGTGACACAGCTTCTTTTACCAATTATCTCTTACAAATCAAAAACATGTCCTGTATATGAATAGGCTTTTATCCTGAAAGCTTTGCCTCGTCGGGGGTATTGAAAGCTTTTATTTTGAAAGTCTGTGTGGCTGGTCTGCACCGACTACTTACCTCAGCGTTCCAACGTGTCAACAATAGTGCATCCAGTGCGCACAATCTCTTTTTTAAAAATATTATCCCAGTGTGTGTGTGTGTGTGTGTGTGCCCGGAGCATGTGACGAGGCTGTGGGCGGCGCTAACGGCATCCGGTTCCGACAGTTAACGGACTCTCTCTCTCTCGGCCGGACTTTCCGCTACACCCGCGTCACCGTGTTTATACATCTCACTTCCGGGTTGGCCGCCAGCTGGAGACTCGACTATTGCCGCCAAACGACAACAAACCAGTAAGTGTCCGGCAAACCAGCACTTATTACCGCCAAGGATGACCAACAGTCGGTGTGTGTGTGTGTGTGTGTGTGTGTGTGTGTGTGTGTGTCGGCTAACTTCCCACCGTCTCGAGACGAACGCTAGCTGAGTTGCGCCCCGCGGTCACGAGGCCGTTGCCTTGGTAAACAGCTCCAGCTCGTGCGGGTGATGAGGCCTCTCTGCGCCTATCAGCGGGCAGGATCACAAAACATAACACATGCACAATAACTGTGTGTTGTTTGTGCAGAAAGTGAACGTTCACTGACGCATCCATCATTTGAACCAACGGTCACGCTGTTTATTTGGACACGCCACACCCGGATGTCTGACTGTGAGAGGATACTGACTGTGTGTGTGTGTGTGTGTGTGTGTGTGTGTGTGTAGGTGCTGCCTCAAAGATGGCCATGGTGAAGAGCGGCTGGCTCCATCGACAGAGTAAGTCGCCGTCCATGTGTAATTAGCTGTATTAGTACATGACACCTTTTACCACATGCCCATTGCACCCACATGCCATTCCCCAGCACTCAGTGTTTTTAGCATTGTGGTATTTTGGGGGGTTTTTTGTAGTATTTTTTGTTATTTCTTGTGCAATCACTGACTGAATTCTGTGCTGACTGTTTTTTTGTGCTTACAGTTGTTACAGTGTTTATGTTGTTACCTGCTGCTCTATGTGCCTTTAATTGCCTCTCGGGGACTAATAAAGTGTTTTTTTAATTGAACTGAACGACAATCACAGTACAGATCCCACCTCGTGTTTACTGGTCAGCTGGGCTTTCCTTGCCTTCACCAGGGAGTTCATGTGACCAGTTTGCTTAATGATTAAAAAAAATCAGAGGATGGAAATTTAGGTCACAGGCCAAGAAGTAAACCTAGAAGGAACCTAGAAACAAACTCAAGGAAAACATGAGGTGCCTGTGCGCCTGTTTTTATTGTTCTTTTTTTAATCACACGTATAGAAACTTATACATGAAGTTTAGATATGAACTCTGACCTATTCTAGTTCAAAGGTCCAAGCAAACTGGTGTATCGAACTGGTAACCCTTTGTATGACTCAGGACCCAGGAAGTACCTCTCAGGGTCCAAAAGGTTGGTGACGCCTGCTCTAAATACATCCTCTTTATGATTTTCTCTTTATTTTTTTAGAAATAGGACAAAGTAGTGGGAAACATTTTTTTTTATACATTACAGATTAACCATTTTTGTTAAGCTTACAGCTGCCTCGCACTCATTTCTTTCTGAAGATGATACACTCGGACGGCTCTGGCACGTTGGTCACACAGTGATTTAGCCACCTTCTGATCAGCACAGTCTCGTATCCACAGGGGGGTGCTGTGTCGATGAGGGTGAGTCTGAATGTTGTTTACGTCTGTGTCAGGTACCATCCTGCGTCGCTGGAAGAGAAACTGGTTCGACTTGTGGTCGGACGGACGACTGGTGTTCTACAATGACCAGCAGCGCCGCGACATGGAGGACGACATCCACATGAGGGTCGACTGCATCAACATCCGCAACTCGAACGCCTGTCAAGGTGCCTGTCTGATGGTGTCACTGGGTCGGCCTATTCATAGTTTTGCTCGAGTGTTTAAATCTGTCCCCTCTCCTGTGATCCTCAAGAGCTGAACCCACCAGAAGGGAAGAAGCGCGATGCTTTGCTGCAGATCGTGTGCAGGGACGGACGTGTCATCAGCCTTTGTGCGGACAGCGCCGATGACGCTCTGTAAGGCAGCATGTGATCGATGATTTGAGATGTGATGTTCAGAATAAAAGTTGTTTGGATTGCAACGTGACTGACACCGTTTCTCGCAGGGCATGGACCATGGCTCTGCAGGATGCCAGAATTAACACGGTGAGCATGGCTGTGATTGATTGTGAAGCATTTTGTTTTGTTTGAAGGCTGGTGAAGAAAAACAGCAATATTATAATCACACATTAACATGTCTGTGTTCATATTTGATGGTTTTAGGTGGTTGCTCCACCTCAGGTTGGCTTTGCACAGGAAGTAATGGCCTCTGCTCCTCCCCCCTACTCAGAATATGCTCCACCACCTCAGGTAAAAGGCATCAACAGCATGCACAAGATGATTAGTGTGTTTCAAATGGTAATAAGGAGAGACCTTTCATGAAGGAGTTGCCATGTGGGTCCTTATAGAATTGAAATTAGTGCCATCTAGTGGTGTAATGGTGCAGTCTGTCTGTAATGTCAAGAGTTTGCATGTAGTTTTGTTCTGTTTGTCCCTTTGCACCAGGTTTATGCTCCAGGCCCGTATGGGGACTACGTTCCACCCCCCCCACATGCCACACAGATTGTGTACGCTGCTGACGGGCAGCCATATGCCGTTGCATATCCTTACCAATACCAAGGTGAGAGCTTGCCTCCGTTGAAGTGCTTTCAAGCCGAAGCTTAAATCGAGCGTAAGAAGGCCTTGCCGTTGAGTCAGTCTCCATTCAGGCATTACTGCAATTTTCAAGTGCCAGCCATGT
The DNA here is from genome assembly GCA_903171835.1 of Mullus surmuletus. Taxonomy (NCBI): domain Eukaryota; kingdom Metazoa; phylum Chordata; class Actinopteri; order Syngnathiformes; family Mullidae; genus Mullus; species Mullus surmuletus. The sequence goes on along the minus strand of CAESWR010001088.1, from coordinate 1,031,320 downwards.
ACCTCCAGCAGAAAATATCTATACTAAACTTCTTTGAGTGTATCATGTTTAATTTGAATGTAAGTGTTGTTCTTTGATTCAGAAAATGCAACTCAGTTTCTCCCAGCTGAAATAATTTCCTGTGTTACGTCCGTTTGGTAGGTGGCTACCCATCTCCCGGCGTGAACCAAGTGGTTGTCCGTGAGCGTCACCATGACGACAGAGGAGACGTGGCCATGGGCATGCTGGCTGGGGCGGCCACTGGTTTGGCACTGGGCTCTCTCTTCTCCGTTTTCTAGATTTGGGATTAACTTCAGTCTAATAGCACACCGGTCCTCCCCCGTTTATGCAGCTTCTTCTCTGTGCCGTCACAGGAGAGACGGAGTGAAATGTATGTGTCGGGCTACTTTCATCTGCGAAGCATGATTGTGATGGACACTCGACTTACTCCCAATATATATCAGTAATATAAGCACTTTCTCATACATGCCTTTGTGTGGCAGCCCCCCACCCCTCATTTGTGTTGTGTGAATATGAATGTTCTTAACCAAAAATACTACAATACTTAGTTGTAGGAGTTGTAAATGGTAGTGATTGAAAAACGCTACTCTAAACCTTGGAGAACCTTTTTTTTTTATGTATTTAGCTCAGTTATCTTAAAAGCCATGACTTTTTTAAAAATAATTTTGTGTTTATCTTTGTACTGTACGTCGTGTTGTTTTTCGCCTTTTTCTCATGTACAATGTCTACACATGCAGTGTTTACTCCGGCTCTCAGGTTATCGTAGATGGAAGCAGCCTCCGACAACGACGGTTCTGTCGGGAAATTGCACACGCAGAGCAATAATCAGATTTCGAGGTACCTGTCCGGTGCAGTCTGTCTGTGATGTTATAGCCAAAAATACGAGTTTATAGCGAGCAAACACTGGCATGTTCACGATGTTGAAGGAACAAGGGATGTAACTCTTTGCTTTAAAATCTAGGAGCTATGGTCTTTTCTTTTTCATTGGCAGCTGATGATTCATATGCTTAAAGTGTTTGGATCGATGTTGAGCTTTCTATGGCTGTGAACTCATGTTACATTTCATCATGATTATTTATTTTCACTCCATGTTTTCCTCCTCATACATTATAAGTACAGCTTTTATTCACTCCGTGATAGAAAAACAAATTCTCAAACATTTATCTTTATCATTGAAACTGACTGGCGCGATGCAAATAAATCATTTGGGTTTTGCAAAGTATAATCTTTTGCAACCAGAGTAACACGGATGTCACTTTTCTATAGCTCTCATCTCCTATAGAGTATCAAGATGTATAATTATATGAAAACCTGTTATATTCTCATATCTAATGTACTAATTAAATTATGATTTTATCCTGCATTTCAAATACAGATATGTGACACTTAACTAAGAGATGTATTTTAACAAATAAACATATTCACAAAGTTTGAAGGATTCTTTTTTTTGTTTATTTAATCCTGAGACTTTTGTTCACAGAACAAAGACAGTACAAAAGTGCAAACACAACACCATCACCACTTCTATTAAAATTTAAGAAACAAGTCACCTCAATAAACCCCAAAGACCTTTGCATAGAAGTATATAGAAACCCAAAGGCAACAGAGGCGCTATAAACAATTTAAAACAGAATATACCATTTGAGTCTGAACCCTGTCCTCTCAATACACACCAACCTAAAAGTGCGGAAATAACTTAGTTGTGTATGATATGGTGGAATCAAATTTGTAGAAAATACTGCGTTTAACAGTAGCTCACTTGGGCAAGTGGTTCCTTTTAACGCAGAACACCATTTTAAAGCTGTTACTAGTGACTGAACAAGAGCTTATTTACAAGTTAAAAAAAGAGAACATTCCTACATTTGAAGGCATGAATTACCGTGTATAAAAGCCACCATTGTGCCACGTCCTCACTGTGGGACTATCATATAATAAGGATAATATAAGGAATATAAACATCCATAGACAGATATAAGAGGTATGTAGTGTTCAAGAGGTGTATTTGCTCAGACTGATCAAAGGTGCACTGTTTTCTAGTAAAGCAACGGGCGTCATGTTTACATTCTATCAATCAGTGGATTCACTTACTTCATTGTGACACTGATGAAAAGTTTGTTTCCAGTACAGATCAAGCAAATGTGAAACACTACAAATTAAAAAGGTGTCAGATGTAGACAAGAGCCTCGGCGGATTGTTACATGAAAGCTTTGATGAGATAATCGATTTACAGACAAAAAGCATTAAGGTGTTGATTAACTGATTAACTATTCTTTATCTTAGTGAATGACCAGTGGTTTATTTGTATCACTTCATACCACAGATATAATGGACAGGCAGACTTGCTGTCACTTGTAGCTCTCTGCAGGAGAAAGTTTTTAGCCCTCTTGGCCGAAATCTTCTGTAAATTTCTTCAGCTTATCCAAGTCGTCATCGTTCACCGTCGGCTTGGTGTTGCTCAGGGACCTCAGCATGTCGGCCTGCACGACAAGTATCGGGAAGTCTAAATAAATCCTGCATGCAAATGAGGATACAGATTTTTTAAAAAGCCAAATAAAAGCACATTTCTTACCATTGACACAACCGGCTCCAGGAGTTTCTCCCCGGGAACGTCCATCCAGGTCATGTCTATGGCGTTGGGGTCACCAGGCGAGCACGGGGTGAGGAGGTCGTCCACCACCACGCCGGGATCACTTGCCATTGACCCTCGAACCTGAGCACGCGAGGAGAACAGGAGGAGTGAGGAAATCAGATAGTGATTCATTCATACATTTTCATTTCAAAGTTCGCAAGCACGACTGGAATGGTGAGTACTGCAGAAGAGAAAAAAATAGACCAATTGTGCAATCTTTGTATAAAAGTGTTGATTGTGTAGAATAGAGGAGCATAAAGTATTTCTCTTTCATGTTCATTTTGCTACTGTTTTGTGGCTCACCTTTTTGAAGTGAGTGGCAGACTGAACCTTCCTGACGGGCTGCATGAGGGCGTCCCGTACGATGATGCTGACGTCTGCCCCCGAGTAGCCTGTCGTCTTTTGGCCCAGTTTCATGAAGTCGTTTTCGGTCAGCTCGTTGGGCGTGGAGCCCAGGTGCAGTTTGAACATGAAGGAGCGGGCGTGCTCCTCGGGCAGAGGAATGTAGATCCGCTTTTCAAACCTGACACAGACACACACACACGCACACAAAAGATGGATTTTACTTAAGTATGCATTTTCTTTTCCCACAGTTTTTTTCCTGTGCGTGTTTTAGCATCGCAAAGCCTGCTAATTATCACTGTTGTACAGGGGTAGCCGGAGGCACGCAAATGCTGTGTGTGTTTAATTTGTGAATTGGGGAAAGGTTGAGTAACACTGACATCTAAACACTAGGAATCACTTTGCCCGTCACAAAAGTGCTGGCATGGCTGTAGATAAAAAAGCAAGTTGTAATAAATTCATTGGCACCAAATCATTGAGGTGACATGTGTCAGTCAATTAATGTACTGCATTTTTTGTAGTCACACAGACTAATTCAATTTAAAGTTTAATTTAAACACCAAAGCTTGCAATATTTCTCTCAAAGGAAAATGTGGCAAAACCGTCAAGAACGGGCTATGCACGGCTATTTATGAACTGAGGAATTTCTTTTTACAAAAGGTAGTCATTAGCAAGTTGAATACTTTGAATGAAATATTTCGTAAAATATTTGATGATATCACTCAGGCCACAAATATATACTGTAGTTCCAAATGGTCTTAAAATATGAAAAAAAATTGGGGTCTGCTTGTCTGTTGTGACATTAAATTATACCTGATCAGTCACATCAGAGTCCTATTGGGCAGTACAGTAATAAATTAGCTTTTTTTATTGTCTTAATTTCAAGAAAAGCTTGCCAATATATAGTTTAGCATGTCCTCAAACTGACATTTGTACTAGCACACCAACCTTCTTCTGATGGCTGAGTCCAATGTCCAGGGAATGTTTGTGGCTCCCAGCACCAAGATTCCATCATTGTCATTTCCAACACCTGCGAGGAGAAGAAAATTCCATGAGCCGATGAGGGGAGAACAGCTTCAACGGATTGGACTTCCAGTCGCGAGCAGTCGCAGGCTCTTCTTTCTCACCCTGCATCTGGACGAGAAACTCTGTCTTGATCCTGCGCGCAGCCTCGCTCTCATTCTCGCTCCTGGAGCCGCAGAGCGAGTCGATCTCATCGATGAAGATGATGGATGGTTTGTGCTCTCTGGCTAAACTGAACAGGTTCTTCACCAACCTGAAAGGAGAGAAGGACGGAGGCATGGTGAGTGAACACCTATTGTTATTTTCAGTTTTATCGTTGCCTGAAGGAGCCGGGCCTCACTTTTCACTCTCCCCCAACCACTTGGAGACAAGATCAGAGGAGGAGATGGAGAAGAAAGTGGAGTTGTTGGCCTCTGTGGCTACAGCCTTGGCCAGGTAGGACTTCCCCGTCCCTGGAGGCCCAAACAGAAGGATTCCACGCCAAGGAGTCCGCTTCCCTACACACATACACAGAGAATGAGTACTAGTACTATTCGCACCAAATAAATGATTCTATTGAAGCTGCTGTATACCTGTGAACAAATGAGGGAATTTGATTGGGAGGATGACGGCTTCTTTTAAAGCCTCTTTAGCTCCCTCAAGCCCAGCGACATCATCCCACTTTATGTTTGGCTTCTCCATGATGATGGCACCTGAAAGACAAGGCATTGACCTGAGTTGAAATACATGCTCCTTTCAAAGTGCCTCTTCAGAAACCGTTGTTATTGTATATGATGTAATTCTGTGTTGGGTTGACGCTGGGACACCGTCACTCACCTGACAGCTGATTTTGGAACTTCTTCTTCTCGGTGTCTTCCCCGTCATCACTCTCACTCCTGAAATGAAATAGCCGATGAACACGCTCAAATATCAAAATGAATTAATAAAACAATTTATGCAGTAAACAATAGCCTTAATGACCCATAATATGATTTTTGTCTCTGAAAATGTCTATACTTCTGTCCATGTAGTGTATATCAGGTATCCTCCGTATGAAAGATATGTTTTGAAATTTGTGGAATTTATTGATATACATGTATAATGTTCTTAATTACGTTTGATCTGTCTGTTTTGTTTTGTTTTGTGTGTTTTGTTGTTTATTTTGGACTGTTGTCCTTTTTATTTTCTAAAAAATACAAAATAAAATTATTAACATAAATATTCTTCTCTAATTCTTCTTAATTTCCCTTTCAATTGTTTTAAGTAGTTCTCTTCGAATGTTCCATTTGACTATAGGATTCCGAATTTCCAACATTGATCTATGTTTATGACTATTTATCCAGGTTTTAAATGGATATCAGACACATATTTGCAGCTTTTTCAAGAGCATTCTGGTATTGTCCAAGATAATCAAATCTTCTTTATATGCTTCTTACATAATAGGTGATGCTCATTCCCCACAACATTGGAATTGGTTTGAAGGTGGTGCTAAACAACTGTAAAAGTGGCATTTGAAAATGTGATATGTGAGAAAATGTAAGGACAATGTTTCTTCTGCTTCAAGGTCACAAACTGTGGTTTCACTTTCACTAAAAGTGAGAGAGGAATCAAAAGTAAAATGACTCCTTTAGCATTTAGCCCGTCACATTGCATTGATCAGGACCGATGAACAAAATGCTGCTCAGCCTCACCCTTTGTCATCAGACTGAGACTCTTTGACTGGTTTGCTTGGAGGACTCTTCTCCTTCTTTGCAAGGTAATCCCTCAGCTGCTCGGCTCGATCCAGGTAGTCTTTGCACTTGGCCCGGATGCTCTGCTTGGCCCGCTCACCCTGGGCCTCATCTGTAGGGGGGGCACAGCTCAGTAACTTGACTGGAGCTCACAGGAGGATAGAAATCATGCACACGGGGCAAGGAATCAAAGACAAAGTTAAGATCCTCACACTTGATGACATGGAGGAAGTACTGAACGGCAGCCTGATATAATCGGAGGGCCTCCTCGTAGTTTTTGGCTTTGTCCTCGTCCGAAGCTTTGCTGGCGAGATCAATCGCTTTCTGTACATAGACAATAAAAAAACACACTTTATTCAGAAGCTACGGCCAGTGCATCCCGCAGTGGGCAATAAAACATTTAGTAATTCTTTATAAATCAGTTAGAGGCTGATAAGCGTCTGCTTGCCACATTATAAGTTGTCCAGTGTTTCTGTTATGCAATGACATATGATGTGCATCTCAGAAAGAGGTGCTGGAGAGAGCATCAGCAGAGGAAGTACAGACCATCCATTGTAAATAAAGGCATCCGTGTACAAGTTCCTTTAATGCAAATACATAAAAAAATACTTGCAGTTACATGACCACATACAGTTGGCTCATGATAAGGTTGTCTCGCACCTAAAAGAATTTGTTTTTGTGGCATCATCTCGATCTGACAGTCTAGAGCGGGAGTGGACAATATCGAAGATGGAAAAACGAACACAGGATAAAGGTATTACATATTTGTTCAATTATTGGATGGTTTCAAATAGAGTCACTTTTATCTTGATCCTGAGATGCATGTTGTGTTCAGTGCCTTTAAAGAGTCGGTCCTTCCTGCTAACAATTCACAGGTCTGACAGGGCTGAGTCCAACACACTCCGACTCAACACAGGCAGGAAGTGCAAGTACATTGTTCCTGAAGTGAAGTAGTTCAGGTAAAGGTGGAGCTACACTCGCTACACATATGAAGGTTTTTCAACGTTAAATTCATAATCCAATGTAAATGTGTATTCTATTATATTTATTCATGTATTATTATATTTATTCTTTGTTGAAATAGTCCTTACATTTTTTTAACAGTACTTTTAACTTAATATTTGCCACAAGTGCACATATACTGCAATACCAGCCCAGTATTTAGTTACTTCATGTTTCTGACGGAAGGTAAACACCTGTGACACAAATGACATTAACAACCCACGTATTATATAAATACACAAAGTTCTGAGCTACAAACCAACCCGTGACAGAAGGGAAACTATAATAATAATGTGTTTATAGGTTGTTTTCTTCACAGAGCCCAAATGTCCTCTCGGTAACAAACACTTACGCAACAAAGGAGCGTCTTTCAGTGAGAAAAAACAACAAAAAGTTCCGCTCACCTGTAAGTTCCCGCCGGACATGATGTTTCCTGTCCGTCAAACGTCGCTACGTCGCTTCAAAAACACCCGAAGTGAGACCTGAACGTGGCGCCGGGCTCTTTCCTAACCTGCTACTGTTATTTAATTTAAAATAACTTCGTCGGACGGCATCGTTTCACTTCCGCATCAACAAAAAACCGCCCGTCGCTTCCGCAGTGGTCACGTGACGCTGTTGTCATCGCCGTCGTCAGCGGCCGCGCGCTCATCTGTCGTGACGTCATGATAGGAGTCTTTTACTTTGAAAATCGGGGATTAAAATCAGTCTATTTCAACATTATTATAAATCAAAGCCGGTTATTGCTTCATCATTTTTTTCCCCCTAAAATATATATATAATGTAATATATTTTAAAAAACATGCACGCTTTTGCTTTGGCGTTAAATAAAAAAATTACACTTTATTACATTTATTAAAAAGGAAGAAAATAAAAAGTGTGCAAAATATATGTACATTTTACAACACCGGGGTTCAACCAAAATGAACAGTGTGGAGATAGTGCACGTTGCAGACAGAAGTATAGTAGCATGTAGTAGCATTAGTGTTACTCTATGTTTAATCCAGGTTTTTATTTTTTGACATGTGGAGGCTTTTCTTTCAGACGGGACAAAAGCAAACACAACATATTCTGGTCAAGTAGGTCTAACAGTGTGATATTTTTTTTCCCCCTTTATGTGGTTTGCAGGCAGACATGAAGGCAGGAGTTTGGATCGTCATCAACTGTCGCCGTTGACGATTTCTGGACGTAAAACTCTGAGGATGCGATCGTTTTTTGTGAGATCTGCAGGGAGCTCATAGTTCTGAGAAAACACACATAAAAAGCAATCACCAAGCTGAGGTCGTCTGCTTTCATTATGTCTTTGCAGCCTTTTTGTGTGTGTACCTTGTTGGGCAGGACGGGGTCTGCGTTGGCCTTGAGGAGCAGCTGAACCGTGCGAATGTCTCCGCTCATGACAGCAGCGTGGAGGGCGGTGGAGCCGTTCTGCACACAAGATGCACGTGTTGCTTTCTGGGCTGATGTTAAAAAGAGAAATGCAGTCGCGGCAGCGGTACCTTGAGGAGGCCAAGCGAGGGGGAAAACTTGAGGAGTTCTTCGATGACGCCGTTGTGTCCTTTCATGGCTGCTTTGAATAAAGCTGTAGATCCATCCTGCAGAATCGGCGGAGATTTGAATGATTTATTCAGCATTAATTTTCTTTTTTTGTGTGTGAATTATTCCTTTGAACACAACAAATCTGACCTTTAAAATTATCAGTTTACATTAGAGTTTAAGTATTTTTATCATTTTTCTGTGCGTTTTTTCTCTATTTATTCATTTATGTGACCTTTCAAATTATTTTTTTTGCCAATTTTTATATTTCAGTCAACCTGCAAAAATGTGCAAAGATTCCAAGACGGGTTTGGGGCGAAAACAACAATAAAACATGCTTCCCAAGCAACACAGATCATGACAAGTCTAAAAATATACGGTAGTATTTCTGCCAGAAGATCAGTGGTTGTTTACACCTGAAGGCAGCCTGACGTGACACGGACCGGCAGCTGCTGGCTGGAGTCAAACCAGCGATTGTGTCGCTGTGACCATTGCTTTGACCATTCTGACTTTGCGGCGTCCTCAACATGACACCTTTTAACGGCTCATGCTGTGCGTTCAGAATCCCAAAGTTACATACTTGTCGATCGGCGTCCCGATCGGCGCCACGTAAGAGCAGCACCTTCGCGGCCTCGCTGTGCCCCATCTGAGCTGCCATCCACAGGGGGGCAGTGCCATCCTGAAGGAGGCATGATGGAGGGATTCAGCAACGGGGGTGGGGGGGGTGGGGGGGGTGAGGACGTGAAGGTCGTGAGAGGAAAGGTTGATGTTAGCTATGAAGACGCTGAGGAGAAACGGTGCCACCTCAGTCTTTCCGAATGAGACAATACCTCTCTTGCCTGGTTCACCTTGGCACCGGACGACAGCAGCTGCCGGATCACGGTCACGTGACCCTCCTGGGCAGCCAGGAAAAGAGGCGTGGCTCCATCCTGCAACAGAAAAAACAATCACCTCAGCACTCCGCGGATATGAAGGGCAACAAAAGAGCACTCCAACTCGGCCTATAATGGATGTGAATGTGAGTCAGTGCAGTCAGGCTGTTTTTTCCCCGGTGCGAGGAGGACAGATGCTAATCCTGCCAAACGTCAGTCGCGTCTGACTCAGCAGTCTGACGAAACCTGAGAGGCCGGATTCCAGCTGCAGGGACGCAGCGCAACCCAACCATCACGTCCCTGACGGGGGTCGGCCGAGAGCCCGGCAAGGTGCTCACGTTCAGCTGGTCGTGGACGCTGGCGCCGTTCTTCAGCAGCGTGTCGACCACTTTGGAGTGTCCGTACTGAGAGGCCACGGTCAGCGCCGTGCCGCCGTCCTGGAACACACAAAACCACAGGCTCAGGGCGGCGCTGCAGCCCCGGCCACCTCCACATCATCGCACACTTTGACTCATCGTCTGATTCGCCGTGAGAGCCACACCACCTTTGTCTGGCACTCGGTGGAGGCCCCGAATTCAAAGAGGAGCTTGACAACGTCATTGTGTCCCTGCTGCGAAGCGAAGAAGAGAGCGGTAGAACCTGTCTGGAGAGGAGGATAAAAATAGAAACAGCTTTTTCAACCTTCTTGTTATTGACACACTTCTATCATTCAATGTGTTTTAAAATCATGATCATGTCCAAGTGACTCCTTCAACCATCTGATATATTGGTGTAATGTTTCTCAAGGGTCCCAGATTCAAAGGTTATGGAAAAAAAAGAGACATGGGCTTATTTCAGGTGGATTTGTCTTTTTTTTATGGCTATTCCCACACTTTTTACCGGGTTTTTCTTGCTTCCACCCCGTGTGCAGTTACAGGATGCTTATAAACCAAAGACTGACATCAGAGAGGGTTCGTGCAAAGACACACCCCGACAAAGAATCTCATTGTACTCCCGTCATACCTCTCTCTGATAGTTGATGTCGGCTCCCTGCATGATGAGTTCCTTCACGCACTCGTTGTAGCCACTGTAGGACGCCACCATCAGCGCCGTGGTGCCGTACTGAAAGGAGAGAGCCGAGAAGGTTGATTCGTTAGGGACGGCTCGGCCGGAGAGCGCTCTGTGCGCGGGTGAAACCGTCGACCTGAGCATTTTCAACGCATAAAATCCCAATGCTTTGCCAAATGAGAACACGCACACATACACACACACATGCACCACAGGCGTGAGGCCTTGAAGCCCTCCGTCTCCCTACCACAGGTGGGTTATGGTTAAAGCGTGCAGCAGAGCGGCCGGGTCATGCAGCGACCGTACGTTGTCTCTGCAGTCTGCGTCCACGCGCCCGCTGTTGAGCAGCAGCTGAAGAAGAGCCAAGTTCCCCTTCCGCGCCGCCCAAAACACGGCGTTTGCCAGGGGTGTTTCCTTCTGGAAGGGTAAACACACACACAGCATCATCCATGGAAACTCTGGGTCACACACACACACACACAAACACAGAGAGGAGTGGATGTGTGTGTGACGTGTGTAATGATGGAAAGTTAAGACATCAATCAATAGGCAAACATAAACAGAGCTTGCACACACACACACACACACATCACGGCTATCTTAGAAGACATTGATTGACACTAAGCATTTTGGAGCCCCTAACCCTAAACAGAGCCTTGTCTCTCAACACAACCCCCCGGCCAACATGTCCTCACGTTCCACAAGTCACTTTTAAACATCCAATAATGTTTACAACTTGTTCAAAAATACAATAACATATGTAGTGCTGGACATTCACAGTGCAAACACACTCACATGCTAGAGGCAACATTTCACACAGATTGATGCACTATCACATGATGATAAAGTGCACACACACACACACAGCTGGATAGTGTAATTCTATCAAAGTCAAAGCAAACAGCCAATCACAGCCCTCCCGGTGCTTCACACTGTAATGCAATAAGACCCGAAAATGATGGAGAAGATGAGAGTGGATTAGAGGAGGAATGGGGCCCACGGGCTGCGTGATGAAATAGGTTTACCTTGAAAGACATCCTGCTGCTGCTGCTGCTGCTGCCGCCGCTGCTCGCCTCATTCGTGACTCATGTTTCTCGCTGCGCACTCGGTAATTAGCGGCGATGCGGAGCGACGCTCGCCTGTTTTGCTGCACCGTGTTTGGGGTGTTGGCGGCGCCCGATCGTGGGCACAACAACAGCCAGACGGCCAGTCAGTCAGCTGGGCTCAACCTCCGCAGTGCTGCACGGAGAGCAGGCGAGCGGCCGCTGGGGGGCGCTGCTGCACGCACACACACCGAGGCGAACCAGGTGGAAAGGAACACAGTTTTATACATTGAATTCAGTTAAATTGGATTTAATCATTTGTTTTGGTATTTGTTACATTATACACACAGCATTAAGATACACAAATTCAAGAATATTATATAGCGTGTATAATCCCAGACATCCTTTTAGAATTTGAGGAATCCACCCAAATTTGTCATTAATTAAGGAAAATAATTCATCACCATCCACCAACATAATATCAGCCATACAAAAACACAGTTAAAAAGAAATTAACTTAAATAATCAAATTTAGAATAACCTAAAATAATCTCCCATATTGAATTCAAATAATATGGGCCCCCCAAATGTGAGCTTACTCATACTTTTTAACGACACAAAAAAAGTTATACTGTCATTTATTCGTCTCTTCCCACATTGTCCCGATTGCTCAGAGCAGATTCCATCAATTAAAGAAGAGTCAATCCTTACTTTCAGTTTAAAGGAAGGATCAGACCTGTTTCATCCAAAAGCCCCAATGCCAAAGGTCACTTTTGACTAAGACTACCTCAGAACAATGTATTTTGTTATAACAGAGTGAATCCCTGCATTTGGAACTGCTGCAAACAACTTCTCAATAAGAGTAGAGGCACAGTGCTTAAAGTGCTACTCAGTCTCATCCTGAAATCTTTATTTTTAATTCAATAATTGCATTTTGACGATAATACACGGATTGCAAGCTGCATTTCCACAAACGCAAGAGTGTTTTTTCTCTTAAATAGAAAGCTGCGTGTTCCACTGCTAGTTTTGGAAAGTTGTATGTCATGCGATAAACTGGTATTTGAAGGATTTACAATATTGCAGCTTTTGCTCTCTCTGCTTGATAATAGAGGTATTTTTCCAAGGAAGGTGCAGGGAAAGCATCTTATTTTTGTTGACTAATGTCCTTCGCAGCTGCTGGCAAAAGTGTTGATTTAGGGATTGGGTCAAGTATAGAGGCAAGTTGTACTTAGTGCAAGACTATATAAGGAGGGTGGAGTGTCAGCGGGCAGAGGTGCTCTCAATCATGGGAACAAAACAAACGCTCATCCATGCAGGTACGTTGGTCAGGTTTTGTTTGACTTTCAAATTTCAGTGGAAGTTATCAGCTCCAAACTTTAAACTTTCAGATATTCTAACAAAGCTGCTCTTTGATGGTGATGGTTTTTTCCCCCCGAGTGGGTCTATTCAGTCACAGAACTTACGCCTTTTTCTATATAAATATCAAAAGTGTGAGAGAAAAATCACCAAAGAATGTTTTTGCTCCTGAAGCAAACATGTAGACGTTTGATTTTGAGGCTTGAGTGATGTGATTCGGACAGAGGTACGAAGCAAATGAGATTTGCTGTATTCTTTTTTTGATGTTCTAACTTGTTGGAACAACAAAGAGATCTACTTGTTGACCATCATGCTCAGTGTGCTACAAAGAACCAGAATGTAACTCCCAGCACAGCTGGCTTGGCCTTGATTCCCCCCCGCTTCCAGAGAGTGATCACGAGAAATCTCAAAGCCGGCAGACACAATCCAAAGTGTGACCCCTCTGTGATGTTCCTCTCGTCGTAGTCCAGCGGGTCAACCCTCTGCAGTGGACACTGCTGCTCTTAGTTCTGCTGAGCGGCCCACAGCACGCCGCATCCGACTCGGACGAGCTGGTCCTCACCGAGTGGGAGGTGTGGAAGAGCAGCCACCGCATAGCCTACGATGACACGGTGAGTCACTCACACCGCGGTCACAAGGGCCAAAGGCGAGTGTGTCAATGTCCTCATCCAGTGTTTTGCGGTGTTTTGGTTTTTTTTATCACACAGGATGAGATCCAGAGGAAGGCCATCTGGCAGGAGAACAAGCGAGTGATTGATGATAATAATCAAGAGTTTTTCATGGGGATGAGGCCCTTTTCTATGGCCATGAACAAATATGGAGACCTGGTAAGCTTTATGTTTTGAGTGAAATTTAGTGAGATTTAGAGATTATTGTCATTAGAAATCCTCAAGATTGTGCATTTGATGGTGTAAACATTGTGATTCAACAGTCACATACCTCACCACCCTGCATTTACATAGATAATAAAGTTGCAATGCATCATATTTTCTTTTGACCTCCAACAGAAGCACTAGCTTTACACACACTTGCATTTTGTGTGTCTTAAAGTTGATTAGAAATGTATATATGCAAGCTGCTAACATTATTTGCGGGCATGTGACCATGTGTTCAGCAGCACAGGTACCGGGTAGTTTAAATGAAGTTATATCCCTCAAGACTGAAATACTGCAAACATATTTTCACATGTGAAAGAATTGTACGCAAAGAGCTGCAGGCGGGCAGACCTAAGCTGACTATTTCCCCCCTTTCCAGCCTTTTCCCATTTTTGTAAAATGACCTACTTCATGTTCTTCACATAGACTCAGCAAGAATATCTCGTGTTGCAAGGCGCCATGATAGACGCCCGCTTCGTGAAGAGAGGGAAAACTGTTTCGGCGCAGAGGCTGCGAAACGACGCCAAGAAGTTCGACGCTTGGGTTGTTGACTACAGAAACCTGGGCTACGTCACTGAGGTCAAAGACCAGGTGAGGCTTCTCTCGGATTCACTGATTTTACTGTGTCTGAGGCCCATGGCTCATCGAACAAATGTTCCTGGCAGGGTTACTGCGGGTCGTGCTGGGCCTTCAGCACCACAGGAGCTATCGAGGGACAAATATACAAGCGTACTGGTCAGCTCGTGCCCCTGAGTGAGCAGAACCTGGTGGACTGCTCCAGACCTTATGGGACCTACGGCTGCAGCGGCGCCTGGATGGCCAACGCCTACGACTATGTGGTCAGCAATGGGCTGCAGTCCTCCAGCACCTATCCATACACCTCAGTGGTGAGGCCCCGCCCGCCTCCTCGCGAACGGTCCCAACAGTGGTTTATTCTCCTCGCACCCTCCTGCAAACACACTCTCACTCTCCGTAGGACACTCAGCCCTGCTTCTTCGACAGCAGACGCGCAGTCGCCCACATAAAAGACTACAGATTCATACCCAAAGGAGACGAGCAGGCTCTGGCCGACGCCGTGGCGTCCATCGGGCCCATCACAGTCGCCATCGATGCCGATCACGCCAGCTTCCTCTTCTACAGTTCAGGTTAAAGCTACAAATACAAGAGTTCAAGTCAATGAATTTGCGATGTTTACGATGTGTGTGCTTGCCTCAGGTCACTTTAGTATGTGACACTGTTGATTCTAGTGCCCTCAAATGGGGGATAAATATGATTCAAATGTATGAATTCTTTGACAGGAATTTATGACGAGCCCAGCTGTAACCCCAACAACCTGAGCCATGCAGTGCTGCTGGTCGGCTACGGTTCTGAGGGAGGCCAAGACTATTGGATTATCAAAAACAGGTCAGGAAAACCCTTTATTTTAATACGGGCTGAGGATTTAACTCTTTTTGAGTGAATGATTCATCTGTGTTTGTGTTTCTCAGTTGGGGCAGCAGCTGGGGGGAAGGCGGCTACATGCGAATGATCCGGGACGGTCGGAACATGTGCGGCATCGCAAGCTACGCCTTGTACCCCATCCTGTGAATCGGTTAAGGTGCTTCTGACTGAGTTTATTCAATTTTTTTTATTCTTTGGATGGGGGTCCACGAGCCACGTCGCCTCAAAAGTAACCACTGACATCGCTGATTTCTCCACTCAACCTGTCTGAACATCTGCCTTCCAAGGTGAACATGCAGCTGCTGTTAAAGATGTTTGCTGACCTTCAATTGGACAACAACAAGTCAACAGACACAGACATTTACATCAGGGGTACCTTAATTGGCACCTTTTAAATAGATAATTCACTCTGAATGTGCACTGAATGACTCACTGTCTGTGTTTGAAGTCTGCAAAACTGTAATTTTCTGTTGCAGTGATGTAAGATATTACATATTGATGGGGGGGGTATCGTATCATATCAATAAAGTGCAAATAGATGCTGGCCGTGTCGTGTTGTTGAGTATTTTTTCCACCCCAACAGGCACTATCCCATCAGGCATCAGCAGAAATGTGAATAGAAAATAATAAACATTGTAGGCACACACACCTCACACAGTCAGTGAACTTCATGAACAACAAGAGAACAAGTGAGTTTATTGTCTGCAGATTAAACCACTCCTCGTTGAACTTTAACCCCCAGCTATCATCCACAAGCTTTTTCACTATTCATTTTTCTGCCAGTCTGATGTATTAACAGCTCCAAGGTTCACCTGTTCACCAGGGAGGAGGAGCTCCACTGGAGGTAGATGAAGGCTCTCTGTAGCTGCAGAGAACACATGTCTCGCTAAAACACCTCCTAAGGCAGCGTAATATGTCTTTGCGTGGCGGCGTAGTGTGGCTGTTTTTGCTCTTTGATGCTTTGGTTTGCATCCGCACTCACAATCATCGCAAGTGTCGACATGAACGCACTGAGACCCAGTGGGGGCTGCACAGCGTGAGAAAACTCTGTCACCCTTCAGCCGGCAGCCAGACAGCAGGTGCTATCACTCAGGTAAGGCGGCTCTTGAGGGCCTTCATGTCACCTTTTATAGCAGCTATTTGCTAGTTTCCAGTCCTATTTGAGGAAATATTTACATTTGACTTGATATTATGTTCCATTATGATGCACTCTGTGCATACTTAAAATGTAAATCCTCACTGCAAATGATAGTTGCATGTTTGTTAATATTAGGTCTGTGCATGTTTGTATTTATGTTTAAACTGTACACTGGAGCAAGAAAAACCAGAGTCAAACTGCTTGTATGTCTTAACATACTTGGCCAATAAAACTGATTCTTATTCTGATACTGATTGTACTCTCACATTTTATGTCTCAGGTGTTAAAAAAGAATTGACTTTTATGGTGAACTCAATCCTTCAAGGCCATAATGGTGTCTGCTCTCTTCTGTGTGTGTCTCACCACGTGTTTGGCTCTGTCTCGATGCCACTCCTTGATTTACAAGTCTGTTCTCTGGGTGACAAATGTATCTGGAATAGGTTCACTTCACCGTGCAACCTGGTGATTACATTGTGAGAATGGATTCCTCCTGACCGGGCCAAAGGTGGCCGAGTGTGTGCTCGCATTTAACCGTTCCACGACGTCTGTGTCTGCTCAGAAGTGCAGCCGGGGTCTCTACAGAGAGTGGAGCGGGCCGGAAAGGGGTCGGTGTGTGCCGTGCCGCTGCGGTGGACTCTCTGATGAGTGTGATGACCACACTGGGAAGTGCTTGGTGGGTGTTTTGGATTGACAGCTCGCATTTTCAGAGTGTTCACGGGCATATTTCTAAGCCAAACGCCAGCTCCTGTGTTGCTGTGATCCCCCAGAAATGCCATTTCAACACCGCCGGGGACCACTGCGAGAGGTGCCAAGAGGGTTACTATGGAAACACAGCCGACAGGACCTGCCGTGCCTGTCCGTGCCCCTTCGCGTGGAGCAAGTCAGTCTCCGCCTCTCACCCGCTCAGCTCATGAGGAGTTTTATCTGATTCTGTGTCAGCTTGAGCTTCTCCTCTCACTCCTTCACAGTGCGGCTCTGGCCTGTGCTGAGGTCAGCTCCGGAGAGGTGGAGTGTTTGTGTAAACGTAGTCATGCCGGAGACAGATGTGAGAGGTCAGTGTTGCTTTGATTTATTTCTTTCACTTTGCTCAACACACAGCATCAATTACATCGGAATGTGAGCATGTTACCTAATTTTTGTCTATTTCTTTCTGTTTCTCTTGAAGATGTGCGTCCGGTTACTACGGCGACCCAACGTTGCCTGGAGGCAGCTGCAAGCCCTGTGACTGCAACAATGGCGATTTGAACCTTTGCGATTCTCTGACTGGAGGTCAATACATACATACATACATACATACATAGATACATAGATACATACATGCAAAAAAGTTTTTATCAAATGTCTGCCAAGTAGTCATCCTTTTACATCCTCATGTTTGAACAGAGTGCATCACGCCTGGCGACAGTGGCTCGGGGGACGACTGTCAACGTGAGTTTCTTTTGTAAGTTTCTATTATCTGAATGCTTTGGTGTGTGATGGTTGGCCTCCTCTCCTTGTGCTCTGACAGAGTGTGACAGCTGCACCGACACTTTGCTGGTCGACTCACACAAAGTGGACGACGCCCTGGTTCTGCTGAAACACCAGCTGCAAAACATCAGTCATCTCTCTGTTTCACTATCATGGCTGAAAGATCTGGAGGCCAACATCTCTGAAACCGAGGTGCGACTTAGAGCCGTGAACTCCATACACTCTACACCTTAACACTAAATTCTGTCCACAGCACACTCTAAAGTATCATGGCATGGGGATGTTTCTCTTACTATGGCATCGGGCCTGGTTATTGCATTCAAGGGACCATTGATCATTGTTGCACGTCAATTCTTGACGGGGTCATGTTGCCTCATGCTGAAGAGGAAATGCCCTTGAAATAAAAAAAAAACCAACAAGCACAAACACACTGGTAAGAGAGCAGCATCTTCGTAGCAGACCAATAAAATTAAAGATATGGAGTGGCCAGCCCAATGCCACAGAAAACTTGTGGAGCTGCATCAGAAATGTTTCTCAGGCAAACTGCAGAAGAATTGTGGAATGTTGTCAAATCATTCTTGGCTGGACTAAGAACCATGAACTCTATACATTTGGCAAACCCTATTTCATCTGTCAAGAGAACTTCTCATCGTTGGCATCTTGCAGATCCTGGTCAGAAGGTATGCCGGCGCTGTGAGCCAACTGAATCCAAAGGTGGAGCAGCTGGAAACGGATGTGGATGTCGTCAGAGTCGACTTGAGTCAGCTTATTGACGAGGTACCTGGAGAGAATCCTCCATGGTTAATCAAACTGACAGTAAATCAGTAGTTAATTACGTTTTTTTCCGCTCATCATTGCTTGAACACTGCAGGTGGTGTCATTACAATGTGATGACGCCGTACTGTCAGGAAGTCACAAATCACTGCAAATCATCTCTTGTCTGACAAAATCTGACATATCTTCAAAACTATGATCTGCTGTCTAGACGTTTGAGAAGTGGTCATATGCGGAGAAGGTGTTTCAGAATGGGAACGCGACACGGATGGAAGCAGAGAAGCTTTTCTCTGAAGCTGAAGCTCTCCTCACTGCAACAGCAGGTACCTCGGTCACTTCATAGCGCGACAATCTGAAGAAACTCGAAATTTAAACCTATCAGCAAAATCAGTGTTGTCATTGTTTGTTAGACTTGATAAATGAGCTGAGGGAGATGAAAGCCGAAGATCTCACCGCTCCCTCTGGAAAAGGCAAAACCAGTATGGTGACGGAAGCCCAGCGCCTGGTGGGGGAAATGAAAGAGAGAAGCTGCACCGGCCGCAGGGAACAAGCTGGCAAAGAACGAGAGGAGGCCAACAAATGTAAGGACTGTTTTACATACAAAATATTTTCACCTAAACAAAAAGTGTGTAGTGTTTTGATCTGATGTGATTCGAACATGAGTGTTGTTACAACAGCCTCGACATGCTGTGCGTAAATATTCTGTGTATTCTGGGTATTGTTGAATAAGTGCAATTTTAATGACCTGACTTCCTATTTGATTAGTTTGTCCTTGAAAGTAATATTTCCACGTTTGGGAATTTTCTCTGATGATGAAAGTACTCTTGGATTACCTAAACACACCCGAAATGACCATTGCCACAAAGCTGTTATACATACATACATATATATACTATACATATTATATACATATATATACACATTGTAACTCTTCACTCCCCGCCTCACTTGTCTCCTGTCAAAAAAAAAGCTGAGATAACAACAAAAAGATGATTATTGAGGTTTAAGCAAATGATGTACTGAATACGTTAAGGTGAGAGCGCTGTTTTATCAACCAAAAGGAATTGTGTGTATTGATCTGTGTGTTTTCCTCAGTGTTGGCCTCAGCAAATGTCACGTACAACGCAGAGTCCAGCCAAACAGCCCTGAATCGGTGTGAAGGCTCTCTCATGTCCTCGCTTTCGCCTCTGAGGGAACTGGCCGAGCTGCTGTTGGGCGCTGAGGACGCCGTCGGCAGGTCGCAGGGCCTGAACCTGGAGAGCGGAGCCAGCCTGCAGCACCTGCAGGTACCACATCATAATCATCCCGATGGACCATCGGACAGCGTGCAAACTGACGTCCTCCTTTTCACAGCATCTTCACAATCAGCTGCAGGCAGAGCAGAGAGCTCTCCGCCCCGTCACCCAAACAGCGGCGGATCTGTTAAAGAATTTAACCGGCACGCATCAAGTGCTGGAGGACATTAAAAAAGTAGGGCATCTACACCACTACTACCCAATGTATCCCCTTTTAGGGTAGAATGAGCTCATTGTGGGTGTGAATTTGTAGGATTCTGAGCAACATCTGGCCCGGTTAGACGGCGCCAAGAGGAAACTCTTAAAGAACATGAACAACGTCGGCATCAGTGCAATTATGGACAGGGTCACCAAAGCAGAGGAGCGCGCAGAGGAGCTCAGCAGACTGGCAACGGACATTCAACAGTGAGTATTTTCATGTTTTTTCACTTTCTAGAGTTTCCAATCCAACTTTAACCAATGGGGACTCAATTGCTGCTTTACAGTGTCTCCAACAGCACCGAGCGGCTCGGCACCCTGGGTAAAGGGCCGTACAACAGCATCATAAACACCATAGAAGATGCAGACGCAGCTGCAAACAAGTCCTACTCGGCTGTCAGTGGAGTTTTAGAGGTAATGCGGCCGCCGGTGGAGAATCTGCTTTTTGAGCTTAGACTCGTGCAAAGTTATTAATGCGATTTCTGTTTATGAAAAATCTGGACGTGAAGGACAGAGGTCTCTTCAACAGGGCTGAAGAACTCAACGATTATTCAAGTTATATTTGGACGAATGCCAACAAGTCTTTGAGCGACCTTGAAAGTAAAACACAACACAACACAACACAACACAGATGTCAATGAGGTTTCCAAGTCTGACAAAAGTATTTTCCCCGAACAGTGCTTTCAAATGCAGTTAACATCCAAAAAGACGGCCTGAATGAGCGAGTGGAAAAAGGGAAGTCTCTGCAAATGCAAATCTCGGCACTCGGTGATGAGCTCAAGGAGATCGAAAGAGGTTGGTGGACCTTCACTGCAGAGCGAATGAGGACGCACAAGGCACACGATGCTCATCTTATTGTGGATTTCAGACGACACCGAGACTCTGCTGGAGTCTGCAAAAAGAGCTGCGTCTGATTCTAACAACACCGCCAGTAACGTGAGAGAAAGAGTGAAGAAAATAAGGCAAGATTTGAAGGGAATAACTGGGGGCAGCAGCGCCGGAGGGAGCGTGGATGGCACGTTAGGGGATGCAGAGCACACATGTGAGTCACGTTCAAATGCTCGGCGGTGATCCGGCAAAGCTCCCAGGTGTCTGTCAAGCCCTTTTTTTGTACGAATCCCCCCCAGTGAGGAGCTTGACATCAACCCTCCCCAAGCTGAGAGACAAGAGGTTACAAGTGGAGGCTCTCAGCAGGAGGTCTCATCCCAGCGCCAACATGTCAGAGAGCATCAGGAGAATCAAGGATGTGATCGCAGAGACCAGGAGCTTTGTCAACAGGGTGAGGTTTCCCTTGAAGTGTTATTTGCTTGGATCGAAAGCAACTGCGAGTAATTGTTTTGTTTTGTTTTTTGCCGTGGCGGATAGAACGACAGCTTGATTGACAAAGGCGGTTATCGCGAGACTGCAGCACCGCCGAGCCCAGCAGCATCTTTCGGCTCACTCTTTTTGATCAGTCAGCGTGTGACTTTGTTTTGTTTCAGCTCTACTGCTAAGAAAAGTGGTTGGTGATGGAGCTGCCAAAGAGACAGACACTTCAATCAGTGGCTACCAAAAATACTTAGTCTAGTTATTAAAGTAATTAAAGTCTAGCTTTCCAGACACTCCACTAAGCCTCTCTCGCCATAACCATGTTGAAAAAAATGACACTGGTACACATTAGTTCAGAATGCAGAATCAGAATCAGTTACTTAATCGATCTCTTAGCTGAAAGTCTTATGTTTCAAACAACTCCCAACAGAAAGTCAAGAATGAAAAATAAAAAGATAACATGAATAAAACCTAGTGGTGCAAAAAGTTTAGAAAAATTGAAACTGGAATGACATAAAATAGTAGTGCATCAAATAATGTAATATAGCACTTCGTAACCTTGTTTTCATAAGTGCTTTACAAATAGATGTTATTATTATTGTTATTAAAGTATATGGCAACCGAGTATGTGGCAGAACAAAATAGAAATAGTGAAAACAATATGAGTCAATGAATAAAGAAATAAAATAAAATAGAATAGAGATAAAGAATTGACTAAATATATGAAAAATATGACAAACAGTGTGTTTTCAGGAGTTTAAGAGGAGGAAAGAGAGCGTGTAATTATTGCAGAAGACGAGTGTGTTCCAAACTGTACTCAGTTACACTTACACTTACATTTTATTGGGCCCTTGCTCGTGTTCCTACAGGTCCCCCTCGCCACCACGTTTAACGGGAAGGCCCACGTGGAGCTTCATCCCCCGAGAAACCCTGAAGACTTAAAAGCGTTCACGTCTGTCGACTTGCTCCTCAACCTCCATCAGACAAACCCGCCAAAGAAGGAGCGTGGGCGGAGGCGACGCCAGCACGGCCAGAGAGACGCCGACCTCTTCGTGTTCTACCTGGGCGGCAAGAACGTGAGCATGCGCTGCCAAAACACTGGTGGTATGTTTGAAAAGCTGCTCCAGATTCATGGCCGTCTCTTGTCTGCAGGCGTCCGGTGACTACATCGGGATGGCTGTCAGGAGGAACGTGCTGGTGTGCGTGTACAAGCTGGGTGGGGTCGCCCACCAGGTGGAGACCAGCCGGATCACCACAACCACCGGCGTCAACTCCTCAGACTTCGACAGGGTTCTTTTCCACAGGTGCTGAAAATCACAAACACCGACCGTCTTCCTCCGCAAAGTGTTAATTATGTGTCGACAATCCCTGCAGAGTTTATCAAGATGCCGGAGTGAACATAACACACAACTTCACGTCTCAGTCGCCGGTCAGGCAGAAACCCAAACGCAACCTTCCCAGTACGATGAGCGGGATCCTCAACCTGGACCCGGACAGTCTGGTTTTCTACGTGGGCGGATACCCCGGAGACTTCAAAGTGCTTAAACTTTTCTTTGTGCTTTTCAAGACCAATTTTGAACTTATCCTCATATCAACGCACTTTACTTCAACTTTAATTCAAACTTTGCGATAAAGAAATGACAGGATCATCATTTCTGATTTTCGTAATACAGCACAATTTTAATGTCGGTGCGAGTTCTGTCATTTGGATTTAATTACCTCATAAACCTTCAAACCCTCCATGCGTCTATAGCCGTTGATAGCTTCTATATTCCTTTGTGCTTTGGAAATGATGCAGTAATATAATAACAGAAGATTCTTTACATCAAGCTTCTTCTGGTTGTTCCAGCCCCCTGTGGAGCTGCGTTATCCTAACTACAGGGGCGACATGAGGCTCTCCTACATCAATGACCAACCGCTTTGCCTGTTCAACTACAAGCGAGCGCTCAGTTTGGACGCGAAGCAAGCCGTGCCGTGAGCATCCCGACCTTTCCACAACCTCCTTTGGCGAGAAATGTTCATATGTTGACAAAAACCTTTTGTGGATTTGTTGTAGGATTCCACAGTCAGAGTTGTCTGACTATTATGAGGGAACCGGGTATCGCATGGCGCTGATAACAAGGAAGAAACGACTGTTCAAATTCCACACAAACAGCCGAGAGACAAACGCCTTGTTGTTCTACATTGGAAACGAAGTATGGTATTTGATGATGTAGAATGATCAGCAAAAAACAAAAAAAATAAAAACCCAACATGATGCCGTTTGTTTTGGCAGGAGTCGTTCTTCTGTGTTTCGGTAGAGCGAGGCCTCCTGGTCCTTCGAGGGAGACAAGCAGGTCGAGATCTCCGAGCTCAGAGTCGCGATAAAGTGTCTCTTTTTGTAAGAGGATTTTCATGTCGATTTATTTCTCATGATGCTTTTGGAATTCATCTGCATTCGTAAAATCTTCGTCACTTCTCAGGACGAGAATTTCGCTATCACCATCGCGGACAAGTTCGTCGTGCACTACGGACTAAAGAGGATCTCCACAGGTCACGCCGACACCGCCTACACAGCCTTCTACATCGGGGGTCTGCCATCACATCTCAGACAGAGGTCACACACCACAAACACACGCCGATGTTGCTTTGCTCTGCTTCCTGTGTATTTATGCCTTTTTTTTCAGATTCAGCATTTTGGCCCCGCCCCTCAGAGGATGCGTGGATCACCTGACTGCTGATACCGAGTTCGTACAGTACAGCACCACCATCGGCGTCAGTGTCGGGTGTCCGGTCTTGATGCTGGTAAACTGGCATTTTGATGTCTAAAGATGTGTTTCATTCATAGAAAAAAAAAAAAACAGAAGCAAATTAAAGGTT
>CAESWR010001088.1:869977-891184 GCA_903171835.1 Mullus surmuletus | reverse complement strand
ATGTTCCTGAGCGTCTAGCCCGTCCTCCATGTCTAATTTGAGAAGACCTTCAGAATACTGGTCTTCCAATTTGGAGCTTATGTCCACCTCCAGCTCCTCTGGCATCTGATCAGAAACAGCATTCTCATCTTCAGACTCAGTGATCTGTGCCTGAGATTTCTTGGAAGAAGGTCTTGAGAAACCCGCAGAGGATTGATGGCTCCTCAGGCCCAGGGTGGGACATTCTGGACTGCCACTGACGGGGGTGGGAGTGACTGTTGGTATGTCTTCATCGGACAGTTCTACAGGTGCTGAGGTAGATCTATTATCATCTGCCTGATGAGGGGAATCTGTCATAACAGAGAAGGGTCATGTTGTTTTATTGGAAAATCCTTTGTCATAACATATATTTCAATTGTGTATTAATAAAGAAGAATTGAAAAAAACTCACTGTGGTCTAGTGAAGAGCCTAACTGTTTTCTTTCAAAGTCAGGAATTCTGCTGGATTCAGACCTTAAAAAAAAAAAGAGATGAGAGTTTTCATTTAATTCCATTATCCCCCAGTATATACAAAGGTGGAATAGTGTAAAATATCTGGTACAGTCTTTGGTACCTGTCAGTAGCTGGTTTGATACTGGAGCGTTCGGCAACTGAGTTGGAATCTTTATTCTGGGACTTGGTATTGGGAGTCGAGTCTGGCTCCTTGTTCAGTTCTGCCTTTGTTTTCTCAATGTAGTTGTTGTAGCTCTGGAAATTAAAAGGAAGGAATAACAGTTGGAATCACCAAATCGGGTTATGAATGTAATGTGCACATGCATGTATTGTACCGCCTGGAAACCAAAAAAATGCACATTTACCTCTAGCTGTTTGAGCAGACTAGCCTCTTGAGCTTTCAGGCGTTCCTTGTTCCTCTTCTTCTGCTCCTTCTTGAGCTGGTAAGCCATAAACTTTCGCTTTCTGAGTTCTTCCTTTAGGGCCTTGATACGGCTCTCTATGTCACTCTGGTCCGAAATGGGTTCTGAAAACAATTTTAGATAATAAATCACAGTTAGAATGTGAGAGCAGTGCCAGACCGCGATTAGTAAAGGGTAATCCAACTTTGTGCCCGCTCAACCTAATTCTTTGTGGATTACTGTATATTTTCTTTACCAAGAATGTGTAAAGTACAATTGTATTCATGCTGCCATGACTTGAATATAATAAACACAAAATGTCTGAGGGTCAAAAGGACTAGCTAACTAACTACTCGCCCTCACAAAATTTAAATTTGTTTTGTTTTGCGTGTAGGCATATCGCTGCTCGAAGGATGATTAAACCGGTTTGCTTCTGGGCAGCAAACTGTCTTTGCTTGAGTGGTAACTGAGTGCTTCCAATCGCACAATGAAAGAGGTTAGGTATCAGAGAAGTGCTTGCATAATGTCTTCCCGGCAGCATCATATTATCCTTGGCTACACAGCACCAGCTTTACAGCTTCATTATGTCCAATCTCTCTGCTTCTGCATCACAAACATGCTAACAATGCAACATAGTCATCTGCATACATGAGCATGATTGAAATCGAGAAACTCACCCTGCGAGGCCATGGGGGTGTCGGAAGACTGAGTTCGGGCCTGGTTGGAGATCTGGGAGGAGCGAAGCATCTTGGATTTGCTGCTGCCATCAGAGGGAGAGGGAGCAGGGCTGTGGCTGCCTTTGAATGTAGGAGACTGGAAAAGAGCACACAGGAGGAGGAGGCGGAAGCGGAGAGAGGAACATTACTTCAGGATGTGATGACAAGACGCCTGGCAGATGGACTGATCACAGAGGTATGCACAGTGAATTAAGCAATTGTGTTCCTCTTGCAATATGTCACACAATTGTAAATAATTAAAATGCTTAATAGTATTCAAATTCAAATCAACAAAACTGTGTGTATTTTCATAGCTCACGACTCAAATGCGTGAGAGAACAGTTTTAGAGTAGCTATAAATAAGCTATAAATGTCAACTATCATCAAAGAGACAATTCGAAAGATGAAAATGACAGAAGACAACACTCATAGTGTGTGCACCTGTTTGCTAGGTGAGGGCGAGGTTGAAGTGAAGTCCTGGGTGTAATTCGGAGGGCTGCTCTGGATGGAGGCCAAAGGCGTTTCGGGGACTGAAGCGATTTGTGCGACCGAGGGGCTTCTCGACTGCTGGGACCCTGGTTCCTCTGTGTGAATGCTGGACTCGGGTGTCACAGAGGAACAATCGCCCTCGCTCACATACTCTGAAAACAGAACAGAAATAAAATTCAGGTCTTTGTTTGCATAAGGACAGTTATGACCTTTACACTAAATATCAGAGGCGTCCTATATTTTGTTTCAGAAATACATCCCACACTATTTTAAAGCTGGTGAGCAATTATTGGAGGAGGAGACAATTCTGTAGCTGCACCTTTCTCACTGTCAGTTCTTGGCTCCGAGCTTCGATGGCGACTGGAGCTGGCGCTGATATCAGAGATCTGCTTTTTCTCTTTCTTTTGGCTCTCTGGAACGCCGCGGTCCTTGTCCCATCCAGCCAGGGCCTCTTTCTCGATCCTACGGACCTCTGCCTCCTCTTGGTCCAGCCGTTGCTTCCACTGCAGCAGCTCCTCGGCATGGCGCCGCCTCTGCATCAGCTGCTGCTCCCGTTTTGTCAGGAACCTGCAAGGGCGGATGGAAAAAACAGAGGCCAAGAGGGGATGCAGAGATGAAGAAGGGGGTGGCAGATTAAAAGGGATCATTGAAGAAAGCGGGGAGAAAAATAAAGATGTGTGAAAAGATTAGAGAGAAATGGATGGCGTAGCAGCAGATCAGGGAAGGGGGGAGCGATGAGAGAGAGAGAGGAGAAGTAGGACAAAAAGTTAGCATAAAGACAAAACATCAGACATAACAGCTGCAAACGGACCCAATTTCCTGGACAACCTGCTTTCAGTACAAACCCATCTCTGAAATCTCTGCTCAGAAACACACCCGAAACATGCTTCACTCATTCATTTTCATTAATAATAATCATCCAAATACAAAAGGTGTACACCTATCAAATTAAAGAAGATGATGAAATGCCATTCAGGAAAAAAGAACAGGCAGAGAAATGTCAGATTCATGCATAAGACCGAAACACGGATTTTTAACATGTGTGTGAAGTCACACACACCTCAAACATATAGCTGTTTCCAGTAACAAAATAAATAAATCAGGCTTCATTAAAGATGAGAATCATGTTTCGTGTAACTGCTGCTATTTACTGTAAAACCAGACCAACATAGTGAGCGATGGAAGGCCCCAGTTGTCGTGGCGCCCAACAGAATTTCTCATCACTTCATTGGAATTTAGTTTACTATTACATACTTACATAAATATATATCTGCAGATATCTATCTAAACAAAGTGCAGTCAGTACAGTCAGGTAAAGCTGTTGTGGAATGTGCTCTCTCACGGCTGTGGGTGCCATTACAGGGCAGTATTATTTAGCCTTGATCTAATTTAGAGGCCGTTCTCTTGTCCTAATGTATACTGATGACAGATCAGATACTGAGGAACCAGGCCGGGGGTTCTTTTAGTGCCTTCCCAAACTCCATTAGGGCCAATGGCTATCTGTACTTATTATCCAATCCTATGCAACAGTTACCTAATAAAGAGGGCTAGTTAAGATTTACTGAGCTCATTAAAGAGACGGGCCGCTCCATCTGTGCCTCATTCTCCGCAAAAGAAATTCTTTTACTTCTATGTTCTACTCTGGGTTAATCTCAAAGCGTATGCTGTCACTGGAGCTGAGGAGTATGAGGAAGCATCAGAGACATGCACTGCAATTCAATCATTTTGGAGTGACGAGAGAGAGAGGGCGGAGGTAAACACCAAAGGGGTTAGTGACATCACAGCATCAAGTCCGAGATTTCTATTCAACAAGGGAAGCTATTTCTGAAATAAGCAGATCTTCCGACATTTAAGCACTGTTTGTTTCGAAATATTACAGGGTCACTGTGATAACACTTGTGACAATACATCCAGGGTCTGACAAAACAACTGCTGACGACAAACAGCGAGTAAAGTTGTCAAAAGCTTTGCTTATTTCAACCATGCTGCTTCCTTGAAGATTTTGAAGTTCCTCCCTCCATTAGTTCCATCCTGTAAATGAAAAAACCCCACAAAAGGCAAACGAAAACCTCACAGAAACCCAAACAAAACGTCAGATCCAACCAGTCAACATTCACCATCCCACCCCAGTAAGGTCCCAGTGCCAGTGGATGAACACAAGCATGTTCCATGGGGTAGCGGTGGGGTGGGGTGGGTTGGGTTGGGGTGGGGTGGGGTGGGGTGGGGGTGAGATCGTGAGGCGGGGTTGGGCCCAGGCTAGGTGTGGGTGCGGCGGAAGAGGTAGAGAGCACTATACAGTACCTGACCAAATGGTTGTAGATAAAGAGCTGGAATTTAGGATGAAGGTTGGGGAGACAGACACTGAGGGAGGCCCAGTGCTGGGCCGTGAACACAGAGAAGAAGTAGTGGACGGGAGAACAGTGTCTACAACACACAAACACGCAACAAACCAAATGAATCACAAACAGGGGTATGGAAACACACACACAAAGACAGAAAGGAGGGGCACATTTAGGGGTAGAGAAGTACAAGTAGAGAGAAAGGGAGAGAGAAAAGCGATATGAGCCAGTGTGATATTATTGCATCCATGGACTCAAGCCGTAAGGTCTCTGTTAGAAATTGGTGACGCTCAGTGTCCTTTGTTTTGGGACATAAATCTGGCAGTGACTTAATTAACATTTAAATTAGTATGTGGACTTTATGGAAGCTCTGTTGGCTGTGTGAGTGGAACACGATTCGCTTGTTAGTACTATTCATTATAAAAAAACAAAACAGATGACCATCAGTATTAGTGGAAAAAAAGGTTAAAAATTAATGGTTGTTAATGTTTTAAAATCAGAACAATAACTGGCTATGATCAACAAAGCAATTAGTAATAGAGCATAGCAAAGGGGAGGAAAGTTGTTTTAAGATGATCATAACAAGCAAGCTGATGAAATGTCGGATCACGTCCATTCTTTAAAAAAAGTTTTTTTTATATACTTATGTAAATGTGTTGTGCAGTTTTAGAGCTTTAAAATATATCAAATGAGTGAGTCAACCCCCAAATTAAATTTGCATTGCAAAGTTCTAGTAAAATCATAACAATATGCATTGGGGCCACTGTATACATCTTTTTTTTAAATAAAGCTTTAGATCCTAAACCGCAGAACAACTAAGCCAATTGTTGCAGCTGCCTAGTTGCAATCACCTGACCAAAGCTTTTAGCCAAGTCAAAAATCCTGGAGTTATCAGGACCTACAGAAATTCCAAGCAAATGCAATTACTGGTCAATATGAGAGAGAGAAAAACGGACAGATGAAGAAGAAAACAACCATCCCTAATATTATAATATATAGCATCAAGATTACAGAGCATTACCCCAGTCAGTTTTGTACTGATGTTGCATATTATATACTTGCTTTGCAATGTAAAAATATGTTTATAGTGTTTTATGGTGGCTGGTAGCGCAGTGTTAGAGGAGGAACATGGAGCATCCTTATCTTCAGATCCACATATCCACTCATCAACTTTAGATAAAATGCAACAGAGAGACTGCAGGGGACTACACCTCATATTAGTGTCAGTTACTCTCTAAGTAAATGCATCGTAAAGATGCGAGAAAAGAATTAGAGCATATCTGTCAACACAATGTGAAAAAGTAATGAAAAAGCAAAATGCGCCACATACAATGAAGATATTCAGCTGTAAAATATACCTGAATGACCTATACCCGTTTAAACAAAAGCTTGGGTCATAGCTGTACAGCAATGTAATGAAAGAAATAAGAAATGACATATGTCAACGCAAACAAAGTGAATGAGGATGATCAGACATCCAGAACCCAAAAAAGGGAAGGGACAAATGGTTATGGAACCTACGGTGGCAACAGTTCCAACAATATAGTCATCAAAAGCGTCATAATCCTACGGAGTAAATTATCTGGATGAACGATATATAAAAAATGTTTTACTTTTCATCCATGTGAGAGCGCATCTTCTTAAGTTTCTGCATAATGCTGCTCGTCTCGCTTCCGGAGATGGAGGGTGCAGGTGAGGGGGTAAGGTTCTCATCGCCATGTCTGCTGCTGGGGAAGGCTGCCTCTGACACTGGGGTTTCTGGGATGGGGGTCTCCTGCAGGAGCAATAAAAAGAGGCAGACAAAGAGAATGTTGATGGCGTGTATTACTATGCACGTTTAATCTTTCATGATAAGAAGCTGTGTTGTTTTGTGGGCGCCTATTGAGGTTTGCAGGACTTACAGGAGGCTCTTCACAACCGGCACACTTGAGACGCTCCTTCAGTCTCATAGTCGAGCTTCTCATCCGCTCGATCTCCTCTTGCTGCTTCAGCAACAGCTGCTGTTCTTTCCTTGCTGCTTTGTTGGCCTCCTGTAGACGCTTGATCTCAGCCTGGGAGCAGAGAAACCAACACAGTCGAGGACTTAGAAGTTAGCACACTGACCATTACATTGTCAACTTGTTGGAGTCAGCTCCACATTGTACCTGTTCCTGTTGAAGTCTCAACAGCAGGCCCCTCTGCTTCTTCCTGATGGGCGGCATTTTGTCATCCTCCCCCTTGTCCCTGAGCTTCTTTTTCTGGTGCTCAAGCCACGCGAGCTCAGTTCTGATCTTTTCCTTGAGGGCTTTCTGGCGGAGGCCAAGCAAAGAGCTCTGGTGTTGCAGCCGCACCTCCTCGTCCTTCATGTACTGGCGCACCATGTCCATAGTGAACTGTGAGAAGCTGTCTTGACCGCCGGCGAAAGGCATGCTCGCATCCTGAGATGGTGCAGAAGAAAGGCCAAAAGACTTAAGTTAGACACAACAAGACTTATTCGGGGGTAAGCCCAACGAGAACACTTTTGTGGAGATAAATCATATTTCTATATTATTGGTCACACCCTTCTACCACGAGGAGGCATACAAGTGTATACTGGCAACATTTGTCTCACTGCTCTGCCCTCTCACCTTGAGGTTACTGTGTGACCCTGACACCGACAGGGAGTTGTGATCAGCAGCATCATCCTCCGATTCCTCGTGGTGACGCGGCCTCTTCTCCAAAGTGCCACGGCGGTGCGCCTCAGACGGCAGCAGAGAGCGGAAGGAGCGCTCCTCGATTTCGTCCTCTGTCATGGACTCGTCAAACTTGTGAGAGTACTCTGTGGCAACTGATGTAGTTTCTCCTGCAGAGACAGAAATGCGATGAATTCAGTGAAATCCGCTTTAATTCTGCATGTAAAGTGTCTTTGTGTTATGAAATGATTTCATGTATAACTGATATCTGAAAGTATACAAACCTTTCTCATCTATGATAGAAGGGATGCTGTCACTGCAGAGGGAGTCATTGGCTGCTGTAGGAACCTCCTCCTCAATGGAACTGCTGCCTGCCCCCCCCTCTGTCCTCTTGTCATCTCCCCCTTTTCTCCGTTTGACCTCTGCTGCTTCTTTTTTCAGGTGATCCATGTGATTTGTCGATATGTGCAACGGGCTGTGGTGGCTGCTTGAATCGGTTCCACTGAGAAAAAGCAAAACAGTGCAGGTTTATTGGCACTGTTGCTCTGTTCCTTGCAAAAAAGAATCCCCTAGGGAACAAGGTGTTGAGCAGCAGGTACCTGATTTTGGGTCTTCTAAAGGAAAGAGAGTCTGATTGACTGAGACTGTTCAGCGAAGACTCTGGTTCCTTTGGCCTGATTTCTCTACGTGAATCGTCACTTTGAAGGCTGAAAGTGAATTCACCAGTGATGATTAAATGCACTTTGAATTATGATCATTGTGTAAAATACATCACAACAACTCAAAAATAAATCGAGTCTACCTACCTGTCAGAATCAGAATTGTCTCGTTGCTGTTTTGTTAAGGAGATGTGCGTTTCAGGAGCAACAGGAGGTGCAGTCAAGACTCCAGTGACCTGTGATCGGGCCATTTCTGTCATCTGATAGAAAAAAAACACAACTCTTAAACTGGATGTTGCATTGCTCTTCTTCTTTGATCATTGTCTCTTTCTTTTATGACCAATCTGTTGTTGTAACAATGTGAAACCGGCAATGGCTATTTTCCATGCAGGGAGTAAGTCTGACTGCTTACCTCCTTGATGTGTCGGGCGGTATCGGCTGTGTACCGTGCAGCCTCAGCTTGTTGACTCATCATCTTTGTAGTAGCATCTTGGAAGCTTTCCAAAGTCTCTTTTTGAGTCACGGCCAAGTTTTCCTGCAATTCTATATGAGCCTAAAAAGAACACCATAAGCATAAGTACCATACACACTGAGAAACAACAGCACTCATAGTAGCATATTCTGAACAAGGAATTTCTTGTTACAAATAACTGTTTTTCATTGTGTCAAACAGTAAACAAACGGTTTAGTAGTGTGTGCGAGCTTGTGTTAGAGTAATTGTACCCTGGCCACTCGCTGCCTGTTTTCTTCCAGCTGTAGCTTGGCCTCCAGAGCTTCTCTTTCAGCCTTGATCTTCAGCTCATAAAGGTCACGCTCATGGCATTGCTGCTTAGCCTGCAGGGTCAAAGGTGACGGAACAGGTCAATACACTGCATTGATACAATGTCATTACAATGAGGGAGGAAGTATGTTCATTTAATGGAGGCTAAAAAAGCTCTTAAGCTTCTTTATTGTCTAAATAAAGAAGCAACAACAAACAATGACACAATCAAAATAAATAAAAAATAAGAACATGATGCACCTAATGTCAACATATTTACCTGTAATATCAATACGTATATACTATGATTTACTATGAGACACACATTCTAAATTCTAAACACAAAAAACTAAATTATTACACTAAATTGTATACAGTATATCTAGACATGCCGGAAAAAAGAGTTGACAAGAATCCTTTACCTTAAGCATTTGTGCCAATGACGCACTCTCCTGCTGAGCCATGGACACGCCCATCAGCCGCTCGACATCCCCAAGCTGTCTAACGGATTCCTCGATGGATTCCAGGTACTGGAGCTCTGCTGCCATACGCTGCTGCAGGACAGCGGGTGAATAATGTAGTTCACCTGAGAAATGATATGGAGACAGAAATGAATTAATAGAGGCACACTAGCTGAGTCAATAGACACTGTGCTGGAACCAAGTGAAATAAAAGTAAACCTTCATTTTTAGCGATAACATCCCATGTCACACAACACGTTGAGATTGCTACATCAATAATACTTTTACATACTTGTGACTCTGGTCTCTGTTCTCCCACTGTGACCCGGGAGGCCTGAATTCATGCCATGTTCCGCCACCAGAGAGCTAGTTCTCAGAGGTTCCCCAGGGGACTCTGCTGCTCGAGGAGAACCAGAGTCTGGAGAGCCGAAAGGGGATGCGTGTCTGTGTCTTGCTGCTGGAGACTTCTTACCGTTCAGCCCCACACTAGAGATGCAAGAAAAGGACAGTATTGAAGCACCGATTCCCAATTTAATGTGAAGAGCAGAGATCTCTTTTCTTAAACGGATATATTTGTAACATTGAGGTGGATGGGTTTTAATTTACTAGTGGTTGAAAATATCCAGTATCATTTAAGAGCTAAATTAATACCAATGATAGAGAAGCCCATTGTTAGGAGGAGATTAAAACGCATTACTGATGTAATATACATGCATAAAGCATCAAGTTCAATGTGTTTACAATGGGGAGGTGATGTGCCATCTGCACAAAGACGCCCTGCGTTTTTAAAGATAGGAGCACATTAGCCAAACAGCTAAGATAGAGGGGATCCATGGCCCTGTATGCGAACCCTTGAACTTACTGTGGCCCTGCTGTGAGAGGCCCACGCTATCAATGGTTATATTGTGCTTCTTGGAGATGAAGAGCTAGCCAAGGACGGGGTCTCAGGAGATCAGAATACAGCCTATTTTCAAAGCGAGGACAGAAAACAGTCTTCCCTCTTTTCTCCAAAGATAACAGCTCCACTGAAATAGTAATAACCTCAGTGCTAAATCAGTCTCACATCTGCATCAATTTCTTTCACTTTATAGGATGATATTTCCGCAAAACCGTAAGAATCTGCCACCTGGGCTTCACAGTACCATTAGTGCTCGAATGTCAGTGCAAGGCAGCAAGATTAAACAGGAAAAAAAGTCTTTCCTTTCCTTTGGCAGCAGGCCCAAGCTGTGGTGAAGCCGACTGACCCGGCTAACCACTCGGCAGGGCCCCAAAACAAAGTACCAGTGTTTTCTGTCTTAGGGTGAACTGTAGCCTCCTTCTGTTACTGAGTGTTTCGCGGCTGTTTAAAGCTCCTCGCCTTCGACCAAACAGCAAGCCTCAAGACTATTTAGACTGGCAGCCTTAACATGGGCTCTCAATGTGGACTTTAGTTGTGTGCAGATAAATCAACTTTTAGGTCTTTAGAAAACACAGTGTACTGAGTGTTTTTGAGTGGTTGGGACACGAACAAGTGAGACGACCCAGTGATGAAAAGACTATTTATGATTAGACATGCATTTTCAATTCACATGTCAGTTTAGCTAAGTAATACTAAAAGAAATCAGTGTGCTTGTATGGTTTCAATACTTAATTCAAATATGCCTTTAATCTGATTTATCTATTGCAGTAGCAATTTATAACAAATTTCAATTTATCATTAAGCAAAAACACCAATGATATATTGCATATTAGGGTCACTTGAATATCACCCTCATGGGTCATTACCTTTGGTGAGAATGTCCTGACAACGCTGTGTCATTGCCTTGGAAATTCTTGGCCTGACTATGGGAAGAACTGATATCTGAGCTCCTCTTCCTGGAGTCAGTGGACTGTGCTTTCGAGGGGGGCGAACAGGAACTCCTCTCCTCCCCCACAAGAGTAGCACCACTTTGATCTGATGCAGTGCCTGCAGAGTAATGTAGGAGGCAAGTAGATGTTCAAGCACACATGTTCTAATACAGCGTTTCAATGAAACAACTCAGCCAATCTATGTTGTACCAATGTACCAATTGTGTTTTGCTTAATTCATTCTGAAAAGCACTGAACAACCCACCTAATTTTCTGCTGGAGTGCCTAGACTGAGGTGAGGAACCAGATGTGGAGCCGGAGGAAAGATGCGGTGAGTGAACAGATGAGTGGTGGGAATGAAAACCTCCTCCATTTTTATCAAAGGGAGACCGCCTCATCAGCTCTTCAAAGTGACTGTTCACACTAACAAGCAGGAGAATGGAGCAAAATCAATCACTGCTATATAAATTTCAGGATTTTCGTTAAAAAAATATAAAGAAACATAAGGCTCATTAATAAAACAACAAAATGAACAAACTAAGAATGCAAATGATGTGTTTCCTGACTTGTGTGACATGATTGCCACCTGGTGGTCACTGCAAAAACTGCATGATGTTTGTTACCTGGGTGAGTTGGAGCCTTTTCGTAACTGTCCACTGGCTCCACTGCTGTGAGACGACACAAAGTCATCTTCATATACGGCCGCATCTCTGGGGTGATTTCCAGAGTGCACAGAATGGGCAGAGGGAGAGCTCCTCTCGTCCGCTGTGAGATTAGACAAACACAGAAAAGAAATATGTTGAATGACAGCACACTATTACCGGTAATAACATACACAGCATAACTATCAGTGCTTCATCAGTTAATGGATTTATCTTTATCAGACATTTGCTACCACCAGGGGTTACCCAACATATTTCTCAACATCCACACGGAAAAACAACACACTTTCCCCCCATGGATATGAGGTGCTCATGGATGAACTAACCTTTAACATGGCTGTGGAGGTTCCTGGTGAAAATGTTGATAACACTAAGAGGGCTTCCTTTGCTCAGCTCTTCCCAGGCTGCTTTGCCACCATCTTGCTGAGCAAAGGATGAGCTGAAGGGTGAGCACTTAGCTGCCTCCTTCTGGAACTCAGACAGGCGCTGGTAATCCTTTCTTTGACCCGCACAGTAGGCCACTGACTCCAAACAATCTGCTGCTCGGGGTACACGACTGTTAGAGGAATGCAGGGGGATTGCTTCTTCATCAGAAAGAGTCCCTTCACTCAGAGGACCCTCACTGATGGAGCCTGCACTGGAGTCATGGACATCTGTCCGACCTGCCCCTGGGCCGCTAAATGCTTCATAACCTCTCCTAGGTGACTTGTCCATTCTTTCCAAGCCGTTGCTGAGCCTCCGTCTTTCTTGTGGATAACTGTGAGGAAGGTACCCTGGTGCATGGAAAGAAGTTGCTTCTGTTTCAGTGCGACTTTTGGGTGATCCATTCTTTTCTTTCTGCCCCCTGAAGGCGTGAAGATTTCCTGCTCCAGGAAGAGCCGTGCCGTTGTATGAACTGTGGCCTGCGCTGTGTAAAATCCTCTGAATCCTCAATGCCACGTCATCATTTTGTGTAGGGGCGCGCGCAGCCGCCTCCGCCCAACTTTCATCGTCACGATTTGTCTGAGAGAACCTTGGGTCCAAAGTAGCATCCACGTCGACAGAAGTAGTTGCACCGTAGTTTATGCCATCCCCGGCAAATTTCCGCGCCTCACTCTCTATGCGGTTTGAGAGGACGGCGGCTGAGGCCTTGATGGCGTCAATGCGGGACATCTTTGACTGTGACCGCTGCGAAGAAGCTGTGGCCGGCCGCGGAGTGTGCTTGAAGTCACCGGGCGATGTTGCAATGTCTGACGTGAAGAGCTGGGAGAGGAAGTGGTCGCCAAGGAACATTTGTGGACTGCTGCTGGGACCGGCTGTGGGTCCAGCAGCTGGGCTCAGGTGGTCAGGTTGGAAGAAAGAGGCAACTCCTGCATCCAAATCACTCCTAAGACAAGAAAAAAGGGGAAGTGAGCCGTTTGCCATTAAACGATGATCAAGTGTGCAAGTGTACATTATATCTTTATCCATCTCTAGTGGGAGAACTTTTCTGTGCATAAGTGAATAAGCTATTCAGTGCATTTGCTGAATTGTAAACATACTTGATAATTGTGTCGGCACTCCCCTGTCAACACAACATGTACAGCGTCTCTTGTATCTTTGTGTGAACTAATGGCAATAATTATTTTTCTTGAAATTACACAGGGTACTTTTTTTCTCCCCTCAATTTTTGGGTAAAAAAAACCAAAACATCACAAATCTGATGAATAATTTCCAAAATATACAGCAAGTATAATTGGCCGCAACATTTTTTTTGACTCTACAGACTCTGCACTAAAATCCAGGGCAATAAGGCCTGTGAGGCATTTATAAAGGCTTAAAAAAAAAACAAGCATCTGAGAACAAACACATTCTCTGTTTGGTACAGTCAGGTGATTTCCCCGTTATTCCTTCTAGGGGGAAAAAAAGAACATGTATCTACGAGGGGTTTGTTGCTTCTGTGTCCCCAAGTCTCAAATACAGGGAGACTGCTCTTGCTGGGGCTATATGAAGTAGGCAGGTATGTTGATTGTAGTATAGTAGAAGTGTACCTTGTCAACACCGGAGCTGGCTGATCATTCAGAGACCTGTCACTGCTCGAAGGACTCTCTGGTGGCTCAAGTCTTTTATTCTCTTTATCAGACTCCCCCGAGGGTTGGTACACTGGTCTCTGCGGCACCTATGTCAACACAAGTCAAATAATTCAGTTTCAATTTTTGTGACATTGTGATGAGTTCGCTCATTAGTAATGCTTGATGCTGCCATGTGATAAAATGGACATATGTAATGCCTGTGTACA
This sequence comes from Mullus surmuletus, assembly GCA_903171835.1. Taxonomy (NCBI): domain Eukaryota; kingdom Metazoa; phylum Chordata; class Actinopteri; order Syngnathiformes; family Mullidae; genus Mullus; species Mullus surmuletus. Next base: position 877,491 of record CAESWR010001088.1, on the reverse strand, counting down.
CTACCATTTGACTAGCAGCAGTCGGTTGCATCTGTGTGGCCTCTTTGCCCAGCTGAGCCTCTTCCAGCAGCAGTTTGGTGTAGGTCTCCTGTAATCGCTTTTGCACAGGGGCTACAGATGCTTCACTGGGCAGGGCGACTGTTTTAGCGGCCTGTCTTTGTTTTCTGTAGAGCTCTTGTAGCCTCTGGTTTCTCCTCTCCGCCTCCTCTCGCAGCACCCTTTTCTCTTCTGTCTGTCGCCTCTTTCTCTCCTCCTGCTGACGGGCGATGTACTGGCGGACGGTATCTGCATCGTAGTGGCGCCTTTTCTGCCCCGCTTCGGCTGTGTTGGCAGACTCGGGTCGGCGCGTTGCAGGGCTGGCGCTGCGGCAGCCTCTCGCAGAGCTGACCGTTGCCGCATTGGTTCCCCAAACAGAGACTGGAGTCCTTGTTTGTGGCACTGATCCCCCTCTGCCCCTCCTACCACCGCTGGTTGTCCGCGACCTTTGCCGGGCCCTCTCCTCCTTCTCAGTGGCTTTGCACTCCAGCTGAAGGTCGTCGAGTATCCCCTGGATGTCCGCTGACAGCTGGTCTGCATTTAAACCCACTGGTGCCTTGTCCTGAGCTGCAGGTGAGAGGTTAGAAGTGGATGGGGAGCAGCCTTTGGTTGGACCCTGTGACACAGACTGCGCCCTGTCTGTGCTGCTATGGCGAGACTGGTGGTTTGGCTCCGAACGCGGTTCTGAAGTGGAACGATGATGGGGAGCTGTGAAAAACACAAACATTTACATTTAAATAGTGCATACTCTTATATGTCTTCAGGCTAAATCATGACTTAAAAGCATGATGCAATCCAAATTTTCACTTAAAATCTGATTCATGAAGCTGTAATAAAGTGTTGGTTCACTGTAGGGAACAAAACAGTGTAGACACTTTCCTGTATATCCATGACCACTGTTGCAAATAAGCTCGACATGGCATCAATGGCATTAGAGATATGAAAGCCTGAGAGGCTAGAGCGTCGGTCCCACACACAGAGCACATCCTTAATAAGTCCTACAGAGCATGCTTGCCATGGCAACTGTAATCTGGGCCAAATTGAACATTCCTGTCTCGATTTTAGAGTATCTAATCCAGACAGTGCTCAACATGATGGCAGTGAGAAGTAAGTGCATCTTTCTCTGGCCTACTCCGCCATTCCCCAGTGACCACGCCGCATATAGTGGGAGGGGGGCACCTCATGAAATCAGGCCATGACTAAATGTGCACCCAACCGGAACAGCCAGTCAATCTCTATTCCTTCCGGTCAATGGTACCCAGTGCAAACACAACCAGAAAAGACAGAGGTAAATGCAGATAAGAGTGCACGCATGCGAGAAACTCTTTATTTATTGATGGTCATTTGCCTGAGTTTGTCTGCTTTTTAAGGAATTGTGTCTCCTAGACATGAAACCACATATAATAAACTAGCAGTAAATTGTTTTATAAACTCTAATACATGTGAATGCAACCTCTGCATAAAAGCACCTTTACAATAAGATAGTTGCCAAAATAGAGAGGAGAAGAGAGAATGAGGAGGGCAAAAGTAGAAATGGAAGGATTAAAGCTAATTCCCATTTAAGCGACAGTCTTGCATGTCTGCCTTGTCAGACATTGGACGTGAATAATGCAAAGATGATAGTTGCTGCATCAAGTTCAGAGATTTTGAGGGGCTCTTCACAGCTAAGACTGATACTTTTTTTCCCCCTTTGCAGCCTCTCAGAAGTGCTAGGAGACCGTATCAGACATGGTTACAGCAGGGACTGCTGGCTAATAGGTAGACCAAGCCAGCTGTTGGTATCACGAAAGGGGCTAACATAGTAATATAAGACAAGGTCTGTAGTGGAATGTATAGAAGGGTAAGAGTTCAGGTCTCTGGGGCCCACCTGTTCGGCTCAGTCTGTCATCAGGTTGGGGCTTGTCCTCCCTCTGCAGCTTGGGAACCGGACCCAATATCATCTTTACCACCTTCTGGCCCTCACGCCACGAAGCAGGGCTGATCGCTGTCGGGAAACAGAAAGTAAACACCTTAGACGCTGTTACACAAGAGCCCTGCAATTCAGTATGGTTCATCAGACACCACTGCCTGCACACATTATCGCACTTGGAAACGACGCCAAACATTAACACACATGCAGCTCACAGAGTGGCAGATTTTTATCGCCAATTGCCACTTTACATAATCATTAAGTGAAAAAGGTTTAACTCCTAATGCCTGTCATTTTGCACATTTCCCTGCCTCACCTCCAGCACTGATGGCGCAGATTTTGTTTACAGTTTCACCATTGCAGTACAATATGTATCGTAAACACCATCATAAAGATTATGTTCCAGTACGTGGGGCTCTGACATACACATTCCCAAAACTCAACAGCAAAGTGTTCTTGGCATAACATGAAGCACTTTCCACAGACCATTTGACCAAAGAGCAGTTCCTAGTAACAGAGCTGAGCATCTACCAACCAAATATCTGTTTGTACCGGGTGGATCAGCCAGATGAACTTGGCCACAGATTTCAGAGTACTATTTTTAGTGCTGTGTGCTATGTGAAAAGGAGACAAGCCAGGCTTGAGCGACACAAAAGTTGTGTCTGATAGTGCAAGACAGTGAGAGGGTTATTCAAAAGAGGTAACAGAGGGTTTTGCTGGTAAACCGCTCTCAATACGTTGTCAGAAATACACATGTGGCTGACATGAAACATGGGAATAGGGGTTGGAATTTAAATAATGGAAGTTGTCGTGCATGAATGTGGTGGTCAAACGGCAGCTACAGGTGAATCAGGGAGTCTGAATTCTTCTGTAAATTAAATCATGAGGCTGACTCTTAAAATGTCTGCTGTCCATATAAAGAGAGCAAACCAACCAGTTATCCTAGGTATAGAATGGAGAGATATGCCATAAGATGGCCATATGACATCATCATAATGGCCATATTTACAGATGAGCACCATGCTTCATGATAACCTCTCACATTGTAGCAATAGCAAGATCAAATTGCACTGCACACTACACTGTATGACATAAATGAGAAAACTGGAGATATTCGAGACCACACTCTTTGTGTGCACTTGATGTAGACAAAAAGGCTAGGGAATAATTCTTACAATCTTGAGGTGATTTGTCATGTTATGAATATTCAGTCAAGTGATCTGACAAATGCACCTCCTTGTGTAGATCAACAAAAGTGGTGGAGAAGGCAGACAGCAATCTGTTTTTCTCTTTCTGTTTGTTTGGAAAAAACTTTGAGCAGCTAGGGAGGTTTTTGCAGCTGCCAGAGCTGTGCAATAAGCAGGATACCACGACATGTGGCAGATATTCTAATATGAGGAGGGGTCCTGTGTGTGCTACTTGGTGGTCACAAAGCACATGTCACACATGCTGAACATTTCTTCAGGATTAGAGACTTAACACAGCGTCAGCAGCGAGCAAAGGCAACATTTCATGTGCTGGACCACTATGTGAATGGAAAGACCACACTTGATACTGCAGTCTGAGCTCTAGCCTCAGAGGTCTTTTTGGGACATCAACTTGTTTTAGAATTTAATGTCACTGTATCACACTTACTGTGTACATTCTTGTCAACAGCTTGCAGAATCAAAACATGACTGACTACAGAGTGGCTCTACAGGGTAACATACCACCATAGCCTTCACAGGAATGATATCGGATCAAAGCAGATACTGAATACAACATATATAAAAATCTCTAAATTCACAATAGGAAGAGCAACAGAACAGACTCTTGGTCTTTGCACTTAATTAGATCAGTTAATTCTCACATAGAAAATGATCATGATACCTGGTTTTGCATTTGTGTCAGAGGCAGAAGCAGCTCTGTGGACCTTTCTGACTGGCTTGGAAGGTCTCCTCTCTTTGGACCGATCGGCTCTCTGTTCCCGTTCTCTTTGCTGCTGATGTCTACTTCTTGTGCTCTCTGTAAATAAATCATGTAAAAAAGGAGGTACACAGACTGAGAAACCTAATTAAAGATGTCAGTCGGGGGCAGTATGTCAAGAGTTAAGAATCTTTGATTTCATATGCAAAGAGTGGGTGTTTGACGCATGCCGACATGATAAACTCTTCAATGGCAAGTAGCTGTTATGCGATTTGTGTGCAACTCTGACTGATCAATACAAATCAGTTTTCAGCCAATATCTGGGTGATGCTCTAAAGCAAAATGTGTACAAGGATCAATATTTTTTTCAGTAAGGCCAGCAACACAATGTCAGTTGCTCAGTCAGTTCAGCACTCTGGAGTCTATACTAATACATCTCGATGATGTTTTTTTTGTTGTTGATCTTTTTAAAAGGGTAGGGTCACTTTAGAGTCAGTCTTCTAACTTTTTTTAAAATGCCACCAGCAGGACACATTTTTCACTTCCAGGGAAAAATCCCAACCTGCTACTGACATCCATGGTGATTCAGTTTCTCTTTATCCGGCACCAATACATTTATGACAAGGATTACAATCTTCATTTGTTCTATAAATACATTTATGACACGATGTTGCTTGCTACTCTGAACTGAACAATTGTTCACAATCTAACATGCTCATAACGTGGTCGACTTGATATATCAATTTGTGAACTCTGTACTGCATTGGCATGGACTGGTTAAATAAGCCACTGCACTTGAAATTCTTCAAATTCTGCTTGAAATTCTTGCAGAGTTGAACTATTATAGAGTATCAGGTCAGTTAGAAACAATTGGGGCTTTTGCTGAAAGAAGGCAATTCCAGCTGCTTTTGCATAGCAGTTACAAATACCATGACCTGGATAACTAAGAACCCACCCCAGTATGCTAATATGCTGTTGATCAGGTACATGTGATGACAATGGTATCATCCAACGAACCAGCAACAGCCACAATGAAAAGCAAGGTTAGTGACATTCTTACCAGCAAACTGTTGTGACAGATCTCTGTATATTTCTCTACTGAGATGATGAAAATCCTGCTCTTTAAGAACTTTGCCATCTGGAATCCGGATATTTGTCTCAGTACTGTTGAAACCTGAAAACAAAAGAAGGTAAGATGTAACATCTGTTTTCCAACTCTTGCTTTAAAAAAAATCTGAATGAGTGAATAAATAAATGAAACATTATGATGTAGATATATTACAGACAAGTTACCTTTGTAAATAGGTGCCGGTGGTGCAGCTGCTACTTTCCGAACCTTGGTTACGTTTCTTGTACCACTTCTTTCAGTCGGCATAATGGGACGCTCCAAATTGCTTAGCAGTTTCTCCCTCTCCGCTGCCTCCTCCAGGTGTTGTCTCTGCCTCCTAATACGCTCTTTAAGTTTCTCCAGCTTGTCGTCCGGCTGATGTCGCCTCAGGTTCTCCAGCCGCTGGGAAGCCGACCCTGGGCTGCTGGAGGGAGTGCTATCCCCTCTGTGTGTAGAACCTGCGGTCGACTCTTGCGTATCCATGCTCTGGGAAAATTGTGCTTTGTGGGCGCTGTCCCCCTCCCGTGCAGGGAGTCTTCCACCAGTCGGGTGTGACTGATTTATAACAGTCTTCAGGGTGTCAAGGGCAAGCTGGTCATTGAGGTAGCGGACCTCGGTGCTCTCCTGAGCCGAGGCATGTGTGCTGTCCAGGTCCCTGTGCATTTGTCTGTCCCTGGCGTCCCTCTGGTAGATGGACTGGCTGGGCAGAGAATCTGAGGGGGGTGGAGAGGATGGGCACCAAGACCCTGGCACTGACTGCAGGGTGTAAGCCTCCAGCTGAGCAGAGGGATGTGGTGGAGGGGTGGCCTCTCTGAATACAAACCAGATTACAAGAGATCAGGAAGAGGAACAAGATTTACTGTTCATTTACCACTCACTGAGCATATAGAGGAACATGTTTACGGGCAGTGCAATTTAGAAATGTTGATGATGTAGCTCTTGCATTTGCCAGCTGAACTTCCCACAGAATGAAATGAATGGTGGCTCTCCATGGGTAATCATATGGTGAAAAAAATTTACTGAAATGCAGTTTTGTGCACATTGGTCTGTAATAAAAATGCTCTTCCTCAAAGTTCATATTTATCAGAAATACTGTTAAACTGCAATTTATTACAAAACACCTTGTGTTGGTGCAAGAAATCCACATTTGAAGTAAATCAGCTACTTAATGGGCTGTTCAGTATCTGAAGTGTCTGCAGACTGTTCAGAGGGGATGTCAAAAACATGTGGTCATTGAATTGAGGCCCTTAACACTTAAGAAGACTGGGTAACGACCAACTGCTGCAATGACAGAGCTCCTCTCATGCATCATGCTTCACAAATGAACAGTCTCAATGGCTGAAATGAAAATATCACAGCCCTGGTGAGGAATTAGCACCACTCTTTTCCTGTTGCCACTCCGCAGGATGCACAAACTCATACTTACCCACTCAGCATGGCATTATTTTCATGTAATTAAAAGTGGTATTTGAAATATGACACCTGGTAACATTCTGCAGCGTTTTTGGTATACGCGTTTAATTCCATTTCTTGAATTTGTTATTATCAGGCGTTGGCCAATTTCATGGGGAATTTGTAAAGGATGTTTTCCTTCACATATATCACTGATATTTGTCAAATATTACCATTCACAGATATGAGTATGATGAGAAGAACCAACACCAACAGAGATGAAGCAGCATTTGTCACGGTAGCATTTGTGAGTATTTACCTGTAGGAGGCCAGTGGTTCCCTGAACTCCACACCATTGTTCTTGCGTACATTGCTGTCCTGGGTAGCATTTCTCAGTGGGCTACGTGAACTACTCTTTTTCGGACTTGTTTGACGATGTCCCCTGTACTTCGAAGACCCCTCAGTGTCATCAAATTGCTGTTCATCTGTAAAAGAGAGCGATGTTGCATGAGCCGGTAATATATATATAACAATAATATGATTATAGTTAGGTTATTGGAGCCACTCACCCCTACGGCGGACTGGTTTAGCGGATTTCTTTTTTGGGGGATCCATGACAGAGTCCAGGAGAACAGATGTCCCAGGACCTGCTTCCAGTCGGTTTTCTATGTGCCGCAACTGTGGAGACAACATTCACAACTCAGACCCACTTGTGCAAAAAGTAAAAAGGGAACTGGTTTCACCATCATTAGAGGATTTTAATGAAAGCTAATTCTGACAAACAAGCCTTTCATTGATATAACAATAAACTGTTCTTTGTGTACTCACAGCGGCTTTGGATTGAGAAAGACTTTTCCATGACGATATCGAGTCTGACAAGGAGATAGAAATGTCATCAAAATCTGTGAAGCCCCTCGCAAGAAATGCGAGGTGGTTGTTATGTGAAGTTTGTAAAATACCAAATGAATCAAGACAGAGAAGGAACATTGTTAAGTTAATCAGCATCTTTACACACCTGTGCCAATATTGTGATCAGCAAGCAGCTGAGCAGATGTACCACGGGACACCTCAGTCGCCCTGCTGCTTCTCATCTCTCCCACTCACCTGTGGCATACAAGCAAAAGAGAAAAAAATACTTAGACTAGGGATAGTTCACCCCCCCCC
>CAESWR010001088.1:845484-858388 GCA_903171835.1 Mullus surmuletus | reverse complement strand
AGAGAAATGCGTACGGTCCATCAGAAAATGAAATGGAAAAAAAAACCCTGACTTAACCATCAACAACATTTCATTCAATTCACTATTATATGCTGATTAACACTGGATTAATGCAAACCAATGTGCATCATACTTGAATGGGTTTTAAAGAGGAAATAAATTGGTTACCAGGTGGCAGTGGGGGGGAATGGTTTTGTTTTTAGTTTCCACTGGGTTTTGTGCAGGTGCCAAACTCAGTAGGCGAGTCTCAAAAAATGTCCATGATAGTCGTTGATAGATCGTCCAACACGCTCCAAAATTAGTTTTATCTCAGAGATTTCAGTGTTTGAAGTCCAGCCAATGGCAGTGATGTCCAGACTGACCACCGCCTCGTCAACTGGTGCAGTGTGTTAGAGGAAGCCCAAAATGAAGTGTATTCATTTATTAATGTCATTGAAAAGATGTTGAATGGTGAGCTGTCAAAAAACACCATTCAGATGTGGATGGTGTCATTTTTAAGCATTGTGCGGACAGGCGTATAGGAGGAATGGATATGGCACCTTGTGTTGGCTACATCCAGTTATATAAGGCTTTCTGGAGATGTTCCCAGTACTGTTTCTTTCTGTCTCTTCCTTCTGCGCTAAATGATGTATGCATATTCCTAGAGGATAGTTGCATTCGTGCTGCAGCAGTGCTGGGTCTGTTTGTGTCCGAGATTGAATGTGTCAATTTGAAATTCTTTAATATTTTTCTAGATCCAGTCATCTCGATCCCTGATTTTTTTTTTTTGCAGCGCTTTCTGAGATGTAAGGAAGCCACTTGTCGAGTGAGACAGTCATCCTTGAGTATACGTGAAAGTGAGCAGTCTGCTGTTAATGGCATATCACTAATTTATGGAGCGCATACTGATTGAAGTACTACATTAGTAAGCAATTTCAGCCACTCTGAAATGTGGGACCACGGTAAATCACAGGTTAGTCAAATACCAGTTCCACCAGCACCGACTACCCCATCTCTATCAGCTCCAATGAGCCGAGCCAGTCCTCCGTGTAGCAGGAAAAGATCACTTTTGACGCTAAAATCTGCATTTTCTTTATTTGATTGTTTCGTCGGTCCAAAGAAACGTTTCCATTTCTGACTCGCGCATTTAATAAACCAGATATATATGTGCCCCTGCAAACAAATCACCACACCACATCAACGACACCTCTGATCCATGACCGTCCACTTATTGCCAGCTTTCTAATTAACGGCTTTTCAGTGTCGGCTGGATCACGAGCTGATTGTGATTATCTGCACCACATTAACCTGATGAGTATCTTCATCTGATTAGGTGTGTTTTTTTACTCGCCTTAATTCTAGAGATCTATATTCCTCAGCCGAATAAAACGGTGAGGGCGGGAAGCAGCACATTTTTTCCTCTCATAGTGGGAATGAATGTGTGTCATTATCAACTTTCCCACCAAATAAAGGAAAAGATGCTTGATTAAATTACACCGCCCGCCTGCCCCCATCTCTGCTTCCGAATTGCACTAATAAGCATAACACTGGCAGTATTAGACTTTTATTTGTTTTTTGAGCTGCTTGTCTAATTGGTTCTGATGCTCAGAGGAACGGTGTTATTTTGAACTGACTCAAGATAGTCAAAGTGATCAGGCAGTCAGAAAATTGAACTCTGAAGCTAAGCTGAACAAATGCATATAAAGTCCTCAAAACAGTTTACGTTATTTCAGTCCCTTGGAATGAGCAACATAGCAACAAGTGTGGGTAATGCCCCCCAAAATGTGCCGAAAACCCCTGCAGTATTCTCCTGTTTGCATTCACTCAGGTGCCAATAAGGTGCCAGTCATTCACCTGTGACTGGCACACACCTGGCAGCATTTTTAGGGGCGTTACCCACATATTGAGCCGTGTTGCTCATTCTGTGAGTGCATGATCCTTACAAGTATTACCTCGTTGTAAAGGTGACTAATCAGGCTTTCCAATGGTATAATATACAACATCAATTGGTATTATTAAAGTGGAGAAATTATTGACTGAAATAACGTTTCTGAAATAAACTTTCTTTAAGGGATTTTGGCACATTTTTGGGGGCATTACCCACGCATTTAGCTGTGTTGCTCATTCCATGAATGCGCGATCCTGACAAGTTGTACCTCGTTTTAAAGGTGACTAATCAAGCTTTCCAACGGTATAAAATACACATCAATTGGTATTATTAAAGGGGAGAAATGATTCACTGAAAGAACATTTCCGATCTTTCTTTGAGGGATTTTGGCACAGTTTTTGAGGCTTATTCCATGAATGCACAATCCTGACTGATTAGGCTTTCCAATGGCATAAAATACAATGTCAATTGGTATTATTAAAGGGGAGGAATGATTGACTGAAATAACGTTTTCAAACTTATTTTGAGCAGTTTATATACAGTACGTTAAAGCCTTTTGACTGATGCTGCACAGAAGACAGTTTGACTGTCTTAACCTATGAATGGGAATAGCTGCGTGTATGGATGTATAGAAACGGGCTCTTACAAACAGTATTGTGCACACGAACTATGTGAAACTGTTCTCTCTTTTCTTCTTTTCCATGCAGAACTATGCTGAGATCCCCGGCAGTTCTCCCACCATGCTGGAACTGGGCTCCTGTTCCGTCAGCTCTCAGTCTCTGACAGGGGACCACCGTGCTCGAGCCCCACGAGGGCCAGAATGCCAAGATGACGGCCTGGGCGTGGGGGCCGTTTGCGTCAGCAGCACCCCCAGGCACCACGTCCTCCACCCCTCCACGGCGGACTGCGAAAGCTGGCAGAAGCACCGTGCAGCACTGGCCAGAGGTCCCAGCATGTTCTCGGGGTCCCAGACTCTCCTGGAGCCACAGAGCCTCTCCACCAGCCGCGACACCCTCTACCTCCCGCACATGTCCGGCCACGCCACGCTTCTGCACCCTAACCGCCTCGGCCTCTCGCTCGACGTCACCTCGTCTTTTGAGATGGGAGGAGGGATGCTGGGGGTGGACGGGGACTTGGCGGTCAGCCCAAATGTGATCAAGAGGCGGCGGGGGGGTCTGATCGAGCAGAGGGACATCGTGAAGGCCCATCAGGCTCACAAGATCCACAGCACACCGCAGGCACGACGCAAGGAGTGGGAGTGAGTATGAAGCTCAATAAACACTTGATTTTCTCTCACTTAAACCACAAAAAACGTGGATTCTTTTCTCACATAGTCTGAGGTACTGTTTATTTTAAATTTGATAAAGGTCAAGGCGGTCAAAACTAGTTTGAAAAATTATGGCAGACTTCATTCAGTGTATTATTTAAATTCATTATAACATAATTCATACCCCAGCACGGTGATAATGGCTTAAAATCAAAAGAGTCCAAACAAATCTGTGCTCAAGCATCCAATATGCTTTTCAGTCTGCTTCCCATTCACTGTTCCACACAAACACTGCTGCAAAGAGGGCAGCAAGCTTGTCTTTCAAGCCTGTGTGTTATTTGTCCAGCCACCTGGGAACAGGACTTGTTTGGACAAACCTCTCAAAAAGATGGTGATGCAACTGGATATGGTATTTACTAGATGCTGCCTCACCTTGAACAAATTCCCTTATGAACAAGCATTTCAGAATAAAGGCATAAATCACATGCTGACAAATGTTGCTATTACAAAGGATGACTTGGATTAGAATTACAATATGTCCACAACACTGCTGGTTGCAAATTGAAAGTTTAAGTCTGGGTACTGAAGATGAATAGAGAATGATAAGCATCTGAATCAGCATTTGAAATATCATCTTGTCCACTGTTTCAGTATCTGATATTCGGTAGAACGAAGTAAATCGGGATCAACGAGAGCTTTTTTGAACGACCTGTGTGCTCATTCACATGTTCCACCACGTGCACGTGTGTGTACCTGGTTTCCTTCCCCATGGCGCTGTTGGAATTTCCAGCTTATTATAGTGGCAATGCCCCCCGCGACTTCTCTCCTGAAAGCTGGGACCCTCACCTCTAACAGAGCTGGTGCCCACTGTTCCCCCCCTCCCCCCGCTCCTTCCTCACCACAGGTACAGGATGAAGCCTCCCATCCTACATTATCGAGTCTCCGGGATCCCAGTGAGGGGTGGGGGGGCGGGTGATTTAAAAATGAATGGGATTTAAGGGACGAGGGAAAGATAGGAACAAACCGAGTTGGAGCTTTACTTTCTCGTTTAAATTTGCATTTGATATTTAAATCTACGTGACAGTGGTTAATGCGGACAATTACAAGCCTGCGGAGATGCTCGGTCATGGACGAGCTACCTCTTCCCTGGCCTGCCTGATAGAATTAGTATGATAGTTTACGTCAGCGTAGACCTCCGCCACTGATAGGACGGCGGCTGGAGTGAGTCAGGACGTGTTACAGGCGTGAATCTCCTCTCACGGCCACTTAGACGCAATCACGCAGCCACCTGACAAAGGGGGGGGGGGGTGATGAGACGGTGCACCTGAGCCAAAGTGTGCACCTGCATTTTGTTTTTCACGGAGGGAGAGAGGACAGTTCGGAGAAATGTGTTATGAAAACAATAGCTTATGTGAGTTTTTTCCCAGCTGTCAGCAGAGGATGGTAATTATTTTTGTCCTCAGCTTCATCTCGTTTGACAGACCGAGATATCTCAGCGACTACTGGCCACCTACTGTCCCTACTGAATTCTGAGTAATTGCAGTGGCTCCTTGACCTTTTATGGTCACCTTTTCCTCATGACCCTTAAACTTTTGTTTGTGGCATCAGATTTTTTATATTTTCTTATCTGGAGCAACTTGTGTTACGGTTTGCTCAACATTCCCAGTTAGTTATCATGTTTTTCCTTACTGTAAATTACCCTGACAGCTCGGGAGAAGCATCCATGACCTTCCCTCTCACAGACCCCGGGGCCATGTTTTATGGAGCCTACATTTCCTATTAACGCTACAGTGGATACTTATCCAGAAAACGATCAGTTTCCCTTTCTAAATCTCATTTTTATGATTTACTCTTGAGCTGTCTGAGCCAAATGCACGGTTACCCCCCCGGCAGCCTTATTTTGACTAGTGCTGCTAATGCCAACATGTTGCCTCCTCACAAAGCCTTTGTATTTTTTGGTTTGTAACAAGCAAAGCGGCCTTCACAGGGGTCTAACTTTGGCCCGAGTCCGGTCCACTTCTCCAGTCTTTTATGTTGAAACTGAAAGTCAGAGCTTTGTTATTGAAACAATTATTGTACAACTGTGGTAGAATGTTCTGCTCCTGAAAGGGGGGATGGTGGTGTTTTGCTCATGTGTGTTCGTGTACGCGTGTGTGTGCTCGTGTACGTGTGTGTTTGTGTGTGTGTGTATGTCTGTGTGTGTGAATGTGAATGTGAATGTGAGACGCATCCTTTCGTAAGCGTGTGATTCAACAGCAGTACTTAGCGTTGGTGTGAGCGTGACCTTAATGACAGTGATCAGATGGAATCAATCTGGCCTTTCAGTGGCATTAGAGCTAGACAGCGGATGCGAACAGAGGAGAGCGCTGAAAACCTTCAAGACTCCATTCGGCCTTGGAGCTGTCCTTTTTGTTCAGTCTATGTTTGTGTTACATTTTCTGGAAAAGAGCGACATAGTTCACCATTCACTGTATGAAATGAGGATCTCTTTACCACCCTGCACACAGTCTGTTTGGAAACCTTGGTATAATAGACGACACGGAACAAGTTCTGTCGTCTATTTTGTGTGTGTGTGTGTGTGTGTGTGTGTGCGTGTGTGTGTGTGGTGAAATATGGACAAAACACTGTGACTCAGACTCCAAGAAAGAGTCCATCTGAAGGTTTACATCCTCCATCTGAGGGTTTACAGCATCAATGGTCCATAGGCTATAAAATGCCAAATGTGTCAGGTTTGCTTTTATTAGTATAATAATCATCAGCGATACCTGCAACAAACCAAAAAGGGCCTTTTTTATCGACTAATAAGACAGAAATGCCATGAAACGCAGGTCTCGTCTTTAAATGTATTTGAATGTTTTTGTACGCCGTCACACAAATGTAAGATGGTACAAATGTAGAGGACAAAAGTTCATTAATTCACCGCTCCTTCAATTAGCCACAGCAGCCATTCCCCTTTTTATTGAAGTAAAAAAGGAAAAAGCAGCAAAATAAGATCCGCTGTCTGGTTGGGAGCCATTTAAATTGTTGCAAATGTTCTAAGAGTTGTTAAACTAATGGCAACATATGCTAAAACCTTGAGTCATTAGGCTCAATAGAAATCAGCAGTGCAGACTTGCTTCCAAGCAGCAGCAGAGTTAAAGGGACAGGACGGGTTTTCAAGCGACGCTGCTTTGAACAAGGCTCCACCCGCAATGATTTTTATTGCATCCTGGAAACAACCGGAGCCGGCACATCTCAGACGATTTCATACATTTTCTTTGATTGTCCGATTCCATGAGCCAGTGCGGGCTTCTGCTGCCCTGCCAGCACACGTTTGCAGCGAAGAGGATTCACGATGAAGGAGGCTGAAGTGGATGAGTGAGACGGTAACACAATAGCTGCGCTCCTCTCGTTTGCTCTCTGTCTCTCCGGAGGATATAAATTGGATAGTAATTACTTGAGCAGCGGCGTGTTGTTATCAAAGGGGATTTCTGCAAGAGAGTTAATGGCACTCTTTCGCCGTTGGAGTAAGATAAACATGTGAACATCTGTAATCATCTTTTATTGTGTAAAATTTCCAATGAGCCAATAAAAAGTACAAAAGGTCAGATGACAACGATGCACAATATCATAGTTGTACCGATATCTGATAATCTGATATATACAACATTTGTAACTGTTGTAACACAACAACAACACAACACTGTAGCTTAATTGAAATACTTCTTCATCATCTTCCATCACCATCACCTTATTGCCAATACCACTGATACCAACACTGCCGTTTAGAAGCTTATAATGCCGATAACTGTTGTTGTGCCGTTACAATTGTGCAACCCTAATATTGGTCATGTAGAATATTTGATCAAAAACACATGGAGGCAGCAGGAAATCCTCAGGATTTTCAGGTCAGAAACAGCTGATCAGTCATATTGGGGAGGAACTCAGCAAATGTTTCTGTTTCACATCAACGCTGGATTCATTGTTTGTCCTGAAACTGATCACTCTACAACATCACAGGACTTGCCCATCTTTTAAAGATGGCCACACTGACGAGCCACACACACACACACACCTTTAGTAATCTACTGAGAAGCTGAGGGATGTCAAATTAACAATTCATGCAATATTTCTATGTGATTATATTCTGGAAATACTGCAAGCCTCAGTGGTTGCAGATGACAGATGAAGACACCAGCAGCATCATTGCTGTCGCTGCTGTGTGTAAATATCTTGGCGTGTGCGTGTTCCGTGTTGTCAGTGGGTACACATGTCCACTCAGGAATGGACGCTCCTCAGTGGGCCGGGACAGACTGTGTGTGTGATCCTCATTCCTTCTGATCACCCCGTGATTGAAACACAGCAGCCGAGCCTCCGGCCATCCATAAAGCGTCCGGCCGACTTCATCGCTCAGAGCTGCCTGCAGTTGGAAAATTGCCTGTTTTCAGTCTTTGCACAGTGAGAGCAGGACTCATTATTTATCCCCCTGGACAAAGAAAAAAGCCTTTATTTTGCAAAGCGGTGCCTGCTTTTGTTAAAGTTTGCGTGAATTGTTACTGTCGCCGAGCCACAACAACATCATTTGTTATTAGAAGGACGCATCATTTAATGAAGGCATGGTTGATGTGTTTTGCTGTAGATAGTCAGACTCCATCGAGGAGGGCTTTTTTTGGTTTGTTTGTCCATCGCTCCTTTTCAAAATGATTCAAGTGTCAGAAATGTATTCCCACCACGTTTTTTTTAAGGTTTCATTTCTTTCTCTTTGTTTTTTCTTCCTCTAGTGTTTTCGTCTGACTGTTGTGTAATAGCTATTTTGTGTCCTCGCTTCATTCTACTGAGTTGTACCCCCCCCCCCCTCCGAAAACACAGAATAAAATAAAAGGGAAAATATGTGCTGTTTGATCGATGCAATTTGTTGCAGCTGCCTGTCTTTGATGGAGCTCACTGACTCCCCGTGCCGCGAAGCAGCTCCGGCGGAGTGAAGAACCAATATAGTCAAGAAAACAGTGCCGCCACCTCTGGTTTCAATCTGTCGGCTTCTCTCTGTGTTTGTCTGCCCACAAATCATTAGCTCCGAGAGCGAGCCCTGCACTCTGTCGCCCTCGGAGACCCTCCCCGCTCCATTTTACTCTCCACCTGTTGAGCTGCGAGTCAGGCAGCTGTTCAGGAGGGAGGACGCATGCGATTTACAAAGCCCATCACTTAGTCGGCCCGCAGCTCATTCACACTCTCCTTATTCACGTTCGCCTCCAGAAAGCCGGGGGAGAGCGTGATTGATGCTTCAAAGGAAAGCGTAATTGGACAGCGGAGGCACGCCCTCGAAATGTCATGAGAACCAAGTTGCTCATTCATACCAATTTGGCTTGATTTGCTTTAGGGGCTTGTATTCAATTTATGCCACATTCACTTTTGTTGGACTCTCCCTCTTTGCTGGCGCTCCTCTGAGGCGCGGAGACTTGCTCCCGCTCAATTTGAGGTCAGCGGACGATTTCTAAAAAGGTCAACACGGGCAGCTCTGCTTCTGCTGTCGATGTTTTACCACCGAAAGTTTGACCCTTTCTAATTTCATTAGAGCACAGCCGATGGAGAATCTGCCTCGCCCTCAGTGTCTCCTTCTCCTTCATTATTGTCTCCCTGTCGGTGCCAGACAGACACCCGGAGCAGTGTAAATGTCAGAGCTGTTTGTCATAAGTGAATTATTAATGATGACACGCTGAAAAGCCATTTTCCGCGGCACAAAACCATGTGTCTATCAAACAATACGGAGATCGGGAGGGAGACGGCATTATCGAGAATGTGTGTGTCAAGGGAAAATGTAGAAATGTTTGCTTGCTCTCACGCTCCATGGTGTTTTCATTTCATCCAGACTCACATATTTGTTTTATTACAAGAGCATATTTGTTTTTGTGCTGCGTTTATGGCGGGGAGCTTCTCATAAAGTGGTAAAATTGAATGCATTTAAAATAATAATAATAAAACTGAGCCATTTTGGCTCATCTATCGCTCTCCTGCTGTGTTTGGACTGCAAAACGTCACAAAGCTGACAGACATCGCTGATGAGCCTGACAGAGATGGAGAGCGATGATGAGATACTGATACTCATCTGTCAGGAGAGGATGGTGGCCCACTTTGAGTAAATGTTGCTCCTGGGTGCGATGTGAAGGCAGAGAGAGGATTAGGAGGAGACAAGGAGTACAGCAAACAGGGAAGACATTCACACAGGCTAATGTCGGATTATCTTTATTCTGAGTAGAAATAGATTCCAATTCTGGCATCATAACTGCAGGAATCCAAATTATAAATCTGAAAGATAGCTGTATTTAACGAGTGCTGCACAGTTAATCTAACCAAATATCAAACTGTGTATAAATAGATCTGCAAAGGTTTGCAAATTAAATGATTTTGCTTTTGTTTTATAGAGATAATCTAATAATTTGCAGTAATGCCTTTATTTTGAAAAATATTGTTCTGATTTGATTTTGTAACTCTTTAAATAAAGAACCAGTTTGAATGTTTTTTGTTTTTTAAAATGTCTTACTAATTTATAAATTGGTAAATATAGTAATCTCTGCGTTTTTTCCTGAAAAGATGAACCAAGTACTTTTACTATACGTGCTAATAATAAACGTCATGCTGATCACAAATTGTTCGCAATAATAGCAATCGGTCTTTCACCCGATTTTGCAGCTCTATCCAATAACTTCCATTGCTAAATCACCGTAATGCCTGAAGAAATTGTCTTTTTTTTATTAAATGTTAGATTGATGGTGACTCAGAGCCACACCATGAGTTGCCCTATATTTCTCCTCACCCCCCATCACCCCCATCACCCCTCACCCATCTTTTGGCTTACATCTTTAAATGTTACTACAATGCATCTCCTGGCTTGTGCCCAGATTTAATGCATCCCCCTTCATCTCTCGAGGGAACCCTCTATGAAAAATGGCCTCTGGTCCCCCCTCCTCGCCCATTCAGCACCGCAGGAAGACAGCGGGGTCTCTCATTTACTATTTCACATTTACATTCAGAGAAGCTTGAATACCGTACACACACGCACAGCTTCAAATATGAGTGGTTTGCAGGCACTTGCATGGATCAACTTTTATGATCTGTTTAATAATTAAAGAGTTTAGATGTGCTGCTAACTCTCTTGCCACAAGCAATATCTTATTATATGTTTCAGCCTGTGTGGAAATGAAGTGTGGGTTTAGATTATTTTATTTGGAAGTATGTGCGGGAGGTGATTGGAGAGGGCAGCAGAGAGGTCGTTAAGATGTGAGTCGAGTCTGCTCCATTCATCGATCCTGACACTGACCGAGGTCTGCGCGAGCTGGAAACCCGACTGTGTTTCTGTTAAAGCTCGCAAAGCTTTCAATATCGGGCGAAAATGGTGTCTGGGAGACGCAACACAGAATGCTGTTGCTATACTTAGAGTTAAACAGAAGACTGGTCTGTTGGCTTCGCTGACCGTGGTGCTGAAGTAGCAGAAAGCTCCTCCTTGGGGCCTCTTCCCTTCCTCCTGCTCTCCTGCCAGATGCATCTTAGGCTATGTTCACACCGCAAATCTTAGTCTTCAGTGCTGATTCCTACTAAATGGAGTTGCTCATGTTGTCTTTTAGGCTCGACTCCACTGCACATGCGGCACTGTGTAGTGAGGAAGAAAACAAGCGCTTGCTCGAGAAAAATGACATGGAGGCCACAGATGTTAATGTATATGTCGTTGTGTAGTAGAAGGAGGAATGTGGAAGCAGAGGAGGAGAAGACTGTCTTATTGTGGAGCAACGGCTGCAACTTTGGTACAGCGGAGCAGGAGCCGCGAGCGTTGGGATCAGCCATATTTGTTTTTGTGTAGCGACTCCCACCCGCGCACAATTCTGATAATTGTCGATTCAGAGTGGCGTAAAATTCGCATGCATTTCTGATACAGGTTGTGTAGCTGCCCGATTTGCACCTTCAGAGCCACATATGAAAGTAGCCCAAGTCTGATTTGAAATGATTGGATTGATTGGTGATTTGTGCCGTTCACACTTACACGGAAAAATCTGATCTGGGTCATAAAAGAGGAAAAACATCTAAATTGGGCCACCCAGCTCTGCTGACTTGATAATCTTTGTCTCATTGTGTTGGATGCTGCTGCCAGTTGCTTTGATGTCTCTGTGATGACTCAGTAGCTGCAAAGAATCCATCCCAGACACTTCTTAAGGAAATATTTATGGTGATACGTGACTACAGATATTTCTTATGTATTAGAAAACCCTCTCTGTGTGAACGCATGAGAATTGCTTTACACTTTAATACTCTGTGACTGTACCTAAAGCTGCAGAGACCATTACTGAAGTGGAAGGAACAAAAGTGGGTAAAATGGAGTTGTAGAATTCGGAATGTCACCGTTGGGGCATCTGGAAACGGCATCCTCTGGGAGATGTATGTGTTTGCTAGTTGGGGGTGTGGAAGCGGGGTGGGGGTTGGGGGGTGGGGGGGTGCTCCCATTGGGCCCTCCTACCCGGTTGAAAACGAAACAAATGGCCTCCTGTGTGCACTGTATGTGGAGCTGCATTAATTTTGCCCCTGGAAGAGAAAAGCAAAATAGCAATGCTAGACCTACTTTACTGACAATAATGTGAAAGTCAAATCTCTATTTTAATGTAATAATATGAATCCAGAATTATTTGTGCAACATAATGTTATCTTTAATTTTAGCTGTTTATTTGTTGTGGGGGGGTTTTCCGCTCAGACGGGCAGGTCGGGTAGTATTTTTATGCAGCTGGTCCTCAGAACCCAGAGTTGCCCTGCAAGATGAACAAATTTAGCACAGGAAGCAGACACCCTATTCCATCAGCATGCGAGAACACACCTAGACAAATGACTCTAATGATGTTTGCTCAGAGAAGTGACATATTTAACCCTCCTTTATCAAAATGGCCATCGGCTATTGTGGAGGGAAGAAAGTCGTTTGGGTCTGCAGTGTTCCAGCTCAAAAATTGTAAATGAAGAGTCATATAATCTACCCCCCCCAATATGGGATTAATAAATAACAGTATTTTATTTAGTCATTTGACACCAATTTCAGTGCCAAGGAAGCCATAATACTTCTTTTTGATGTTTTTTTCTCGGCCCTCGTTTTTGCCGATTCAGACATTTCAGAACAAAGCTGGATGACTTATCATGCTCTTATGGGTGTGTGTCAGTGTTGTTTGCGTCTGTAAATCATGTGCCTCTTTGGACATTAAAGTGAAAGCTTGAGAAGGGTGAAATGTGCATCCTTCGGTGTTATTCAAACCTTCTGATTTAAATATCAAAGACGATCAGGCTGTTCTCTCCAAGCCTAATGCTGTTGGCTTTACTCGAGCAAATAATACCTTTGTAGTGCATCATTTGCCTTTTGCTAACCACCCCCGCCCCCCTTACATATAAATTGCCTTTTTTGGCCCCTCTTTTTGTGACTACAATTCAGTGTGTGAGTAGCAAATGCACATATTAGCCTCAGTTTGGGGCCTATGCAGTGGAATAAGCCAGAGAAATGCCGAATGTGTGTGTGCATGTGTGTACGATATTCATCATCACCCCCCACTCATCCCCCAAGCCCAAAACCAGAGGGAGCATAAATGTTGCAGCTGTGTGACTTATGCTGCTCCAGGAGGGAGTATCTGACAAATGAGAGGAAGGTGCTTGCTAAGCAAACCGAGCCGTCAAAAATACCCGGCACAGCAGCAAAGTGCGACACCGGCGTCGTATCTGTGACCCCTAGTGGTGCTGCTGAGAACTTTTTTCTGCAGGAAGGGGGGGGGGGG
>CAESWR010001088.1:802154-815084 GCA_903171835.1 Mullus surmuletus | reverse complement strand
CCCCCCCCCCCCCCCTCCCCACATCCCTCTCTCCACTGTTTCTCGTGCTCTTTCTTTCTTTCCTCCCTCTTTTAATTAACTGAAATGACACTCCTGCTCTCCTAACACCCTGGATGAGACTCATCCTCACCGCTGGACCACACAAATGTAATTGGGGATGCGAGGTGGGCCCTGTTTTAGGGCTGTGCGGTGACAAAACGAGTTGCTAAATAAAGAGAGAAAGACAAAAGACATTTCTACATGCTCAAGGAGCTTCTTTTGTCGATCAAAGTGAGTTTTTGTCGGAGCTCAATCAACAAATCTGCTCCCTTCTTTACCAAACATGCCTCCATCACTCCACCCTTTTGCCATTTTTTTGGGGCACTTCAGCACCGCATTTTCTTCAGGTGACAAATGAGTAAATCTGTTTTGGAGTCGACTGAAAATGAAAAAAAAAAGTTGAGATGTGAGTAGGGCTGGGTATCGTTTTTTGATACCAGTACGAATACCAGTACCCTCAAAACAATACCGATACCAATTGAGTACTTCATTTGATACCTTTTGTCACTTCATTTCAGTATTAATCATGTGAATAGAAAGCAATCAGTTATGCAAATACGCTACTACTTGGTATTGGGTTGTTTCGGTTGATATCTGAAAGGTATCGAGGACCGATACCCAGCCATTCATGTGACCGAGGTGGACGTAGGGAACAAGAGAGTTTTAGGGACAAGCAGTGAGACACTCGGGACCAAGCCCAGTGTGTTCGGCAGCTGTGAAAATAGGGGGTGATGACCTGGTTTGGTGTCATTAGCACATTTGCATCAGCAGTTATGGCAAGCGTTTCCAAATTAGGGTTACCATAACTGCAATGACAGGGGGTCAAAGGTCATGTCCGCAATGGGAGCATCGTAGAGACTCGGGACGGATACCAGCGCATTCAGTACGTCCTAAAACCTGGGGTGGGGTACTGTCGACTTAAGCAAGTGTGTGTGTGTATGTGTGTATGTATCCATGAGCTTCATGTCCCAGCGTGAAGGGTGTCCTGCCTTCCCTTGATGGAGCTGCTTTCTTTGTTCTCCTCCTAAATAGCAGTTGTCACAGCCGTCCTCCCACGCGCAGGGAAACAGCCAAAAGCCCCAACCAAAAAAAAAAACCAAAACCCACCCTCGTTGTGTTTTTCTACAGACCCTCTCATCCACACGCTGCGTATCTGAGCAATGCAGCCATCCTCGTGCGCTCGGCGCGGTGGCCTCAATGCTTGCGAGGCCTGCTTCTTATAGATCAGAAAGCATGAAAGAACGGCATTCATCCGCTCCAGAAAGATGCCAATAATTCTCCGCTGTTGTCATTGTTTGTGTGGGTTTGCACATTCATTCTCCTGTATTTGTGTGTGTGTGTGTGTGTGTGTGTGTTAGGATCCTGGCTGCAGCGGGCGCACACATGAACATCTCAGTGGACCTGAGGACGCTGAGGGCGGTGCGGGTGCTCCGACCCCTCAAATTGGTCTCAGGCATCCCCAGTGAGTAGCTGCCACCGTCAGTTGTGCATTTAATCCGCGAAAACGTTATCACACTGAGGTTGCTTGGTGATTATCTTCCAAAGGGTCACCGCTGCAGTTGAAATAGCAGCGATTGCAATTAAATAAAGCTAAAATTATCTGTACAGAAACCTGGTGAAACCATGAAAAAAGCTTATTGATCATTTTGAACCTGAGTCTTTAAAGGGATAGTTCAGAGTTTTTGACATGAAGTTGTGGGAGATCCTCACCAACAGTGTCATTCAAAAGCAGTGACTTTTCTCCCACTGCGTCCCGTGAGCGGAGTTCCGGCCCGGTTTCAGTGTTGCAGAAAGTAGTTCCGTCCAGTTGCTGGGGTCACAGAGATAAAGCGTTTTGCTCTAAAAAACAAATGCGTTCAAAAGAGTGATCCATTTGCAATTCTTGGCCGCAAAAAAGTCTGACCTCGCAATCACCCGGTACTATTTTCCTTCCCTTCGTATCACTGCGCGCACCTTTCCATCAGCTGAAGGAGGTGGAAGGAGACCGCTGTGATGCGAGAGAAGACGCATTGCAGCGGGACGCAGTGGTGGAAAAGTCACTGCCTATGAACGGCACTGATGGTGGGGATCTCATACAACTTCATGCCAAAAAACCTAAACTATCCCCTTAACATATCTGTCAGGGCGGGAAGAAGAACCCAAATAAAGGTCAAATGGTTCCATATTTAGGTGAATCTACGGATGTTTTCTCACACCATGTCCCTGCTCCGTGTGACCTCCAGGTCTGCAGATCGTGCTGAAGTCCATCATGAAGGCCATGGTCCCACTGCTGCAGATCGGCCTGCTGCTCTTCTTCGCCATCCTCATGTTCGCTATTATCGGCCTGGAGTTCTACAGCGGCAAACTGCATTATACCTGCAGGCCGCTGCCTGGAATCCTGGGTATAGAAACACGCTTGCATACACACACACACACACACACACACACACATATGCATTTCAAGCATTTTTTTTTTGTCAAATGTGGATTTGTCAGGCTTATACTGTAAGTTGACTGAAATCAGAGGAACACATTTAATAAGAAGGCAGAGGCTGCGACACGAGGATAATAATCAACCTACCAGTGATCTGGAGTGTAGCAGTGTTTAATGAACTGAAATGAAAAATGTAGCCGCATTGGTAGTCACGCAAGACACTTATTTAGGATGCGCCGATAGAATCTTAAATCTGCGCAGTGTTTCAGTCCAATGTTTTCTTTCTGTGTTTTGATGATTCCAGTAGCCGTGCGCCGAGCCGCCAAAAATCTTAAAACAATTTAAGTCATTTGAAACAAAAACACCAATGGGATCCAAAATGTATGTAAGCGTAGCATCTCCCTCTGCACCCCTGCTGGGAAGTGTGATTGTCCCAGTTTAGACACACACATGTAGCACTCCAACCTTCACGATGGTAGCCAGTTGTGACATCCAGCGATTACTGTTATTTGGATATTTTATTCTTCCTCTGCCAAAATCTAATTTAAACCACATTTGCAAAACAGGAAATAGCCCCATCATTTGCCACACACTGACGGCATGAATGAAACAAAAGAGAGCAATTTGTAGCGAGGGCCCCGAAATGTTGGAGAACTCTGAATAATTCATAAATGCGGATAGATAAAAGAATAATTTTAGAACAGTTTCTGACAACAGGCTGCGTCAGACGAAAGAAAAAGACAGTCAGAGACGAGCACTGTCTGCCGCCTCCGTCATTGTACGTGTCATGTGAGACTTTCTGTATTTACGTAGCTCTTGAGGTAGTAACTCTATTGTCACAATCGCATACACACACACACTCGTGGCGGCATGTCGCCCTGCACCTGGAGACTCGATCAAACCAAACAAGCGCTGTTGTCCTGTGTAATTAAAATCAACAATGCGCGTCGCTACAATGGCTCATTGTGCATTCACAGCTGTCATTAACCTCCACGCGCTTCCCGTCATAGCGGAGCTGAATGGACGCTTAGATAACACGGGCGGGCCGAGGAGAATTGTTTCTGTCACTGAGCGGCTTCGATACTGTGTGCTTTCGTACTTTAGAACTCTAAAAAAAAAAAAAAAAACATCCATTTAAAGGGATAGTTCACCAAAAAGTTGAAATCCACTCATTAACTACAGCCCATTGGAATGGCAGGCGACATTTCTGTGTGCTTGTTGGAGTTTAAAGCATCGTAGCCAAATCTAATGTAATGCGACAGAGTATTAGGGCCACATTGAGAAAAAAGTAATCACAGACTTCAAGAAGTCATAATTTACGAGAATAAAGTCATACATTAACCAGAATAGTCATTATATTTATCTTTTCAGCGTAAATGTAGCCTATAAAGTACTTTTTCTCAGCCTAAAAAGTACCACTATCCATATATTATGGTCCTGATGTTTATTGTTTGTATTGTACACTGACATTGTGCAATAAAGTTTTTGAAATAAATAATCATCCAATACAGTAATGAATAGTGAATGAATATGGTAGAGTGCAAGTTCGCAGGTAAGGTTAATGTAATGCATTACACATTAAACGTTTATTAAACTGTTCGGCTCACTGAGCAAACCCAGGGTGACTTTTCACATTTTCTCATTTTGTTTCGACCTACCTCCATTTTAAGTAGAACAGCCTACCAATTCCGACTTTTTTCTCGTAAATTTATGACTTTATTCTCGTAAAATTATAACCTTATTCTCGTAAATGTATTACTTTATTCTCGAAGCCTGTGAATTTTTTTCTCTCAAATACTCCATGTAATAGAATCAGCTAAAAAAATGTTTTAACAAAAATTGCTGATGCACCTGTCTTCCAAGAAAACGAAACGGTGGACTCCTCGGAGTCGGAGTTCCCGTGTGGCGTGCGTCAGTGTCCGTCCAAATACGCCTGCCGCGACACCTGGATCGGCCCCAATGACGGCATCACCCAGTTCGACAACATCCTCTTCGCCGTTCTCACCGTCTTCCAATGCATCACCATGGAGGGATGGACCACTGTGCTCTACAACGTGAGGCCCCGCCCCCCTGCATGCACACACACCACTTCACTTTTTTTTCCCACCCCTTCCGATTGCGAAAATTATAGAGGCGGAGCTGCAGTTTCACACAATGTGGGCTTTGTTTAATCCTAACGAGCAGGAAAGTGGCTGCTGGCCTTTCTACCTGCACACATTTGCTTTGCCAAACGTTGAGCACCTCCTGACGATGCTTTAACAAAATCAGCACTGAGGATGAATCTTACAAGAGCTGTGAAAAACTCCAGCCTTAATAGAAACCTTTTGCAAGGCAGAATCTGAAAATAAAAAGTGAGTGTTTTTTTAACTGCGATATCTGCCAACGTGGGTGTCTGTGCAGCAACTTTTGCATGAGCAGAAACTGTACATACTTTAAAGTATGAAATGAAGAGTAGGTGTGCATTAGTCTTCGCAAGGAGTGTTTAATGCTGGAGTTTTTCATTTGCTTGTATGAATAGATATCACAACGTTTCATTGGTCACAACTCAGACTCTCAGTTCTACAGTTTTGTGGACCTGCTTTGATTTAGCAGAAATTGAAATAAAACCCAGACGGCAGAGGGGAGATTTTTTTCTGTGAAGACATTTTTATCCTGTGTAATATAAACCAGAGGTAGGGAACCTATGGCTCGCGAGCCAGATGTGGCTCTTTTGGTGGCTGCATCCGGCTCGCAGATAAGTCTTAGCTGACTTTTCTTAACATGATAAGTAATGAATAATTACGCTGAAATTGAAAGTAAAACATTACAGAAATCACAGTGTTAAAAATAACAAAATATAAATTATTGTCACGCATTTTAATCCATCCATCCATTCTCTACCGCTGCTGTTCAGGGTTGCAGGTGGCTGGAGCCAATCCCAGTTGACCTTTGGGGTCCAGGAGGGTCAGACACCAAAACTTTTTTATTGGATAATGCAGTCGCCTACAGGAGTCTTGAGGTTGAGAACCAAACTTCCCTCCATTTAATCAAAAAAGTCAGCTAGCTATTTTATACAGAGCAAACCCCTTTGATGAAGAAGAGGGCGATAAAGAAAAAAAGATGATGGTCTCTAAATGTATTCTTTATAATGTAAAGAATACATTTAGAGACTTATTATACTCCAAAATTGTTGGTCTTACTTCAAAAAAATTCATGCATTTAGTTGTATTCAGTGTAATATTATATTGCTCTCAGAGAAATTTATTTTAAAATATGTGTCTTTCATCTCAGCCAAAAAGGTTCCCGACCCCTGATATAAACTATTTATGATATGCACACCAAAAAAAAGAAAACAGTGTTTCTCAAACAGACATCTGTTGAAGTAATGAGGGCCGAGAGCGGGAAGAGCTGTCAGACAGGACGGAGATGCTGCTCCGCCAAGGTCGGTGTCAGGCGGGCGAACGCAGACGAGCAGCGAGCAGACACGTCGGCAGGCAGTGGCACCGTTCGCTAATTTGATTCGTCGCTGGCATGACCGTCCGACGTATCAAGTCCAGTCATGCCCACCCCCCACCCACCACAATTCCACATTTATTTACACTTATTTGACCTCAAACAAAACTGCTGTTGCTTGTAAATTGTAGATCCATGGTATTGTGAGATTAAAATGTAATGAGTTAATCATTACATGCTGTCACAACGCGTGTGAGCAGTTCCTATAAAGTTCCCAATTTTCTTAAGTGTTACTTTCTCAAATTTCAGTTTTCCAAAGCTATTCATGTCATCATGTTTTGACCAATTTAAAGAGGGGATAATGTGTAGATGACTCCTGCAAAATGCAGTGGTGGTACTATAAATGTACTATAAATGAAGTACTATAAATAAATCAGTTACCACATAGTTGGGAGAGTAAAAAAGTTCACCACTTTGTCGTTTACAGACACAAAATTAAGTTCTATACAGTATATTTGTGCTAACTGTGGATGAAATCAAGGCTGTTGGGCTTAGCTGGAAATCCCTTTGTGTCACAACTTGTTCAATTATACAACACAATCCCAGAGTTCCAAATGTACGAGTGTGAAAACCAAAATGAAATGCGATTGCCTCATCAAGAAGGAAATCACTTTTTTCAAATCGAAACTTAATCACTGAATTACCGGCAGAGACAACGGGGGTCTTACACGCCCAAAGGATTAACTTTCATTTTACATATTTTCTGCTGCAATTACAAGCACACACAGAAACACACACACACAGAGGCAGCATCTGTGGGTGTCTTCCAGTCAACTGCCGGCTCTTTCGATTTCAATTGAGACAGGTGAAGACGTATAATTTATATAATAGCGGTGGTAAGTGATGCTGAATTGACCGTATTGGCGAACGAAGAAGGTCGGAGCAATGCGCCTGAAAAGGCATCATTGACAGTTTACTGTCCTCAGCTTCAAAGATACAGAAGAACAATTTCCTCTCAGTCACGTTTGATGCAGTCGGACAATAAATCGGGTCCAGGTGCAGAGATTTCACTCTGTTACTATATCAGCTTTTTTTCGCTGCAGAGTAGCTCCCTCCGCTCTCCTCCACACTCTGAAAGGCCGGGCCGGATCGATATGCGTGATGTCTTTGTTTCGTGTCCTGCCCGCGCTCGGACCTGAGCCGCCCAGACGCCCACACTCGTTTATTTCTGTCTTATTTCCTAGTGAAGGCGCGAGGTCTGGCCCCGCTTGACTCCATGCCGCAGTGTTTAACACCTTTTTCTGTTGCAGACTGACGATGCCTTGGGTCCCAGCTGGAACTGGCTCTACTTCATACCGCTCATCATCATCGGGTCCTTCTTCGTCCTGAACCTGGTGCTGGGAGTCCTCTCTGGGTATGCCCCCCCCCCCACCCCCCACCCCCAAAACTCCAGCTTTTGTGTTGGAAGGTTTAGCTGCACTTAAATGGCATGCATTTGAAGCAATATGACACAATAGATATTGCAATTTGATACAATTGTGAAAAAATTATGACAGGAAGCGATACAATATGATACTATACCAAATTACAGTACAATATGAAACAATACAAGGCATTATGGTCTGTAATTCAAAACGATACAAGTTTATTGTGTGCAAATAAACAGTATATACATATTTAAAACCCACAAAGACGTATTTTGTTGAATAGAACAGGATAGAATAGAATAGAAGTTCTTTATTGGGGGATTCAATTCATTCAAGAAAAGTGCACAAAAAGAAAAATGTACAAAGAAGAGCAAATAGATAAAGAAAAAAAGGGATATTGGAATTGCAGAAAGTAAGTGGAAGAAATATATAAACATACATTTTTTTTTTTTATTCCAAATACTACACATTTACAGATACTGTATCGTACATGAATGTTGTGTGAATATTGCACATGGATGACAGGAGGATGCACATGAAAACAGGTGGTTGTTGCGCCGAAAATCCCGTTTTATTCCGCAAGTTATGACTTTTATTAAAAAATGTGTTTATTCCATCTGCTGCCGTGCGTCAACAGATTTTTTCCCCGACTTTGAACACTTTGCGTTAACGACTTCAGATTTGTCCACACACCCTCCGCATCAGACAGCCTCTGAAACGGGTCACAGCTTGTCAGTCGGCTGTTTGATCTCCTCGCTGTCAGTCGTGCAGAACTGTAACCAACCTGCCTTCTCATCAAGTCACCGTGCGCAGATCGCGTCCGCTCGGGGTTAATTAGTTTCACGGAAAGGTTAATGCGCGATCCGTTGTCATCATCTCCACAGCAGTGATTTTGCGCTTTGTCCCGGCAGGGAATTCGCCAAGGAGAGGGAGAGGGTGGAAAACCGCCGGGCCTTCATGAAGCTGAGGCGGCAGCAGCAGATTGAGCGGGAGCTGAACGGTTACCGAGCCTGGATCGACAGAGCAGGTGACTTTACTCCAGATAAGAAACACAGAAAACTGCCATTTCGCCCCCAAGCTGTCAGACGTGAGGAGGTTGTAATGTATCTGAGGCGTCATCTGCTGCTCCTTCTTTGCTTTCCAGAGGAGGTGATGCTGGCGGAGGAGAACAAGAACCCAGGACCCTCTGCTCTGGATGGTGAGTCGGGCGGAGGGTTGGGGGGTCTTGCTTCTGATCGGCTCCATTGTGCACATTGTGTTTTTGCTTACATTGCTTTACATTCTGTCGTTGTTAAACTGCTGAAGTGCCCTGTTTTGTATTTGAATGTGATTTATTTTTTGAAATTTATTTAGAAAGGATAAATTTGGAAATTTGAAATAAATTGATTGCGGGAATAGTACAGTACAGCATGATACAGTTCCCTTGACCTTACAAAGACCTTTTATGACATTTAACCTCTACAATGTGATGCCGCGTAGAAACAGAAAAAGAGATACAGCAGTTATAAATCTGGAGTGGGGGCTCTGACCCTCTCAACTCTACTTTGACGTGTCCTCCTCGCTGAAGTGGCAGGCCTTTTATTAAATGTTGATTGATTGGCAGCTCTCAGGAGGCTCCCAGAGTGGAGTACAGGTGGTGCCTACGGTGAGAACCGACCTCTGCTCTGCTCCGCCCCTCACCAGCCTCACCGCACCATTCACCCACCCACCCACACACACACAAACACAGAACACACATCACGGGGGGGGAAATCTTTGCCAGCCGGTTGTAAAATGACGTAATGGCACCAGGTGCTGAGATGGGGATAAATGCGGAAGCTCTGATAGCTTTGATTAAAAAGAAAGGTGGTGCTCGGTGGTTGCCTTGGCAGCCGGTGGTCTGAAAAGACAGCAGCATGCATGTGCTTGTATTTGTGTGTGTGTGGCCGTGTTGACAGGAAGGAGTGCTCCTGCCTTCAGCAAACACACTCCGAGTGTTAGTGTGTGTGTATGAGAGAGAGAGAGAGAGAGAGAGAGAGGAAAGAGATTGGTGGCTTATTAAAATAAAAAGCCTGTTGAGTAAATATTGACTGGGGTAGATTCAGAAATCGCAAAGGTAGCAGTAGGGAAGGTGTGAGTGGGAGTGGGACAGGATGAAAGGTAACCACGAACACATCCGCCAGCTAAAGGTCATAGACACGCTCATCACCCTCACTCCGGCATGTGCGCTCTGCACGTCGACTCCCCCCCGGCGCCGTATGACAACACGGCCCAGGAAAGAGGAATGCATGGACCGCCGAGCCGCCTGGGAGCATGGTTCGCCGTGACAGAGGTCATAAAGCAGCCGCGGAGGGTTTCGCATCCAGCTGTTTGTATCATTACACCAACATTAAACCATCATTTCTGTCTCATCCAAGCGCGGCGCAAATGGGCCCCAACTTTCCCTCTCAGCTAAAACTTCACACACGCCGCTTCGTCACGCAGATGAGCCTCGCCGTGACTTCTTATCTTCTTCTGCCTCATCGTGTTCTTTCGCATTACTGCTGCAGATCTACCGTTTGGGGCGGGGCGGGGTTGAGAATGTAAAAGCGGCCACGCAAGAGGCAGGTTTTTGGCCGGTTTGAGCCAAAAGTTTCAAATCTGAGGGCGGGGTGTAAATCAGCACAGCCACTTCCTGCGTCGCCGCATTTACGCCACGTTCAGAGCGCTTCGCCGCTCTCTGCTCCATCACTCTGTTCTGGGGCTTTTACGTGTTTAACCTGCTCTGTTCCGAAAGTGCTGAAGAGAGCCACGACCATCAAGAGGAGAGGCATGGACGTGGTGCATCGAGGGCAGCCGGGCGAAGAGCAATACAGTGACATTTCTTCTGTGGGTGAGTGAGGGGTTCCGGCAGGGGTCACAGATTCACAGCATGTAAATCATTCCGATTTTCCCGCCAGCAAACCGTCTGCTCCTGTCGTTATGCCGACACAAAGAATAATGTCTTCCTTTGTGTGGCAGCCTTCCAGTCGCTACTAAAACAAAACCAAAAAAAAATTCTAATTTGCATCTAATTTCAGGAGCGCCAAACAAAAAGTCATTACAATTTTGGGCTGTATCACACACCCTTCATTCAGCCCACTTTATTTTGAAAATAAATCCAAAAGAAGAGGTTGAATGATCATCAAATCGGCAGTAACAAAGCTGGAGGGAGGAATAAATTGGTCGGTTGTATTGATGATCATCATTCAAATATATCTTTGGGCGATTTAAATGTATTCTGAGCTATCGTTCATGCATTTGTATGTGTTTGTGTGTGTCTAAGCACATTGTAGGCTTATATGTGAAGCTTATATGGTTTTGCAATTGTTGTTTGTTGTGCTTGTAAGCTCACTCGGGTTTTAATGACCTCTCCTGCACATCTTGTTTTATCCTCTTTTATGTGTAATGTTCCTTTTTTATAAGTGCTTGCAATAAACAAACAAACACCCAAACAAAATCTCGTGAAATGAGATTGAAATTAAATTGGTCGCTCAATGAAATCGGGGTATAGGCTTCTTTTGGGGGGCGTTTTATTTGTTTATTTATTTATTTATTTATTTATTTTAATGTGGCACCAAATTTATAATATGTATATTTATAGTATTTGTATGTATTCTTGGTGTTCCCTGAAGGCATCCCCATGGCTCGTGCGAGCATCAGGAGCGCCAAGAGGGGCCCTACGGCCTATTTCCGCCGCAAAGAGCGTCTTCTGCGCATCTCCATCCGCCGCGTGGTGAAAACACACACCTTCTACTGGACGGTGCTGGGACTAGTGGCTCTCAACACGCTGTGTGTGGCCATCGTTCATCACAACCAGCCGCCCTGGCTGTCCAGCTTCCTTTGTGAGTCACCCCTCATTTCAACGGCACCTTGAAGTGGGAGGGAATACTCGGGAAGGCAATATCCCCCCTTTTCACCTCTGTGACAGACGTCTAATGTGAGGATTTTCATGTCCCTGACCCCAGAGTTGACTTTTGATAAGACATAGAACCCCCTTTTTAAGTGATTTTTGCAATAGGGACTTTTATAGTGAGAGAGATTGTGAAAGAGGAAAGATCTTTCTTTTTCCTTTTTTTTCGCAATGGGGTATTCTTTTTTGCTCTTTTTTTCATAGAATACGAAAAAAATAAGATATAATACAATACAGTACAATAAAAGAAAAACACTCAAAAGAAGAAAATATAGTTTCTAATATTTAAAGAAGATGAAAAACCTGTTCTGTGGCCATGTCAGATTATGCAGAGTTCCTGTTCCTGGCTCTGTTCCTGACCGAGATGTTCCTGAAGATGTACAGCCTGGGACCGCGCCTCTACTTCCACTCCTCCTTCAACTGCTTCGACTGCAGCGTCAGTGCACCGTTTACTTTGTTCTTCATCAATTTGGCTTCTCTGTCTCTATCCTCTGGGTCAGGTGCATCAGCTCTATTGTATTCATTTATGTCTCATCTCCTTTAAACAAACCTCTTCAGGTGATTGTTGGCAGCATATTTGAGGTGCTGTGGGGCTTCTTCAGGCCCGGCACCTCCTTTGGCATCAGTGTCCTGCGTGCTCTCCGCCTGCTAAGGATCTTCAAGATCACCAAGTTAGTGTTTTCCTCTCCCTTCGTTGAAGTTTTTCATTCTGATTTCCCTTGTGAATTCCTTTTGTGTTGATCTTTTACATCCATCAAGGTACTGGGCGTCTCTGAGGAACCTGGTCGTCTCTCTGATGAACTCCATGAAGTCCATTATCTCCCTCATCTTCCTCCTCTTCCTTTTCATTGTCGTCTTTGCGCTCCTTGGCATGCAGCTCTTCGGTGGCAGGTGAGGAAAGATGGCGGCGGAGGCGTGCAGTCCCTTGAATAAGGACACTTACACTTATAGGTCAATAAAAACGTGGAAGAAGCCAGGCCCAGAAGACAGACGCAGGCTGTTAGACGGATAATTGTGGCAGTTTTTCTCTCGCGCTCAGCAAGCGAAACGCTTTCCTGCTTTGTCCGTAAATTCCCACCGCAGCCAAAGTCGGCTTTAATGTTCAGCTGATTCCCCCTTATTGAATCGAACGGAGGCAAATAAAGCATCCTCCGCTCTGTCCTAGTTATTGGCGCTGTACCAATAACCATGGAAACCAGTGTTGCTTGTATTTCCCCTGAGCTGATGATGGCTTCTCACAGGCTGTCACTTCAGTAAGGTCCAGCTGAGGTAGACAGGCCTGGTTTTATAAACTCCTCAAAAAAAGTTCAGAAACTTTATTTTAGTTGTCCCTCATTGTAATCAGGCTTTCCAATGGTATAAAATACAACACCATTTGGTATGATTAAAGGGTAGAAATAATTCTGTGAAATAACGTTCCCGGAAATATTTTGAGGAGTTTATATGAACTAGTGTATGGTAGTGTATCGGGGTGTATCGGAGTGTATCGGAGGAAGAGGAAACAAAAAAGAGGAAAAATTCTTTTTCTCGAGGACTTTTTATGGACCACTTTTGTCACCTTCTCCCTCACAGGTTCATCTTTGAGGATTACACCCCGACAAACTTTGACACTTTCCCCGCAGCCATCATGACAGTCTTTCAGGTCTGGAAATAAACCTGCCAAGAGTTTTTAGCTATCTTTCAATAACGTTATTTGGATAATAACCCCC
>CAESWR010001088.1:769656-790804 GCA_903171835.1 Mullus surmuletus | reverse complement strand
GGGTCTGCAGGAATCTTCCATCAACCTGTGGATCCGCTCTGAGCTGCAGACGGATATCAGGGGGGCGGCCAGCAGTGAGGCAGGTGGGGAATATTCCACTTTGTGCTCCCGACGCAGAAGAAAATGTCTGGTCTTGAGTAAAGAGTGTTTTTCTTCCTTAAGAATAGTAATGGTGTTGCCTTCCATCCCAAGGTTGGGGCGGGGGCTGGATTTAAGGGCATTCGCTTGCGGAATTTCAGTGAGGTGGGTGGTCCCCAAGTCTCCGCTGAGCGTCAGCATTGGAGGGCATCCGTACCTATGCGAGGACTGCGGTTTGATGTGTGTGATGGGTCGGGCAAAAACGGGACCGGCATATTGACCAGCAGTTCACAGAGGCAGGTGTCCAAATAAGCAACAGTAGTCAAAAAAAAGAAAAAAGTTGAGAAGCAGTTAGAAGGTTTAAAAACACAACACCTACATAAGAGTGAAAAAACAATTGGGACGCAGGTGAAGCAAATTAGGGTGAAGTCATGTAATCAGCACAATCAAGAACACGAGGGCAGAAAGTGGGTCCGTCACAGTTTTCTGCCTCCTCGTTCCTCGGTACTTTGGTTTTTGACCCGTAAATTGATCTCAGCACTCCGTCTTGAAGTACGTCTCAGTTCCTCACGTGCACATCGAGGAGCCAGAATCCGAAGAAGCTATGAGCGTGGATACACTGGTGTCTTTTTCGTATAAAAACGGCGTGACACAAGGCATGATGCTCATCTGCTAGGAATGGAATAGAGCATTTCAATAGGGCAATTCACAGAATAGGGCGGTGGGCTCCAATAAAGCAGTAGACAGCTGATGCAGCTCCGACCCACCTTGTTCGATTGACATCGCTTTAAAATGAGACGATGTATCATTTTTTTGTTTACTTGACTCATCTCTCCTTTATTCTGCCGAAGGGGAGGAGATAAGGAGTTGCAAACTGGGAATTGGGAAGGACCTAGTGAATCAGCAAGACATCAGAGTTATGAAGAACTTCAAAATAAGAGGAAACACACAACTCTTTGAAATATTTAGTATTTATATAATACTGTATATAGATATGTCTATATTACATGGAAATACCAAAGGACAATCACTATAAAGTCCTTCCTTCTCATAAACCATCAGCTTTTTCATGTGTTTTATGAGTGAGTCGTCCCTTTTTTCCTGCACTTCCCTGTTTTGTACCCAATCTCATTTATGAATCCCACCTTAACTCCCACCACCTTTGTATTTCCAGTATTATTCCGCCCCGCCGGCGTACGAAGCCGTGCTGAAGCACCTCAACACAGCCTTCACCGTCCTCTTCTCCGTTGAGTGTGTCCTCAAGATCATGGCCTTCGGCTTCCTGGTAGGAGGAAAAGAACAAATCAGCCTGAACTCCAGGTTCCCCGAAGTGCAGCCGTGTCCATGGAAACTCATTGCTAATATTTTGTGTGTCCCGCAGAACTACTTTCGGGACACCTGGAACATTTTTGATTTCATCACTGTGTTGGGAAGCATCACCGAGATCGTGGTGGACCTGCAGGTAAAGAGAGGTCACCTTCTTTCTGTTTTTAGTGAAGGGGTCCCTGCCTGACCAGCCTACTTCTTTTACCCCCCCCATCTCCCCCAATCCCTTCCAGTCTGTGGAAACGTTCAACATGAGCTTCTTGAAGCTGTTCCGGGCGGCGCGCCTGATCAAGCTTCTGCGGCAGGGCTACACCATCCGGATCCTCCTGTGGACCTTTGTGCAGTCCTTCAAAGCGTTGCCCTACGTCTGCCTCCTCATCGCCATGCTCTTCTTCATCTATGCCATCATCGGCATGCAGGTCAGGAGCAGCGCAGACACCTGCGGGTGCTCTTGTTTTTCTCAGACACAAACCAATTACCCCTTTCTTGACACGGAAAAGCACATTTGTGTGTGTCTGTATGCGTGCATAGTGTGTCTGTATGGTGTTTGCACATTAATTATCCTGTATTTTTGACCATTTTCACTCATAAATCAGGTGTTTGGGAATATTAAACTGAACGAAGAGACGCACATCAACCAGCACAACAACTTCAAGAGCTTCTCTGGTGCTCTGATGCTGCTGTTCAGGTGGGACATTTTGCCTCATTATGTGCATGGCAGTGCAGGCGTGAAAAGGGCAGCTATTTTTTCTTTTATCCAAAATAATACGCAGGTATTTTGTGATCATGGGCAATACTACAACTCATTTATTATTATTTTCTCATCTCATTGCAGCTGTAGTTCCCAAATAATGAAGATAATATTTTGCACCAAGGTGTTCATGCAGCGATTTACATTTGAAGAGTTTCAAGAGTTTGCATTGTGCATTGTTAATTATGATCAGATGATGAGATCTCTTTGGCTGCGAAATTACACTTAGTATAAGCCAGGTGCACATCCAAACAGGATAAACTAAAAGCTGTTTAATTCCAAATTTTATTTGTGACAGATGGGATTTGAGTAACTCGGTGCACATTTTTGAATTCGATTAAAAGCTGCGTCTTCAAAACAGCCGCCCGAAAAGCAAGTCGCGGCGCTTTGATTGCACCGTCCAGATGGCAGATTGCAACTGTGAATAAACTGTGAGCTGGACAGCGCAGGTTTTAACCGACCTGTCCTCCTGGCGCTGTGCGTTTGTGTGTGTGTGTGTCCAGGAGTGCAACAGGAGAGTCATGGCAGGAAATCATGTTGTCGTGTCTGGGGGGGCAGCAGTGCGAGACAGACCCCTCTCTCCCCACGACTGCTGATCACGAGGGGGGCTGCGGCTCCGACTTCGCTTACTTCTACTTTGTGTCCTTCATCTTCTTCAGCTCCTTCCTGGTGAGAGAGGAAAATTCGGGCCTGATCTGAATAAATAAATCGTCTAGATTCCCTTGAATTGGGCACAGTTGTTCTTTTTTTGGGGGATGTTTTTCTCTCACTGAACACCTCACCCTTCCTTCCGTATGCCCTCGCTGCAGATGCTGAATTTGTTTGTGGCGGTGATCATGGATAACTTTGAGTATCTAACCAGAGACTCGTCCATTCTGGGCCCGCACCACCTGGACGAGTTTGTCAGAATCTGGGGGGAGTATGACCGCGCCGCCTGGTCAGTGTCCCTTTGTCTCTTTGTGCAGCTGCTCAGATATACACATCTTTCTCATCCACAATGCTATGTTGTAACATAATGCCTATTTTAAAACATTAACAGTTAACATCCGTGGTGGAGACTGACTGAACGCGTTTTCAATATGACTTTGTTGAACCGACCCGCCTGAAAAATGGAGAAAAGGGGCACGATTTCATCTCGCTGCACCAGTGTCGGACAATTTATGGTTACAATTACAGAATGAAATACACAAAGATTGTTGATACCTCTATCATTTTGGTGTGAATTGAACCATACACTATAATACTGAGACGTCTTCCCTAATGTTACTTGATCCTTGAATTAAATCTTAACCTACCTGTCAAACTAATGTATTAACCTTCCTCTTGTGTTGACCCATTTTCAGGTTTTAAATGGGCAAAAGTACCACATAAATTCATTTCTTCAGGGTTTTTGACTTTGTGAGAGACCTCTGTCTACTAAATATAAAGTGCTGTGGTGAAAATGATAACCTTTCTATTGTTAGGGTCAGTTTCGAT
Source organism: Mullus surmuletus (assembly GCA_903171835.1). Classification (NCBI taxonomy): domain Eukaryota; kingdom Metazoa; phylum Chordata; class Actinopteri; order Syngnathiformes; family Mullidae; genus Mullus; species Mullus surmuletus. The sequence continues at coordinate 787,173 of CAESWR010001088.1, read as the reverse complement.
CCAGTAATAATATAAGACTATAAAACAATAAATAGTGCCAAAACTGATATCATAAGCACACTGTGAGCTCAGTAACACTGTCAGCCAACAGCGGGCTGACAGCCAGTTCCTTTGCAAACCCTGTGAACTTTTAGATAGGGGCTTATCTCTTTGCCTGTTTTTGTTCCTTTCCTGAAAAAAAGCATGAATTGGTCTTATGATTGAATAAGACGCAATGCTGTCAAAAAAAAAAAAGGCCTGACCAAAACAAAAATATTAAGACAAATTTTTTACATGTACAAGGAAGCCTAACAAGATGACAAAGAGGTCAGAAACAAATTGGATGAAAAATAATTGTGTTAAAAGCAGAGATAGTAACAGAAAGCTCACACAAGAGGAAGGTCAGAAATTGATTCATGTTTAGGTGGAGACATCACAGCATTTATTATCAAAAAAAATTAAAATTGTAGTAACTGTGGTTGGTATACAGTAGACGTAATTGTTGAAGGTCGTTCATTTACAGGCGATTGATGAGAATCAATATGATGCCCGTATGGAATCATGTGCGTCATGTTTGAATGCTGCTGAGACGCTGCTGCCTCCATCCAGGCCTCACCCGCCCTCTCTGTGTACTCACACACACCACTAAAGACATATGTTCTTTCCCAGTGGTAGGATCCACTATAAGGAGATGTACAAAGTAGTACGCTCCATCTCACCTCCTCTGGGCTTTGGAAAGAACTGCCCGCACAGGGTGGCGTGCAAGGTTTGCTCCCCCTCCCCACCTCCCCCACCTCCCTGCCTACTACATCAAACCCGCCCTCCCCTCCGCAATGTGGGGTCCCTTCCTTTCCCTCCACCTTGCCCGTCCTTTAGGAGTGTGTTCCTCAGGTCTGCCTGGGTCAGAGAATGACAACGGTCCACTCTCGCAGGGTACTAAGGCACAGGAATCCCCTCACCCACCAAAAAAAAGCTGATAATCTGATTAATCAATTCAGTTAATGAAAAGAAATCTTAAAAACTTGAAGTTGTATAGCAGCTTTGGGGGAAGCCTGTTTCTTTCTACCCTTTGGATTTGGTATACACATGTAGTGTGACACATTGTAAGTATTTAATTTCCAACCAGATCCAGAGAGGCTGTCATTCCTTTTTTTTCATTCTGTTGAAGGTTTTCCTCTTTTTCCCAGATTTCTATGCCCTAACGGCAGCATAGAAACGGCGCAATCTGTGTTCATTTCCCCTTCTACACTTTCCCTCTGTGAGATTGTATTGGAATAATCCTCTCTTTTATATCTTTTCACTCCCTTGTGTGTTTTTTTTTTCTCCAACTCCCTCCATCTCCTCCCTCTCTCACCACCTCCCCCCCGTCGTCACGGCTACCTGGCGCCCCCAGTGGCCGTATCCATTACACTGACATGTATGAGATGTTGACCAACATGTCGCCACCTCTAGGCCTTGGCAAGAAATGCCCCTCGAAGGTGGCATATAAGGTAGACTAACTGGAGACTGATGGGCACTGCCTTCATTTTTTTTTTTTTTTTTTAAATCAGCAAGGACAAGCTCTCAGTGTTGACGCTCATTTTTATGTGTCATATATTTGAAAAGCAAACATTTTTTTCTGTTGATCGTATGATGCAGTATTGCTTAAGTTCCAATATTTGCTTCTGGGTTTTTTCTTTTTTTTCCATTGGCAGCTAACTACAGTAATGATTTGCCTGTTTTTTGCTTTGCATTTTGGCAGAGAGCTCAGATGTCTTTTTTTTGTGTTGCTGTTATCCGATGAAAGTCTGGTGGTGCTTTGATTTCTCTCAGCCAGGGAGCATACTTTGACGGGAAAGTTGTTAAACATCTACATGCTAAATCTCGTCGACACAGTCTTTCACTCTTTTTTTCTTCCATATCTGCATGCGCCTCACGCCGAAGCCCGGCCTCACATCAGTTGGTGTTGTGTCACACGTTGTTTGTGTCGGTGCTGTTAATGAGTGAGTTGACGGGCCTGCAAGCATGTGTACTCACTCACTCCTCTCTGTGTGATCTATATCTCCTCTATAAAGATAAACATCACATACTAACTTTGTCTCCAGAAGCTCAGAGACGATAGCTATTATATATGAATAATCACACTATTAAAACATGAGAACAAAACATTCAAAAAACACATTTATGCACTTTTTTGAGGAAAAATGGGAGAATATTCTCAAAGCATGACAAAAGACGGTGTTACTGCGCCTATAATTCAATGCCAAAAACCTTCTTTAATGAAGTAGATGAAGAATAAACACTTCGCATTTCCTTTGCATTTAATTACCTTATTTTCAATTAAATAGAACCCTATTTCTATTTGAATTGATCACATAACAAACCTGCCTGTCCTCTCTGCGCTTCGGCATCTGCTGTTTCAATTGTTCATTTCATGTAAGCAAGCCGAAGAATGTTTTTTTTCCCCCAATGAAAATCTAGAAAATGAATGTAGATAGGAAAGCAATGCTTTATCGGTTTCTACTGCAGCCTTGGTAGCTCATGATTTAACATTAAAAACTATTATATAAGTGACTGCAGATAACTGAAGAAGAGAACCCAACGATATGGTTCTGGCCTAGATTTTACTTTGTGAACAACATTTTTTATTAGTGTTGTTTATGATAGACACATTCGAGTTCTTACATCACAATGATCTTGTGAAATCTGACTTCCTCTGCAATGATAATGATAATATTCATTGAAAACTTCACTGAAAACTAATCTGCAAAGAAAAAAGTAGGAAATGTAACGTATCTTGAGTTGTCTTCACATTAACGGATGTAAAAATGATGAGCTGTCACGGCCGCTCAGAGCTTCGAAAAAGTGTCAAATCTTGGTGGCTGTAGCCTGATCGTGTTGTCTCCTCCGCCACCGTCAGAGACTCGTCCTGATGAACATGCCTGTGGACGAGGACATGTCCGTCCACTTCACCTCCACGCTCATGGCCCTAATCCGCACCGCCCTGGAGATCAAGATAGCCGGAGGTTTGAGGAAATACCTAAACTCTAAAAACACACATTCGGTGATTAATCAGTTGAAAGCTCGCTTAGGTGTCCATCTTTTGTTTTTGCATCTGCGTTTCTGTCGGCATCCAGGCGGGGAGGATCGAAATCAGATGGACCTCGACCTTCAGAAGGAGATCAGTGTCATCTGGCCTCATCTCTCTCAGAAGACTCTGGACCTGCTGGTTCCCATTCACAAAGGTGGTTTCAAGATATCGCAGGAAAATAAAAACAACCCTTTTGCATAGTTGGGAGGATTTTTATGCTAATGGTGTTGGTGTTTCTTCTCAGCCAGTGACATGACCATCGGGAAGATCTACGCCGCCATGATGATCATGGACTACTACAAACAAAACAAGGCCAAGAAACTACGACAACAGCTTGAGGAGCAGGTGCTTTTTGTTCTTTCTTTTTTTCCTCATTCACATTTTTATCAAAGGCAGAAAAAAAAAAATCTGGATGACGCTTAACTCCCACCACACTTAGCAACTGCTTTGGTTGTTGTAGCCTCTTTTTTTTTCTTTGACAACACACAAGCTTTTATTCCACATAACATAATATAAATAAAAGCAATTAGTGAAAACACAGCTTAATTATAGTAAAGCAGTTTTGTGGTTTTTTTTAAATGTCGACCTCCTGTTTCCTCCTGTGTTCCTCCTCACAGAAACACGCTCCAATGTTCCAGCGTATGGACGCCTCCTCTCTGCCTCAAGAAATCCTATGCAATGCCAAGTCCTTCCTCAGGCATAGCGCTGGATCTGCTCTGTAAATATGCAACTCTCTCGTCCATTCATCCCTGCCATTATAAACACTAACCAGCCGGGCTGAAAACACGCGTGACATCCGTTGAAAAGCATCGCGTGTCGTTTGTGTGTCCCTCGCAGCACCAGAGGAGGCTTTGTGGCGCTCAGCCCCATCTCGCCTCAGGAGATGTTCATGCAGCCGCTCTCTTGCTCCAGGGAGGAGAGGGAGGAGGAGGAGGAGGAGGACGATGACTACCACTCCCCCTACCTCCCGTACCACCACCCACATCATCATCACCACCACTTACACACCCTGGTAATTACTTAAAAAACATACGTTTGTTTTTCCACGGGTAAACTTGCAGGTTTGTCAGTTCAGTGCCGCTCTGTGGTGCTCGTGCAGGTGCAAGAGGTCGTGGAGTATAATCAGGTGAATCAGCAGCAGGCGAGGCCCGACCCAGCAGTCAGCAAATCGCCTCAACGCTCAGCCTCCATTAGGGCGTCATCCATGCCCAGACTGGCTGTTGAGCCACAGGTAACAGAGGGGTCCGGTGCTTCAGTTGGTGTTCGGTAATCATTAATCGCTCATCTGGTGGTCCGTGTGTGTGTGTGTGTGTGTGTGTGTGTGTAGCCCGGATTGTCAGCAGACAGCAAGCTCATAAAGCGCTCCTTCTCCACCATCGGCGACCAGTGTGTGAACGGCCTGTGGCAGGAGCAGCACTCTCTGGAGAGAGTCAGCCCAGACAGCGTGTTCAGGCCTCGCCAGAAGAGCTACCGAGGTCACTAACTGCACTCTGAACATATTTTTCTTTTTTTCCTGAATTATATCAAGACTTTTTTTCCCACGGTTATTGAAAATGGCAAAAACATGCATATTCTTACACATTTTAAGCCTCTGTATTGTGTGAATAACCTACTAAAATTTACGAGCAGTAAAGTAGAACAGCAGAAATGCTCTTTTCTTAATGTTTTCATCTTTCCCTTTTACATATTATATGTAATAAATATAATTACATTGTATTATATGTATACTATGATACGATACCTCAGTGGGTCAAGCAAAGAGCTCCTTATGAGCATGGGAAAAGACGAAAAGGAAAAACGATGTACAGTACAAAGTGTGGAAATTCAGATGGACCATTTGGATATATAGAGCTTTGATGAGATTGTTTAGTTATTTGCTGATCATATTGCCATGGTAACATTTAGACAAATATGAACCCTGTAATTTATTTGTCAGAATTATGTGTTGGGCATTTTGTCAACCATGGGATTTGAAGAGGAGACATCTCTCTTTACTCCAAATATACGTCAGAGCTCCCAGGTACATTTTCGACTGGATGTAATCTATTCCTATCACAGCCCCCAGAATCAACCACAGAGATGCAAGCAGTCACGAGAGAGGGCGATCTAAGGAGCGTCGCCATCTACTGTCTCCAGATGTTTCCCGCTGCAACTCTGAGGAGCGAAGCCGCGACCCATCGTGCGAGAGGAGACGGTCGCTGTCGCCCGGCGAGCATAATGTGCAGAGACAGGTGGGCAGACGTCGGCATCCATTTGAGTTTTTGCTCAAAGAAGACCATCATCCAGGCTATTTATCTGAGTTTGTTTCCTGTGCATAGGTCAACACACCAGGCAACTCCACTCAGTCAGCGTCGGATTCCAGTACTCCCCGTAATCGGCGCCAGCTTCCCCAGACACCCTCTCGCCCACGGCCTTACATCTCCTACTCCCCCCTGGTTTGTCGAGCTCAGCCCCCCGCCACACCAGCAACTTGCTCTGACGCACAGACCCAGCCTCAGGATGCCACCGTCGGCACCACGGAGACCACGTGGCAGCCTGACAAGGAGGGTGGGCCCACAGAGGCGGCGGCAGCAGCGATGGCGGCGGCTCCGGCTCCGGCTCCGGCTCCGGCTCCGGCTCCGGCTCCAGCCACGTCTGCAGCTCAAGTCTCAGGGCCCAGCCACCCGTCGCCTCACCGCTACATCTCAGAGCCCTACCTCCCGTTTCACGAAGACCTTGGCGGCGGCGAGGCCGACGACGAGACCCTGACTTTTGAGACTGCCGTGGCGACCAGCCTGGGACGCGCCAACGCCATAAGCTCCGCCCCTCAGCTCAGACACTCCTGGCAGGTCCCGAACGGCCATTTTCGGAAGCACCTGGGCCAGACCAGTCCCGCCGCCGCAGCCGCCAGCGCTGAGCTGCTTAGTGACACAGACGAGGACGATCGCTGCTAAGATCCACGGAGGGAGACGGGGAAGGGGATACGCCATGACCGGGGGGAGCAGATTTCCGCTCCTCCGCAGCTCTGAGGACTTTTCTCAGCACTGGTAGCATCACAAGCAGGACGGAACGCCACTGCTATTTTATGGTGTCTGTCCGACGTGTCCTTGTGTGTGTGTGTGTTTGTTGGCTACATACGTGGACATGGATGTTTTACGAGTGTGTGTGCTCTTATTAGAGGAAAAAAAAATTGCCAAACCAAGAAAACTTCAGACTGTCCCTCAAGTAGCTCGCTGCAGGTAAACCAAGCGCGATGCTGAGAGTTCCCACACAAGTCTGTGTTTTGATTCTTATTTTAAGAAAATGTGTTGAGATGTTGAGATTCTGAAGGTGAACGTAGAGGTAAGCATGAAAAAAATGTGATACGATGAATGTAATTTAGCTTTCTTATGTTCAGGGACTTTTACGATAGCCTCTGTTCAGTCTTTTAACCGTACGTAGGTGTCAAGGTAGCAATGAGATGGGGGTCGACAAGACAGATTTTGCCAGAATATTAACTGGCAACTCGCCATTCTGTAGTTGCTGTTTACATGAGGGTCCACGTTGGTCATTCTACAGATACTAATGGACGTGTACTCAGTCCAAAAGTTCCAGATATTACAACAACTTTTGCTGTGTAACATCCAGAGTATTTGGAGTGGCGCATTGAGGGCCGCATCTATGGTGTGGAAGTACAGAGAACGAACAGCCAACTGGATAGTCATAATACCATAAGAAATCTTAGGTCCCAAAAAGAAGTCACAAAGTCTTAAATGCACTACAACAGGTTTGTGACACGCACTGGGCCAGTGGGGGTGTCTCTTGGTCTCTTGGCTGCGGGGGTCGACATCTGCACCCTCCTTGGACCGTAACAGTTTCGGCCTGAGGAGCAACCAAACATTTCGGAGTTGGATAGCCACCATCAGAGAGGCGACTAAAGCCATTTCCTTCCTGTACATAGAGCCGAAGACGCGGCCTCTTCACAAGGCACTGCATTCTTCGGCGAAAGAGACGGGGAAATTAAATGCTCTTTTTACACCTGATGCAAACAATTTCAGCAAACATTGATGCTTTTAAAAATAAAAGAAGGGAGGAAATCACAAGGCCGATCATGGAGTCAGTGTGTTGGTCAGTAGAATGAAGTGATTCCTGAGCTGCAGATTCAGCCATTTCCACATGCATGATGATTTCGGTGATGATTATGGGAGATGTGTCTGAGAGATGCCTGGTTGTGTTTATTTTAACGTATCCATGCTACAGGCCGGGAAAAGCTTTTTCTGTCCGAGCATTCACTGTTGATATCTTTGAACACCTCAACTTTATTGTTTGCCCTAAAAATATGATGTATATTTATATCATGTGCTGTTACGTCATTGTAATATGTTGAGTTTGACATGTTTCTGAAATGTGAACACAGGACACTTCTGGAATGAGATTTTCACAGCAGCCAAGTCTGCTGGAGTCCCAAACTGAATGTCTTGGACTCTTAAAAAAAAAAAAAGGAAGAACGAAAGAAAAAACAGACATATTTTAGCAAAGAAACCTCTCTGGACATGTGGTAACTACGAGGATCCGTTCATCCCGGTTAGGTTAAAGCTCCGGCTTGTAGTTTGTAGGACTGTGTTGAACCTGTACAGTTGAACGTAGGACGTGTCTCGATGTCCGTCTGTACAGAACAGCCTAATCTGTGCCTGGGGACGCTCGGCCAAAGAGTTCCCCGTCAAGCCTGGATTTCCTAGTTAGAGAAGCTTTCTGGTAAATATGTAGTATAAACTGTACAAAATAAATCCGTGTTTAATTTATTGCACTGTTAAAATTTTATTTTAAAACATGATGCCTGTCTCTAACAAAAGAAGTGTTTACATATCTGTTTAAAGGACCATTAAAGAGAGATCACTTGTCTTTTCCTGTAGTGGGTGATATTACTGCTTTCAAACAGATGTTTGGCTACAAGTTCACTCACTCTCTACCTATGCTGTAGTACTTGGCATGTTTTCAATCACAAAATACTTTTTGAGGAATTACAACCTTTGGGTGATCAGACGAGAGCCACCATTGACTCCATAATATTGGATGTGGCTGCAACAGAAAATAATGAGTAAACTTTAAGGGTGAACTGTCCCTTTAATATGTGTGCTGCTCAGATACCAGTGCATCTTTAAAGTTATTGTGATGAAAAGATGTTGGTTTCACTGGATGATCTGAGAAAGTGTGTGCAGATTTCTTGCCCAGAAAATACCCTCTCCAATTTTTTTTCTGGCTTTGCGATTGCGGCTTTACAATCATGTGTTTGTTTATATTTCTGTCGGTTTATTCACATCTTCCCAGAATAGCGAGGTGTTGAGCGCTCACCGGGGGCCGCGACGTGAAGCAGTGACGTAGGTGAGATGTCTAGATTGTTGTAGAGAGATCACAACGTAAGCTGGGTGTGTTTGCGCGAAGGCCGGGATGCCAGTTAGACCCCTCCCGTGCCCGCCCCCCTGTCCGGGCTTTCAGTGTAACGGCAGCGGCTGCAGTCGGGATGTTTCAGCATCAGTCTGCTCGCGACATGATATCGAGCTGCTCTTTGCTCTGCTTCGAAGGCCACGAGAGGTTGCTTGTGATGCTCTGCTTTCTGGCCTGGTTGCTTCTGCTGAGAGCAGGCGGGGGTTCTCATGCGGCGGGAAGGTCACCGCAGTGCCCTAAAGCAAAGGATGATGGGAGTTCCGGAGTGGTATCAGCAGGTGTAAAAGGTAAGAACTGGGAAACATTTGGCTCAGTTTTCATGGCCGTGATTGACATGTCGGGCATCTCTGGCAAGCAGCTGTGACTTTTTTACCTCATGATTTCTTTTTTTTTCATTATCCTACAAGTATACACAAACAAATACCCCTGCTACTTTGAAACACTGCGTTACTCATCCAGGATGTGTTTGCAGAGGTGGATCTGCTTCATCTATTGGACATGCAGGCAGCCAAACATTACAACGTGTCTGCAACCCAGGACGACCAGGGCTGCCCGGCATATCAGATTGGACAATATGCTACCTTGTTCTTACCCACCGAGCAAGTATTCGGCCCCCTGTAAGTGTCAATGGCAGGATCCTATTCCGGTGCTGCGCATATTTTGGTTCAGGTGTGTTTGACAATGAAAAACAGCTTATCTAAGATGGAGCCCATGACACGGTAGGCACTACAATGGTATTACACAAAATATGTAGATTATAGCTGCATTATATTGAATTAAGCTATTTTTTCCACATTTTATTTGCTTATTCAACTTTTAAAATGCATTTATTTATCAATGCAATCACTTAACCAAAGATTTTACCAGCATATAGGTCCAGGTAGATAATAGGTAGCTGCCTGTAAGTCAAAGTGATGTATGAGACAACAGAATATCTCAGTCCCCATTAATAACATCTGCTCATTTAGCTAAAAAAAAAAGCCAAGCCGTGTGTCTGTGCTTCGTGTCAGTTTAACACATGTAGGAACCAACCCTCACACAATTGATGAATGGAGCACTGACCGCTGAGTGGATGTTTTGGGTTTTTTTTTTACTCTGGGGAGGGTTGATAAGGTCACGCCTGAGCGCCATGAGCCTGTTTAACCAGGGTGGATTTTCTTTCCATGATGTGTAGGTTGAAAGGATTTACCTCAAGGCATCGGTGTTAAACTTGACCTTGAGTGTTTGCCCGCGGTGTCCTAATGCCGTCTGAATCTGTCAGCTTTGTGATACAGTTTACATTGACCTGTGAAGCGGCTCCCTATGAGGCTCTCCCCACCGGCTTTAAGATCACCACAGTCAATGTATTGTCCCTTCCACTGTCCAGTATTTCGCCGAGTATGAACACATGGAGATGAGTGTTAGCTGCTGTATTAAAGAGCATCTCGTGTGGATTTGCATCGGCTTGTGAATGCGCTGACCTTTTCCTGACAGGTTTCCAAACGAGCTGAGCATGCTGGTGCGACTTCGCCTGTGTCAGGGCTGGTCAGAGGAGCGGACGCTGTTTGTCGTTTTGGGGCGGGAGGGGGAGGAGCTCCTGCAGCTGAAGATGGGGCCTCGACTCCTCACGCTCGTCACCGCATGGGACCAAAACTACGAGTAAGGAAACACACAAACGCTAACAGTCTTGTTATGGAGCATGTTTGGTTCTTTAGATCATTTCAATAGAAAAGACACCGTTTCAGAAAAGACACATTTTATTTTTTATATTTTTTGATCACTTTTGATCATTTTTTGATATTTTTTGTGGATTTCTGGCTCTGTCGGCGAATTCCTCAACATGCAGGGTCACCACCTGTGTCGCCTTCAGATCGTTGGTTCCCTCAGCCGCGCGAAACGGTGGACTCATCAAGTGTTATATTGGGAACACCAATATTGTTGTCTTCCATTGTGGACCTGACGGAGAGCTTTTTTAGTGTAGTGATCGAACAAATACATTTTTTATCTCCTTTGCGCTCTCACGTAATGTCATGAGTCCCTTTTCCTTTTTCACATGTTTGGTTCTGCCATCATGACAATATGGGAACATTTTGGAACATTTTCTGAAAAGCTTGAGAGGAGGTATTGATTATTTAAAGGGAGAGTTCACAAAAAATGTCAAAATAACTAAATTACTCATCATTTAGTGTTTTATATACTCAGCAAAATCATAAATTCTCTTATTAAGTTGAGTAGATAATGATTGACTGAATCTACCTATATTTTTTGTTCAAAACATGAGCGATATAACTTCAAGTTGTGTGGAATTAAAGCTGCTGTGTTTAAGATCTGTGGGCACAACCTTAGTTTTAAATGCTTTTTATTTGAGTTTCAAATTGACCTGCTGTGACACACATTCACAGCACGACTCCGCTATTCCCATCTATATTTATTTTCCCAGTCCAGGAATGGGTCACGCGCTGGAACATTTCAAGAACCTGTCCATGTCATTTTGTGTCAAACTGTCTGTCGGGCAGGTTTCACTCGACTCCTCTGTGGGACGGACTGTGGCACAGCGTCTCCCTGTCCATCTCCGTGTCCACATTGGAGCTCTACCTGGACTGTAGTCTAGAGGAGAGCACCCCCTGGCGCGGGAGCCCAGGAGCGCACCTCGACACCTCGGGCCTGACGCTGCTGGGAGGGGCCTCGGGTCCCCACCGCACACCCTTTACGGTAAGCGGCGTCTTCACCCGACACATCCGTGCTCGGGCAGCAGACCAGCGCTCCTCAGACGCTCGTGTCAGATTCCTCACCTGGGCAACAATCCTCCCCTCCAAAGAAAAAAGGAAGAGCTCAATGTGAAGTTCAATGGCAAAAGAAGTCCAAAAGGGTCATTTCGCTAAAAAAAAAAAGAAACACTTTTTTGCCCACCTCTCAAAATCTCAATATGTTAATATAATGAATCCATTATTAGATTATTCCGACTTTGTGTATTGCCCTTAAAGATAACATTTTGATTTGATTTGAGTGTATGTGGGAATAAAAGGAACGGATTAGAGAAAATGTGAACATTTTGTTCCATATTCAAACTTCCCAGCTCTAATCTGGCAGTTCTGGAGCAGTAGGGATCACCCACTATAGCAACAGACACACGAAACAAATTGTTGTTTCACACCAGCGGTTGCAAGCTTTGAGTCTTTTGATAAACTGCTGAGGATTAAGAGGTGGATGTCTGGCACTGGGTTGCCACAGGAAACCGAGGAATATATATGTGTGTGTGTGTGTGTGTGGGCGTGTGTTTTGGTGCTGTCACCATGTATCTGTTTGTATGAGGCATCTCGCCCGGCTGTGACCTTTGGTGTCTGTCTCCCGGTGTTGANNNNGGAGGGGTGAGTGCGTGTGTGTGTGTATATGTGTGTGATTTGCACGGGAAAGAGTGTGTGAGGCAGGCTGGAGTTTTGACTCGCCGACGCAACGTAAAAAGCCAGAGGAGTCCTGAAGAAAGAAGCCATGAGGGGTTTGGCACTGCTGCTGCTGAGCTGTGTAAGTTTGGCATTCGAGGCATTAATTATGTGTTAAGTTTTAATTGTCTGCTTAGAATATTATAGTGGATGACATTTTAGAAACAATTGTTGTCTTCTGCGTGAATCAGTTAACCTCAGTTTATATGCTTGTAAAAAGGTTTAAATCTCATTATATTTGAGATTACACTCATTAACCTCAATCATCTTTCTAATTCTGTGCGTTTTAATTGGTTGATCGCGATTGTATCGGCACTATCGGCTGTTTTTCGCGGGTCTCACGTGTTGTATCACCTGCCGCTCAAATATTTCTGCATCAGGTTAAAGGGCCTCTTGCACGCCCTTGTGAGAGGATGAGAGACGGGAAGACTTTCACGTTAAGGAGAAAATCTCGTTAAATTTGGCAAGAGGAAATCTTACTTTCTCCGCAGGAAAACAGCGCTGAAAAAAAGGTGTTGAAGCACAGATAAGCTTAAGGGTTTACTCTGTCACACCGGGGTGAAATGAAGATTTAGTGCGCAGCCAGAAAAGGAGACAGAGCCACACATATGGGATGAAGAGAGAGGAAATATATGTTCAAGCGACATTTTGTGCGACAGTGTGACAATTCTTGACCATGTTTTAAACCATTTGTTTCTAAAATTTGTGGCCAAGACCTACAAACATGCCACGTTGTGGATATTGATTAGTATCCTGGAGTGGGGTATGTGCCAGTGTGAGATATTGATTACTGGCACAAAGTTTTTAGATTAAAGGTTGTTCCTGTTCATTATGTGATGTTGAAGACTTGAGTAATTGGAATCGGTGATTCAGAAGTAATGTTAAGAAAGTTAAGTTAAGTTAAGACTTTGCATTTCAATGTGGCTGCTGCTCTTCCTTTTTTCATCTGCACATTGATAGTTTTTGTGGATTAATTGATATGAATAGCAACAGTGATGTGTAATTACTCATTAATTCATGAAATGTTTTTTGCTATTTCCATGACACTTTGTCCATGCTGTGTGTGTGTGTGTGCGACATGTTTAGGGGACCATCCAGCACATGATCCTCGTGCTGGGAGATCCCACGGCAGCCAGGCACCACTGCCGGGATTACAGCTGCTCTCCTCTGACACACACACAGGTACAATCGGAGCATCTCTGTCTGTTCTGAAATATTTGACGAAATACTACGGCTTTACTTCTCATCTTATGACTAATATAACCTTATCAGAAGGGGAAAGGAGAAAAACCATGAAATAAACATGTTCTGCCATATTATTCTCCACTCATCCAAACAGGTGTTTTCTTCAGTGCGCTTGATAAGGCTGACTCAATTGAGAGATGTCTAATTAGATGGTGTAATTGAAAACACCTGTGTTTGTGTACCAAAGCCTGTACGACCTTTAATTGCCCCACACACAAAGAGACACACACACTCATTATTCATGATTCACCACGCCTGCCTTTTAGCATAACACAAAATGGTGTGCTTTGTATGAAATGCTTGTTTATGAACCCACCAGAGTGTTATTTTTACATCTCTGAACAGTGCCTTGGTTTTTCACATATTGAATTACACATGCTCTATAATCAGGAAGTGCTGCTGGTGTTCACTTCCAAAACTGTTATGTATATTGTTGGTGTGTGTGAAACTCTCTCAAAAGGTCAGAGCTACAGAGGCGGCGACCGCTCATCCTGACATCAGAGTATCATCCAGACCAGAAAACCCTCAAACCATAAATCTGCAGGTTGCTCCCACTGACCCAGTGAGCACGTCGGGCCTCGCCGTTGCGCCCCGACCGCCGACGTCACCTCCTACATCATACACACCGGATGTGGTCACGGAACCTGCACCGAAAACCCAAGACTCGGAAAAAGATAAAGATGCCGAAGATTTGTATTCGGCCGGGACTTCCCTCCCTGGAACATCAGAGACAACGAGCGAACCCAGGAGCACAGGCAGTAGCATCATAACCAGGAGTCCAGATGTTAGAACACCTGGGCGCACGACACAGGTTAATCATGCTTCGGATGTTGAGACGGCTATTTCAGATCCAAAATATCCACCCGAGAAGCCGGCGGATCTGTCGTTAGGATCAGCATGGGGAGACGCAGAATCCCCGAGTTCAGAGAGACCTCTCCATACTTCCACTAGTGTCACCGTCACTGAATCCAGATTTGTGGCTTCGAGCACACAGTCAACCACAGAAGACACAGAGTTAAAGGGGTTTAAAGAGGAGGAATGGGGAGCCCCGACGGTATCAGCCCTCAGAGCCACAGGATCTCCCGAGAAAGCGGCAACAGACGACTCTGCTGGAAATCTGAGCTTGATCACTCCAACATCACAAAGTACAGATGCACCGAGGAGCAGAGAAAGCGCCATTGAGACAGAGAGAAATATTTCAATGAGTGATATTGATGAAAAGCAGCACAAAGAATGGCTGGGAACTGCTTCACCTGTAACAGAGAAAACACAGCAGAGTTTTCCAGGTGAATCTCAGGGAAGCAGCAGAGAGACTGAAACTGATCAGGAGAAGGGGGAAAGACATTCCCAGACAGAAACTGGCGGCAACGATGACAACACTGGCCACCCAGAGGAAGATGCTCAGTCCTCACTCGACTGGATCTCCCAGGCAGGGACAGATTCTCCACTGCAGGCTGTTCCATCGGTCAGTCTGCCTCCTAAGGACGCAGAACGCACACCTCACACTGCCGGACCAAGTCCTGGGATCAGAGGTCAAATGGTAAGACGCTGATCATCTGTGGAAGAAACGGTAATAATAAAAGTCTGAATTTCACAGTTCAGGCATTTATTATTATGGGTTTCTAGCCAATAGGTTGGTTGGCAGTGATGTTGAGGACAGAGTGCTAATTGTGTTAAAAATGCATAAACAAACCACATAGGAGATTTTAATCACATTTGTGTCATGTGCTTATCTCATTTTCTGTCGTGACCTTGGTTGAAATTGAGTTTGTGTGGAGCTGATTTGATGATTTGGATGGCAACATATATCTGTGTCAATTCTAGCACCTAGAGAGCTGTGTGTGTGTGTGTGTCCTCCTCTACATTGCCTATGGTAGAGGAGTCGCCTGATTGGATGTCTCCCTCCTCAGGCCAAGCAGTGCTATTGTAACTTTTGACTTCGAAATCCATCCTAACTTTATAACAGAGCACAACAAGTTCCAATACACAACAAACACACTCATCAAAAGTCTCACACACCTGCACCAATGCTCCCACTAATCATAGTGTCAGATAGGGAAGGTCTGTCACCGGTTTGTTAAGTTGATGGACTGTGAAAGCATCAGGGGTTATGAAAGAAAAGACAGTCCGATTGTTTTAATATTGTATACTATTAAACAATTATCTTCTTTTGCTTATTGGGTGTTTCCAACCTCACAGTTCCTTCAGGGGCTGCAGGGTCCACCGGGGCTACCAGGCCTTCCAGGACCTAAAGGAGATAAAGTAGGTATTGGGTTTTGCATCCATCATGTGGTTTTGAGATTAGCTACAATGTCTATTGATTTAATTATGAAATAGGTTGTATAGATTGGTAAACAGATTATCATAATTTACTCATCACTATGCTATTGTCAGATTCAATGGACAATAGCATGGTCGTCAAACAATTTCTAACACAGCGAATCTAGAAAGGTACACAGAAGGGTTGGTTATCTAACAAGATATGTTCTAGGTACAGTTTGGGGAAATTTGAGCAAACTTGGTCTAGTCGTTTGCCTTATACTGCCAATTTGTACCTCAAGAGATGTGAAAGAAGCAGTCCACCATGTCTGACCCTGTCTACAAACTCAATCTTAAGGCCTCTAGCCAAGACCGAAGAAGAAATCAACTGCAACATAACTCATCTTTCTAGTTAATGGCAAGGAACGATTCATTTCCTAATGACTAAAACCATGGGCAGACACCCCAACTAACTGATTGTGTGCTGCCCCCTGTTGGTTTGGAGTGTGAAGTATGAGTCGCTGATTATCTCTTAGTCTTGTGTACTTTTACTTATTTTTTTTATTGTGCAATCAGACAATACAGTGACAATGACAGCATAATAACATGTACAGACAGAGAAAGAGAAGGAAACAATAGATAGACACAAATAAACAGTGTTTTTGTCCTTGCAGGGCTATCAAGGAGTCATGGGCAGAACCGGGAGGACGGGATACAGGGGCCCCATTGGTCCCCCGGGGATGCCCGCCATTATCGTATTCAAAACCTCTGAGGAAGATTGGGAGGCTTTTAAGGTTAGCAGCTCTTGCAGCTTCTTCAGGAACAGCCTTGGTGATACACAAAGGTTTGAATGTATAGAGTCTGAACCAACAACAGTAAGAATGTTCCACACCTGAGAGTCATGTTTTTTATGTCAATACTCTGGATTATGTTGTCTGATTATGATGGAGTCATTAATTGCTAGTTTCAGCATTGTCATAATTAGGTAAAGTTCATTAAAAGGAATATTCTTTATGTCATTTAAACAGAAAAAGAAATTCTACAAAAAGTTGATCTCTTCCTGGCCGGTGAGTATGAACAATATTTCGAACAGATACGATTCCACGTGACAACACAAGATAAAAGTCCATCCGATGTAACTGAAATTGATTTTTTTGATTTTATTTTATTTTATTAAAAACAAGCTGTAGAGATTCCGTTTTTTTATCTTCAGAAAGTGAAGGGACCACCAGGACCTATGGGGCCACCTGGGGATGTCGGACCTCTTGTAAGTACTCAAGTGGTATGGAGTCTTGAAAAGCCTATTTTTAAATATCTTGTTATATGTATTAAATCACCAGATTATATGATTATAAAGTACATAATTGGGTATTTTTATATTCTAGGGGCAACCTGGAATTACTGGGAAACAGGGACGGAAAGGAGTTCAAGGAAAAATTGTAGGTATTTTCAGTCTGTTAATAAATTTGATTACTAACTTATTCTCATCTTCTTTGGTCTTGGAAAGCATATCGGAAGCTATAATGCAAACAATGTGACTGATCATTAATATTACATTTGGTGCAAGAATTTTGTGTATCGGCAAGTGTTCCCATATTGAAATTTTGTACATTGGTCAGCACCCCCCATTTTAACCTTTCGAACTGCCCCATTCCCCATTCCCCATTCTCAGTGCCCTGGCTTCGACCCTGTGACATTATCTAGATACACAACATACTAAATACCGCTGACTTGACCGGTTGCCTTCAATCTCCTCTTTCAGAGACTCGAGTTCATCCAGAGCCTGTAAAGAAATTATTTTTACAACATACAGTAACTGATATGATGGTGCATTAAGACGAATTTGGGCGTATAGTGCATCCTGTGGATTTCTGCGATAGTTGCAGAGGAGTGCAAGGGAGATGCTGCAAGACAATTAGGTGACTTAAATTTGTTGTTAAGGTGTTGAATAGGTTGCTATGGTTGTCAGAGCTGCGCTTATATATAATCACAATATTGCCGTAGTAGGTTTGAATATTAACTGCATGTATTTCGATGATTATAAGTATCTTGGGAGCCATTTCCATCTGCCACAGGGCACAGGGCACTTAGTTTAAATTAAAATGAACACAGTGGACAACAATACAACCCTTTTCTTCAGAT
>CAESWR010001088.1:731297-744126 GCA_903171835.1 Mullus surmuletus | reverse complement strand
GGTTAGATATGTGGGAGGGAGGCGGTGCCAAGCCTGTTAAACGTTGAATCATCTCCAGAATCGGTCCTGTGTTGCTGGCATTATCACCGCTGCTTGTCTTGCAACTCACAGGATGGAGACTAGGCTGGGGTTGAACTCTTACATGCACCCCTACTGTAAACACTCATATGCATGTCCAAGGACATTTGCCTCTCGTTTTTTTTCAAGGTCATCTTTCTGGAGATTATCCAGTGCATCCCACTCCTTCAGCGTAATCGCCCACCAGCTGACCAGTCAGTCAGAAAACCTTAATCTTGGTTCCCCCGTGGCACAGCTGTCCTCAAATATTCCCATTGATGCATGTGATTATCCTGAAAAGAGACACAGACAGAAGCTGACTGTTGATTATTACATGTGGTGCACTGATTTGCTCTGTGCAGCTTTTATCAATTGATAACTGTGAGCTCCTGTGCTGCCTCATTGGTTAAACTAGAGTAGATGCAATTTGAGTTTTTGGGAGAGTATGCACTTGCACTGCAATGTGGGATGGATGGCGCAGTGTGGCATTTACATTGAAGTCGGGTATTAGTGTTTAGTAGTTTGGCAACCAGAGGCATCTGACATCTGATTTTCCATATGAGCGCCGGGCCCTTGGCTTAAAAGTGAGTCATTGTAAAGAAGCTCAGAACCTACACCCAGAGCATCTTAACCACACCACCCACAGATTAACTGTTCAGACAATGAGATTAGTTGGAGCGTGCCTCTGTAAACCCTCGCTCGCAGTGAGCGTAGAAGGAGGTGGCGCAAATTAGAGTTCCTGTCTCCAGGTTTGCAGTCATGTTTGTGGGCAAGTACGCCTTTCTTACCTGGGTGAAGTCACTACAGCAACCGCATTTTACATCATCCTCTGTGTGCCGTGTTTGACAAGCTCGGGCAACTCTTCAGAAAGACGACTTCTGTGATCATGCTTTCCATTGACTCTACTTTTGAATTAAATTTTCCAGTGAGGGTGGGATTGAGTAATGTACTAGCAGAAATAGTCCAAATGCACATTTTGGCTTCTTTTTCAACAGTATTTTGAAGATGGGACGGCTGGTGCGCTACCGAAATCCAGTTCAAGGCACAAACCAAAGAGTCTGGATGGCTTCAGATTCTAATGTGTGGAATGAAAATATATGATTGCTCTTAACGATTAAAACCGTGTAGGAGATCGAGTGTTGCTGTGTGCACGAGGAGTACTTCTCAAGTCATCATCCGCCACTCAGGCTCTGTATTGTCGCACAAAGGAGCACTTAGCTTTGTTGCCAGCACACCTAGAAGAAAGCACTTAGAAGCCATTATTAACCCATAACAAGCCCTCAGAGAGGCAGAGCTGGGCAGGGCAGGGTGATCTGTGCGGGTTAGGACTCCATTCATCCCATTCCTGGATGATCCTCTGGCCCTTAGGCCCAGACTGGTGTTTGTCCACTCCCTAATTGGTGTAGGCATCAGACATGGCGGCCATACAAACAGATGTGAATAGAGAACATTCAGCTATTCCCACCCACAGCTCCTGTGTGCGCGTGCGTCTGCGTGTGTGTGTGTGTGTGTAATTACTTACTCAAAGGGGGTTTGCAACACCAGGAAGTGTTCAAGGCGGTGGTCTGATTGACTTGTGGATCTGCCAGTGTGGACATGAGCAAACTATGTGCGCCAGGCAAGTGTGTGCATGCGTGCGATTATAAAACATACAAAAAGAAAAGTTCCACTGCGGATGGCGTCGCGTTAAGGCGCCGAGTTCGGCAAGCTGACGCACTGTAATTTCAAAACATTAAAACAAAAAGTTCTACAAAGTAGGCAGAATGTCTCTCCGAGCCAACCGACACACACTTGTGATTTGGCATCAATGCCACTCTCTTTTGTCTCGTTCCTCATGAATAAGAACTGACTTCTCTTCCCTCTAGTCATGTATTTTCCATTGATCACTCCTCAAATAACAGACAGCTCCCAAATAATATCAGTGGCATGTTAGGAAGTATGAAAAGTCCACAAAACTGGCATGGTAAAGCTAATCACAGTAAAAAATACAAAAAACGTTTTTAGGCGCAAAACACTAGTGAATTTGAATACGGATAAGAGTTGCATATTTTTTTTTCGGCTGTAGAAGCAGTATATTGGTGGTTGTACTGGTATGGATTTTTATATATTTACAGAATATCTCTGGAGAATAGGGAGGCTGGTTGCTGGTAAATGTGGCTAAACACATTATCGTTTCTGTTTGCGTGTGTAGCCCCATGTCTGAACACTTGATGTATAGGGATACTTTTGCTCCAGTACAAAGAAAAAAATCTGATCACCCTCTGTTCAGCAGCATATGGTCATCATAGTGTCAAATGTGACTGCACAAATCTGTTAGGACAATGTTTTTTGTCGGGTGTGAAAATCAAAAGGTGTATGACGCTGATATTACATAACCTGACTTGACTCTTCACAAAATGGTTTCCACTGGCCTGTCAAAATTCCTCCGTCCTGTTTTGTGTTCACGAGCGAGTCTGTCCAGCTGTTGAAGTGGTATAATTAGGATCCATCAAGGACGCTGTGTTTTTGATCTTCATACACGTACAGAAAGATTAGATTATGTCCGACCACTGGAGTCCCGTCTTCCAGGCTCCAGCCAAACCACCCTCTTTGTCAACGTCTCTGACTCTCCCTCATTCCTCTCCCCACCTTTTCTGTTCGAGTCACCTGGGGATCTGATCCGGCCTGTCCTGTCCCGTCCCGCCGGCTTATATAACATCTTGCGCATGAAGGTCTCATCCGCAGCATTGTCTTGGGTTTTTGTCCGGGCTTCCTGCAGGCAGCTCGCCATCTATCTCTGCAGCGCCTCAACCACTGTGCGCACCACTGGGTTATTTCTGTGTGTCATGCTGCTATGTTTTGTTCTCCAGAGGCTAAAAATACACCCTTACCTCCACAGCCATGTGCTTCAGATATAATCTGAATTGTTTTTGATTTGGAGGGGCATGCAAGTGTAGGTATTGTGTTATTTGGCACAAGTTTTGTCAGCAGATGAAGATTTATCGGCGCACAGGAGCAAGGGCGCTCCATCTGCAGACAGTCGCACAAGCAGCTGCGGGGGGAAAGCTGAGGAGAGTGTCGCAATTGATGTTTGTCGATATCACGTGTGTGTGTGTTGTGGGACCAGGGTCACCTCTGTCCCAGCTGTCTTCTGGGGTGCAAGCCTGGCGTGCCCCTTGGACTTCCAAATACCTTCCCCGGTCCTCTCCACACAAAGCGGCAGTTTTCCTCCTAGGCACACATGTGCCACACTTCACAGCGCACACACACCAAGGCAGTCGGGCGGCCACACGACATACCCCACGCAGACCAACTGCTCCCTCAATCAAACATTTCAGCACTTGAGGCCTGAACGTGGCCGTGCGAAACCGCATCTCGCTGTTTTTATATGGTGTGCAGAGGATTTTAGAGCGATTCACTCAAACATGATCGGCTTAAAGGACGTATTATGAGAACAATTTGATGTAATTAGGTCGGAGGACTAGACTAAATAAATCAGAGGTTCTCACCATGTGTTTTTCTGGGACGACCGGGATTAAAATTGGGAGTTTTTCAGATTGAGACCTTTGACTGACGCGCACAGCATCATATCGCTATTTCATTAAAAACATTCCCAAGGAGAGAGATGTGATCCGCAGCTATGTAAGAGGAGCAGCTTGGGCAGTTGGCTCAGCCCGGCTGCAGCAGTTGCACCTCCACACACACAAAGGAAAAGTGTGGGTCAGTCAGACCCCTCCACCCCCAACACACCCCCGGGGGAACAAGACCCAGCCATCTGCTCTTGGCCACGGAGCTAACCCTAACCCCCCACCCCTCCCCTCTCAGCCCCATATACAATCACATGTGCACATATCACCTTGGGCTCGGCTTTCCTCCATACTGGCCTAGACCCCCAAACCACTGCACTGCACATGCATGCCCCCACTCCACCACACGCCTCGCCCACTCCCCCTCTCTGCCACGTTTTGCCATCCCTCACAGTGCGCTAAACCGCAGAGAACATCAGTCATGGACGTCTGTGCTCGCCGGATAGACCTTGGAAATCTTGACTCCCTCGAGCCACATCAAAGCTCCTAGCCGGGGTCTCAGCAGGAGACTAGCATCAGAAGTTTAGGCGGGCTTAAAGTCAAGGACTGCGTGGGTAAATGCTTCGTCTGGGGAGGTCCGCGCCTTTCATTCATTTGCCGTGTCGGGCTCGACAGCGCTCCTTAATTTCTCCCCGCAAGAAGAATGAACGCCCGTGCCTCCTGGTCTCTGGTCTCTGCCATCTGCGTCTGAATAGACTCAGTTGCGCTTTCGGGGCAACCGCTTGGAGTCGGAATAGCGGATCGGGAGAAACCACAGCTTGTAGGACGGGTAGCGGACCATTCCAGGGCAGAAGATGTATTGGGAACTGTGGCTAAGCCAAGTCACGGCCAGTGCTGCGCTCCAGTGCATGCTGGTCCAGAACAAAGGTGGGCATGTTTTGCGCGTCGATGACGAAGTATGATGGACTGACTGGACTATTCGGAGCTGAGAAACTTTTGTTCTTTTTACTGCCACTTTATCATATGTGTCATTGGGTTGATTTGTGAGAACCTCACTCTTGTGTGTCTGCATGGCATGTGCCCACCACATGGTGTCAACTAACAATGGAAAATGCTTCATCCCTGCGTAAATACCCTGTTGGCTGCTTCTAGCTTTGCAGGCAAAGCGCGCTGCCCAAAATTCTCACATTCTTATGGCGCGTACCACACTGGTTTAAGGAAAAATCAATTAACATGCTGTTTCAAATGGTTTGTGAAAATTGGCGCCATTCTTTCTCACTCACTTACTCATTATGCCCTCTTGTTAAAAAGTGGTTTGGCAAGTAACATGTTTATGTTAAAAACAGATGTGAAAAACTGTCTGAGAGCGACGCAAATCCACGAGGTGTGTGACCAATCCGCGCACAGTTGGCCTGAATTTATTCGACTCAACCTTGATGCTGGATGCTTTGTGGTTTCCAGTTTCTCCCATCAAAACTTTTCTCTGATAAAATGTATGCTCTTTTATCTCTTGGTTTGTTTTCATGATTTTTTTTTTCATTACACTTGATTGTGCTGCTTTTCTGTAGGAGTACAGCTGTAGTTTTATTACTACTGTATAGTACAGCGTTTTCATAGCTAAAGTAGGAAAATACAAGTGGAATGTACCTGTGTTTAAGTAGAGAATCAAATAAAAAAAAAAGACAGCCGCTGAACCTGGAACAGTGGCAGATTTGAGTGAAAATGGCATTTCTTGCATTGGCCTTGCTAGAGGTATATGGCGAGTATTATTGAGTATACAAACATTCAAAAATTGAATTATCGTTATTATTATTATTATTATTGTTTATGAAGTTTGAATTCTTCATCAAAGTTGGCTTCACTCCATAGCCTGCTCAGTGGATATTAACATACTTCATTTTTCTCTCAATAAGTAAATCAAGGTCAGCAAGTCATGTGTGAGTCAGTGGTTTCCCTTTATTTTTAGACAAGAAAAAAAAACAGGTATCCTATTTGTTTAGAGTTGTTTGTCCTGCCATACTTGTTCCACATTCTCGGTCCCTCGATTTCACCCGTCTGTGCTCTCGCTCAATCAGCAGCTGTCCAGACACGCAGCGACTTTGGCAGCAGCTGTTGAATGGGAGATGTGTGAGCAGCAACGCATGCACTGCCTCATCATTCAGTTGTCTCAGTGTGTGTGTGTGTGTGTGTGTGTGTGTGTGTGTGTGTGTGTGTGTGTGTGTGTGTGTGTGTGTGTGTGTGTGTGTGTGTGTGTGTGTGTGT
Organism: Mullus surmuletus; assembly: GCA_903171835.1. Taxonomy (NCBI): domain Eukaryota; kingdom Metazoa; phylum Chordata; class Actinopteri; order Syngnathiformes; family Mullidae; genus Mullus; species Mullus surmuletus. The sequence continues at coordinate 738,301 of CAESWR010001088.1, read as the reverse complement.
GTGTGTGTGTGTGTGTGTGTGTGTGTGTGTGTGTTTTGTCGCTATGATAATCACCGTGTCCTGTTACAGAGAGTATCGCTACTCCGTCAGCTTTGTAGCTCCTCCCCTTTTTTTCTCTCCATAAATACGATCATGGAAAAACCCTCCCCTCTCAGATCTCACCTGCTTCAGGGCTAGACACGACAGGTCAGTGTGTAGCCAGTAGAAACGGTACTCCTCATTGATTCGATTAGACAAAGTAATGCTTTTGAGGTGCTTGCAACCAAGCAGCAGTTTTGAGGAAGAGTGGGCTGCTCTCAGCGGCCATCATCTCCATACTGGTGTCAGGGAGGGCAGTGGGACTGCTCACACAGGTAGACGGAACATGTTAGAATGGTGACACTTGTTGTTGTAACAGTACACTTGATGCGTCTGATGGATGCTGCTTGGTATCTCATCTCATCATTTGTCCTCTCTCTCCCTGAACCTTGCTTTTCCTCTTCCTCCAGAAGCTCTCCACAGGCCATTCGGCCTGGACTCTGCAGCACTGACGGAGGCGGTACGCTGGAGCTCCAAGGAGAACTTGCTGGGGGCGGCGGAGAGTGACCCCAACCTCTTTGTTGCACTTTATGACTTTGTCGCCAGTGGAGACAACACACTGAGCATCACCAAAGGTAAGCAGCGGCATCAGGCGGTGAGGGCATCCTCATATTTCCTCTTATTTATAACAGCGCTTAATCTGTTATACTATTTTATTTGCTTCCTTTTTTAACAATTTTTATAAGAACTTTTTTTTTACTGTATCGCACATCATTTGTCATCATTGAATGATGTTGCTTAGATCTCGGACATGACTTCTGTGGTGGAAAACATGTTGAAACTCACCAGCGCAATTTCATTACGTGTAGAGAGAGAAACACGTCAGTGATTGACAGGTCCACAACTACTTGGCAGATATATTTTATGGATAGCTCTCCAGTAATGTCAAAGGAATGTCGTGTGTTAATGAGTTACTCAACGATCACTACAACTGCAGTCGGTTGTGACATAAGCAGGTATTTGTCACGCCCACGCACCCCTCATCCTTGTATTTTCTTACTCAATCCGTCCATTACTCCATGCGTCATCCAGATGCATTTCATACATCATCTTCCACTGGTCCAGAGGATAAAAAAAATGATATTAAATTTGTGAGCAAGGGAATACTCCTTTCACTGTGGATGAAAAATGTTATGAGAAACCTGTGCAGATAGCGTGACTAAAACTCCTCTGCTGCTTAAGCTGTGTATTAATCTCTTCACGACATTCTTATTTCTATATTGCACTCACTTTTCTTCTGCTCAAACGTCCTTATACAGCCAGCAGCAGTGAAATGATCAAGCGGTGCTCCCCTGAGTAACAAGCTTAAAATAACCTCATAATGTTATCCAGAGGCAGCCAGGACCGTGTCCCCCGACCAAGCAAAAGCATTAAACGTGGCAGAGCGTTTTTAATTATCCATCGTTTTCAGCCTTCCCAGGCAGCTGCCCAGGGTGGAAATGATGCTCAGACCCTGACTCATGCAGTGAATCTGTGATTTCTACCCGCACGCCTCACATGTGCACAAAAAAGGGCCCCCGCCGCCCTCTCTGCTAATGCTGCGTTAATACGGAATCTGTTCAACTGTAATAATAACAGGTGGATGAGCCGGAGCAAGCGGGGGCAATCACAGACAGGGGATTTGGCGGGTCTGTGTCAGGGCAGTCGTCTCCTCTCTTCGCCGGGCCGGGCCGGGTCAGTGGCACTGTGAGGCAGGCAGGGAGGGAGGCAGTCAGTGTTTCCACTTCCACAAACCTACACACACCAGAGCACAGACACAGAGGAGACTGGTGGATTCGTGGGCTGGATACAGAGAACCAGCTCTGTGGACTGTTAGGCGTAATGAGTTTAAGAGTTAGGCCTTCAGCTCTGGTTAGCGGTTCCGTGTCGGTGTGCCGTAGTCGGTTTACATGGCGGGCAGAGTTAAACGATGATACATGGCAGTATTCATTGTAAACAGGGTTTATGATCCAAGCTAATGTTTGTGTCCATGCAGTCACAATTTGCCTCATTATCCCTCTGAGTCACAATGTTCTCGCCTTAGGCCAACACGCCGTGCAAGCAACAAAATGTGCTGAAAGAGCCACGGGGTTTCAAAGGAGAGTTTGGTTGCGCGGCTCTGAGCCTCAGTGCATGTGGAGGTAATGACAGGAAGAAAAGGTAGAGGATGTGTGGTTTGGCCAAGGTGCCGATTCCTGCTCCCTCCCACGGCAGCTTGCTCTTTGCCAGACCACCACTCGTTTTCTTCGGCGCTCCTGCTCCCCAGCTTAAAGTCTGTGTGGTTTGTAGTGCTGATGGATGCCCCCCACCCCCTCCCCTTCCTCCACAGTTTTGCTCCTCCATGTCTCCAACACTGACGTCGGAGTGAGACAAGAGAGCGAGTAGCTACATGCCCGTTTCTGCCCAGCCCTCGTATGACAGATACGCTCTTCTCGAAAGCCTATCATTGTTCCATACAGTTTGATGTTTCAGAGGCATAGGCCCATGACTCGTCTTTGTTTGTATACCTGTTACTGAGGCAACACAACCAACCCTGTAACCTGATTAAATATTCATTCCAATTCAAGGCACACTAAGAAGCTTAAAAAAGTGTTTTGATTCTAAAACATGCTCCTAAAGTTTAACTTGGCTTTTTATGGCTGTTTATTGTAGCCCTCACGTTTGTCTCTTAATGNCCCCCCCCCCCCCCCCAGGTGAGAAGCTACGTGTGCTGGGCTACAACCAGAATGGGGAGTGGAGCGAGGTGCGCTCCAAGAACGGTCAAGGTTGGGTGCCTTCCAACTACATCACGCCGGTCAACAGCCTAGAGAAGCATAGCTGGTACCATGGCCCAGTGTCGCGCAGCGCCGCCGAGTACTTGCTGTCGTCCCTCATCAACGGCAGCTTCCTGGTTCGGGAGAGTGAGAGCAGCCCCGGGCAGCTGTCCATCTCCCTCCGCTATGAGGGGAGGGTCTACCACTATCGGATCAACACAGCCTCTGATGGAAAGGTAGAGTAGGAAATAAACATTGGAAAATTCTAAATTACCCAGGATTTTTATGTCCATTTTAGATCAGACTTTGTGCACTGTTAGTTAATGACAATTACATTTATATATTTGACTTTGCATTATTTATAGCTGTTTGGACCTTGTCCGAATGTATAAATCATTCTCTTCTTTTATCTTTCGCTCACCCCTCGCGCTCCCCTCAGGTGTACGTGACATCTGAGAGCCGCTTTGCCACCCTGGCCGAGCTGGTTCACCACCACTCCACTGTAGCCGACGGCCTGGTCACCACACTGCACTACCCAGCACCGAAATGTAACAAGCCCACCGTGTACGGTGTGTCCCCCATCCATGACAAGTGGGAGATGGAACGCACCGATATCACCATGAAGCACAAGCTCGGGGGAGGCCAGTATGGCGAGGTGTACGTCGGGGTCTGGAAGAAGTACAACCTCACTGTGGCAGTCAAAACACTCAAGGTTAGATATCTTGATATCATCCTTTCAATCTGTAAATGGGACAAGGGCAGAACAACGGTTAAGAGTCGCCACCCTCAGTCCTCTCTCGGTATTGCATCCAGTTATAACCGCAGATGCCATATGTTGCATTTTTCCAACTGTTATGTCTGTTCAGCCCACCGATAAAATCCTCAATCATCACTCTGTGTGTTTCTTTCCACTTCTGTGATGGCAGGAGGACACCATGGAAGTTGAGGAGTTTCTGAAAGAGGCAGCAGTTATGAAGGAGGTTAAACATCCAAACCTCGTTCAGCTTCTGGGTCAGTATTTCTTCTCAGTTGCTGTTTTTGTTAAAGTTAAAGCACTTCACCCACTTATGGCAGGTATTTGTTTACAGTGGGGCGACGTTCTCAATCTGTAGTTCTCATATATAGAAAAATAAGGCATTTGTGGCTACTGCACACACATTTACTCCTTGTGTCTTCTTTGATCTGTGCTCTAACTGGTCACTTTCCCACAGGCGTGTGCACATTGGAGCCTCCCTTCTACATTGTGACGGAGTACATGCCACATGGCAACCTACTGGACTACTTGAGAGACTGTGACAAAGAGGAGGTGAATGCTGTGGTGTTGCTCTACATGGCCACGCAGATCTCCTCTGCCATGGAGTATTTGGAGAAGAAGAACTTCATACACAGGTAAGGAGAACTTTGTGTGTGTGTGTGTGTGTGTGTGTGTGCGCGTGCGTGCGTGTACACATATGCCTCCGTTACATTCCATCATATTTAAACGTTGATTTTTGCTCTTCTCCTGGTCCTTCTCATAGGGATCTCGCAGCAAGGAACTGCCTGGTCGGAGAGAATCACGTCGTAAAGGTTGCAGACTTTGGACTGAGCAGATTGATGACTGGTGACACTTACACTGCCCATGCCGGGGCCAAGTTCCCCATCAAATGGACCGCACCTGAGAGCCTTGCGTACAACACCTTCTCCATCAAGTCCGATGTCTGGGGTCAGTAGCTGTTACTGAAAGCGTTTGTCTTATTTTCTCGCAGCTTGTGGGTTTTGGTCATGCTAACGATTGATTCATTTGTTCCTTCAGCTTTTGGGGTCCTTCTATGGGAGATCGCCACGTACGGCATGTCTCCATACCCCGGCATTGATCTGTCACAAGTCTATGACCTTCTCGAGAAGGGCTACCGCATGGAGCAGCCTGAGGGATGCCCTCCGAAGGTCTACGAACTGATGCGGGCATGTGAGTGGTTATATCTAATCCTCCGTTTTCTTATGATTCAGCATTGCTTTAAAGATGAAGTGTGTTTTACAGCATGGGTTCTTGTTGTAAATGAATTGTCTTTTCTCTCCTCCCAGGCTGGCAATGGAGTCCACTAGACCGACCTTCATTTGCAGAGATCCACCAAGCCTTTGAAACAATGTTCCATGACTCCAGCATCTCTGAAGGTACAGGGAGCATTATCACACTAATGGCACAAAATTTCATTTAGAACATGGTCATTCAAATGTGCTCATATTTGGGTATTTTTCTTCTTTTGTGTTGCAGAGGTCGCAGAGGAACTCTGTAAGACGGCCTCCTCCGGCCACTGCGGTCCACTACACTCTTTCAGCCACGACATGCCCCTGTTGCCTTCCAAATCGCGCACACTCCACAAGCACACGGAAAACAAGGAAAACATCGAGGGGGGACTCGACGGGCGGCCCGACCACACCTCCCACGGCCACTCAGGTACAGCCAGACATGCCTACCTTACTGCCAACCGGTCACGTGCGTCACATTATAGCTCTGCAGATGTCCCAGACTCGGAGAGTCATCTGCAGCGTCGCAAAGCCCGCCGCCTGAGGAGGAGAGCGGTGATTTTTCTGAATGACTGACCGACCACCAGTACAAGCATCGGTCTCCACCAGCCAACCAGTGCTGTGTAAAGAATTTTTACCCCCTTGCCTCAAACCACACAGCTGTTTCAAATGTCTCATGCAACCATTAAACGTGCAATAATTTGATTACCAGAAGAGGTTCTTTTTATTAATTTAAGAAAAGTAAGTGCTCACTACAAGTTCAGAAATTTGTTTAATTAATTAGAAATTAGAAACTTGATCTGTTCTTTCTAAATTATTTTTATGTATGTAACCACTCTCTTTAAATAATGACATTAATCTTGAATGATTTAACGTTGATCAAATCTGATACAGTAATATGAAATTATATGTTAAATGTGATGTGATTTAACAAAATAGTGATTATTCGCTCACATTCTGTTTTACCCTTTTTGTTAATCTCAAATTCACAATTTATATTCTATACTTGCCACAATATTAAATTTCAGCCACTATCTATTTTTCGTCTTTTGTTTAATTTATTGATAACTTATTTGATTTATATTTAATAAAATGTTTCTCATTTGTGTGTTTTTATGTGTGATGTAAATAAGTCTACACGTGTTGTGGTTGTCTTTGTCTCTTTTTGTTTATCCTTTGTCATTTCTAATGTCAGTGAGCCTTTAAATATTTACCACTGAAGCCCTCCTTCCCAAATGTTTCATACATCCAATTAAAGTGGTACTTTAAGCATCATACTACATTTTCAATTTACCAAAGCACAAGACCAGTCCTCTCTCCAATCTTAAGTTTAACTCTAACATATAGCAAAAATGAATCATAAAAACTGAAAAGAAATTCATGTAACATAGGTTAACGAAACCTTTGCGATATTTTAACATTTATTTTTACTGCTAAGAGATAAAGCCTTGTGTGTGATACTTAGAGTGCTTAGTTCACATAAGAGATGAATGTGACAACAGACTATATACATATATATATATATTGGGGGGGATTCCTTTCCTATATTATCCCCAATCTTGGGTAAAATTTTAATAGTGTGTTCATCATTGTGTTTTTTTCCTTTTCAATCAAAGTAGTTACGTCCTGTAAGTAAAAGGAGCAGAGCACCTTCTTAACGAATCAATCCCTAATTGCAAAAACAACTTATGATCATTGAGTCAGTCAACTGGAATCACTGCAGTTTGGTTCTCCGGAAAAAGCTTTTTACTCACACAAGTCCCCAAGGAAGAACAGCTTTCAGAGTGAAGGAAGAGGCTTGTGTCAGAACAGACTGTCTGAGTGAGAGAGAGAGTGATGTTAATGTACAAGTGACGCATATCTTTGAGCAGCTCTGTCTGTAAGATATTACTCAACCTCTGAGAGGAGATAATGCTACTGCTTACATCACCCTGGCTGTTTTTAATTTTTTTTAATTTATTATTTTTTTAAGATTTTAACCGGTTCTTTCTTTCTTTTAACCAGGCTGGGCTTCCTCTTTGCTAGGAGGTGATGGCCGATCGAGCAGCTCCCCAGCACTGCCCAGAAAACAGCAGCCACGTGATAAATCTCCCAGCAGCCTTTTAGAAGACACACAGGATATGGGCACGTTTACACGAGACCGAAAGACGGGCTTCTTTAGCTCCTTCATCAAGAAGAAATCTTCCTCTT
>CAESWR010001088.1:701336-731199 GCA_903171835.1 Mullus surmuletus | reverse complement strand
CTCTGCCGCAGTCGGACGGTTTGGGAGGCTTCTCTGCTTCTCCCTCTCATTCCCACGGGGAGCCGGCACAGGCCCAGTCGCGCTGCTGCGGTGCTGCTTTTGGACAGAAGCCCTCTGGTGGGGGCTTCGGTTCACAGATAGCTAGCGGCAGCAGTTGGGGGGGACTCGCCGGGTTTTTTACCCCACGACTCATCAAAAAGACCCTGGGGTTACGGACAGGAAAGACGGTCTGCTCAGAGGAGGGTGGAAGTGTAGTGGGAGGGCCCAAACCCTTCCCAAGGTCCAATTCCACCTCCTCCATGTCAGCTGGGCTGCCAGATCTAGAGCGAATGGCTCTCACTTTACCCAGGAACCGCAGCGCGAAACCCTCTCTGGAGAGAACTGCTTCCACGACCTCTCAGCCAGAGAATGGGGCTGCGCGGCCCTCCGAATCTCTGCTCCGGAGGATGGACGAGGGGACCGCACAGATCAGGGAACGGCCCACCGCCAAGCTTCTGCCCAGGGGCGCCTCTGTAGGTGCGAGGGCACCCGGGGTCGGGGGAGAGGGCGGGGAATCGGACAGCCTGTCCCGGGTGAGGGAGGGTCGAGAGGAGGGAGTGTTGGACAGGCAGCAAAGTTGGTCGTCCCCCTCCAAGTCCTCTAGTTCATGTTCCTCGTCAGCTGCTGCTGGTGCGCCGACCCACAACCACAAAGTCCCGGTCCTAATCTCGCCCACGCTGAAGCACAGCCCAGCCGACGTGCACCTTGTCGGGCTAGACTCTCAGGGGAACCGCTTCAAACTGCTGTCTGAGCACCAGGCGGACCGAGACAGGCCGCGCCTCGTCAAGCCCAAGTGCGCTCCCCCTCCCCCTCCCACCCTGCGCAGCCTGCAGCACTCCTACAGCGTCGACGGGGAGGAGCATGTGGGATCGGCGCCCGCAGAGGTCAACGGAGACACGTTAAAAGGTCACAAGTCAGGACGATTGTCAGGAGGAGTGACGACGCACCGACCGTCAGTGCCGCCACCACAAGTGCCTCCCGGATCTTCCCCCTTTTCCTCGTCTTGCCCCGCCACCACCCACACGACCCCCACCAAAATGGCCAATGGCGCGACCACCCCTGCCCCCTCGGCGCACTCGTCCGCCGGCTCCAAGGTGGCACTGCGGCGAACCAGGCAGCAGTCTGAGAGGGTGCCCCTGGAGCGGGTCAGCCGCGAGGCGCTGCTGGAGTGCGCCGAGTGCCTGAGCAGCGTCCTCCACACCAGCTCGGAAAGCCCCTCCAGCAGCCAAGTGCTGGACGCCGGCCATCAGCTGCTAGACTACTGCTCAGGTTATGTGGACTGCATCCCTCAGATGAGGAACAAATTTGCCTTCCGAGAGGCAGTTGGGAAGCTGGAGCTCAGCCTGCAGGAACTGAGGGCGTCGTCCTCAGGAGGCGGGGGGCTCAGCTGTGTGGGGTCCAACATCGTAATAGACAACCTGCACAGCTGCATTAAAGAGATCAGTGATGTAGTACAGAGGTAGCCGCCGGGGCGACACCAACCCAACGGACCGCTTTCCTTCTCTGTTTTGTTTCGGGTTCCAGCAACAGCGTTTATTTGGGGGGACAAGATGAGATCAATCTCTAACGTACCTCAGAAATTACAAGAAAATGACATCTTTTTTTTTTTTTTATTGTTTACAAACAGCTGTTTCATAAAAATGCCAGTGTGGATACTAACTTTGCTCTGACCTGTACATATTGAGAAACGTTTATACCAAACTAAATGTGCTTTTGGTCCCAACATGAAATGTTTAGCCTGACTTCTCCACCTGGCAGTGATAAAGGACTCTTTGTTTAAATGAATGTCGAGTGTATCAGCTGTGTGTCGCCAGCCTGGAGAGCAGGTAAGGCTGCTTATCTGTCTGTCTGCCACATACCAAGCAAGAAAGAATTCCGGTGGTTGTGCCCAGCCTTACTGAGAATACTAGACAAGTGTTTTTCCCTGACAAGCTCCAGCAGTGTATCACAAATCCATGAATCATCAGTCAGGTATACTGCGTTCCACTGAGTATTTAGCTCAATGTCTGAGGAACCGAGTGACCATAAGCCATTCTTTTAAAAGCCATTGTGTCGATAAGGATTAGAAGCAGCATCAACACGGATTTGGTTTTAGGTTTTGGGGTCGGAGTCTGTTTGGGGATTCTTTTTCTCCTCACCAATCTGTTTTTACAACTCAAAAGGTTCTATATATGAAAATTTGAACATTCCTCTCACAGAAAATAAAATTTTCTGAGTAAAGATGTAGCGGAAAAATAGTGTCCTGAGCAGAGAATGACTCACAGTGTGTGTGTGCTGTAATCACAAGCTTCACTGTTATCTGTTTTGATAGCCGGTCTGTCCACACATGCATGTTGCTGCATGTGACTCCCCTCCTGTGATAGCAAGATGAGTGCAGTCCAAAGTGTGCCCAAATATTCAGTCGAAAACATCAAAGCATTTAAGGATATCTCGCGATTGAGTATTGAGGGGTCTTGGACTCCAATCACGCCGCAGACCAAAAATGGTTAGATGCTTGCCGATGCTCGGAAAGTCAGCTAACTTTATTCCATTGCGCTCCTGAGATCATAGGTCACATGACTAGGAGCGGTGAACACGGGGGAGGGGAAGCGGGAGGTTTGGTCTGTGGTGGCCTTTGTTTTGGTCTGAAACGCTGTGACCTCTTGCAGTGAATGTCATATATAGAACCTTCAATCCATAGCAACCTCATGTGAGTGTTTTTTAGCAGAGGCGACTTCCAAAACGCCCCCAAACACTTTGTGTTTATATCATCTTTGGGAAACATTGGCCATTGTAGAAATAATCAGCTGTTAAATCATTAAGAAAGATGGGGGTGGGGGGGAATTGAAGCATGTAAATAAGCTCAAATGGAAACCAAATACAGGCAAATCCTAAAATTGTTTTGATACAAAAGATTTATCAGTCCACTTTAAGCGCTCACACCTCTGTCCAGGTCATCATCGCACGCTACATTTTTCTCTCAGTGTGACAAAAAGAGACGAGCAAGTAGGGGGGAGAGCACGAGCAGGTGAATTGGGACAGTGTTTGTTTTTAAGTGTCCTTCAGAGTATGGACAGTGCTGGATTGATTCCCTGTAGCCTTGTCGTGGCCTCAGTGCCTCAAACGTCTTCTTCGATGTATGAACACAGCAAAACACAAGAGACCTGCTCACAGTAATCACACAGTACTGATCTCTCTACTGGCAAACTGCAGTATGTCTTCAGCACATGAGCGATTTGTACATTATTTGAGTCTAAGAGAAAAAGAAATGCTTTTCAGAATGTCTATGTATGAACTTGAATTTTAAATTATTCTTGGGTTTTTTTAATTAAAAGCACAGACCTATTTTGAGAGAAAAGTTATGTAAATATTTGTTTTATTTCATATCCAGAAAACAAAAAAAAGATTTATGTGTAGCCACAGCATAAAGAGCAATGTCTTTGACTGAATACATGCAAGACTGAGGCCTGTCCACCCAGATCTGAAAATCTGCTTTATGAATGTATTATTCTTCAGTTTTGAACCCGGTCGAATGTTCAAAAGCATGAATATTTCATCTCTTAAGGTGCCATTTTTTTGTTTGGTTTTGTTTCTTTTATTTTGTTTTATAACATAATTGGCCCATATGTTCCTTTTTGCCATAAGTCAGGAAGAAGCTGCTCTGGTTTCTGTTTTTTTTTTTTCTTTCTTTCCGAGAAGACACTTTGGACTGTGCCAGTTACATGTGTGCAAGCATGGTTGAATCACAGAGGTTTTTAAATGTTAATTTCGGCGCACATTTCAATGTACACTGGATGGGGCCTCAGATACATTGGCTCACTGACACAGTGCTTCTTAATACTACAAAAGTCACCTCTGTGTAAACACTACAGGTCCATCATACTTTCCTTAACAGTGCTTCATTGCCAAGTGGTTTTTGTATTTTATTTTTGCCAATTTGCTTCTCAGTGCCATTCATATCATTTTGTGTTTGTGGTGTGTCAAAAATGGCCCTTTTTTGCCAAACAGGATCTTATGAAACAAATTGTGTTTGAAGTAACACAGCTGAGAAATTAGTTTTTCATGATTCTTGGTGCCTTTTTGTGAACATAAGATTTCTATTGTTCACAGGTAACGCCTATCATGGAAACATTAATGGGTTATCTTTAATTTGCCTCAATACTTTACGTCCATCACTACAACGTGTGTTTCTGTCATTCAAAGGTCAGTGACCTGAAACTGATACTGAAAGCTGCACCTTGTTTATCAAGTTCATGTATTTTGAAATATCGGCCTTATCGATATAAAACGTTCTCCTCATTGACTGGCAGTGGCCAATGTTTATCTGTGGTTGTGAAAGAAGACTATTAAAGGTGGTTTCATAGATTTGTATGATTTCATTTGTGCTTGTTCGATGGTATTGTGACAAGGAACTGAAAAGTCAAGTAACGGCAAAAACAAAATTGGAATCTGTCAGCTGTCGGTGAAATGGTCACTTTCAAAACTGATGTGCGACAAATCGGTGCATCCCTATCTGTTCCATTGTTCCAGTTTGTCAGTTTAGCCACATTTCTTCTGTTTCTTCCTAGTTACATAGTTGAATCCACGAAATCATCCTTAATCAATATCGCACATTTCATTTTCATCTTAATTTTTTAGTGTTTTGATTGTTGTCTTTTACCAGTTTGGTCTCTCGCTTACTTGGTTGCAGCCTTATCAAAGCGTGAATTAAAAATTCTAACATCCCAGAATTACACCTTTACATTTTGGACTGCTCTGTAAGTAATAAATGGAAATTGTATTTGAATTGTGTTTCTCATATCTGAACTGACCACAACATTTCACATTATCAGTCCTCTACATTGTCTTTCTTTGTGTTGCCTGCATTTATCTTGTTTATCTGGGTTATTTTTTTTCTCCTGTCTCTCTGTTTTGGAAGCAGCTCTGGAGAACGTGTGTTCGCATCATTATACCAAAGGCCACTTCTTCAGTTGTACAAGTGCAATGAAAAGCAACACTCACACGCAGACACGCCATAATGGAATATGTGAATCTAAACAGGGAAGAAAAGAAATGGCAGAGATGTTAACATTAACTTTTTTATTGTACAAAATATATATTTTGTTTTTTGTTTTTTATTTTTATTTAAAGCTCACATTATATATTACTGTGAAGTTCTGCTTATCAGTGTTAAGCCTATTGTAAATAATAAAGATATTGATGAATACATTTTGCGGTTTGGTTGTTGATCAGCCTTTAAAGTTGGTGAACCTATGCATGAACTCCTTAGTTATGAATAGATTGAATTACATCATATATTTTGTATTTTCAACTTAAAAAACTGATTCCACACACTTGAAGATACTTGGAACATGGTTTGAGTAAAGTAACACATCGTTAAATTGAACCAAAGGCTTGTGAATGATATTGTGAATACATAAAGTGTTACAACATGCATATAAATTGGGTTCTGCAAACAACAGGTGTGGATTAATTCTTGATTAAATAGAGTAAAACGTGACTGCTTAACACAATGCACTGTTACAGTTTTATATAAAGAGGATCGAGTGAAAATATCACTACTAATGTGTTACCTGAATACCGCTTTTTGAGTTCGTACTCTGCGGTGGTTATATAATGTAAGTAAAATATTAATCTTCTACATCCCCACCTCTTTTTTACACCTTTACAACTTGATCTCGGGGGTGAAAAAAGAAGAATGCATAATGTAAGGTATCAAAATACTGCATATTTGAATGCCTGATTGGCCTCGATTGCCTGTACAGCACTTTGATCAACTATGGTTTTTAAAGTGCTTTATAAATAAAGTTGGATTGGATATGCGGGACCACCTGAAGGACCGGTGGGAAACTCCTGAAACAAAAACATGGCTTATACAAATCAAAGGTTATTGACGAGATCAGCTGATTCTCAGTTGGTTAACTGGCTTACATAATACTGTCATATTGCATGTGACACAGCACGATGTGATGGGCGACAGAGTGAAGCAATATCCAATCCAACTTTATTTATAAAGAACTTTAAAAACCATAGTTGAATAAATAAAGTTGGATTGGATCAAATATCCAATCCAACTTTATTTATAAGGCACTTTAAAAACCATAGTTGATCAAAGTGCTGTACAGCAGAATAAGGCAAACAAAAAGATTTATGTAAATCAGGTTTATGGATGGGTGGATAGATAGATAGATGGATGGATGGATGAATCGATGGATGGATGGATGGATACATAGATAGATAGATAGTTGGATAGATAGATGGATAGATAGTTAGATAGATAGTTGGATAGATAGATGGATAGATAGTTGGATAGATAGATAGTTGGATAGATAGATGGATAGATAGATAGATAGTTGGATAGATAGATGGATAGATAGTTGGATAGATGGATAGATAGTTGGATAGATAGATGGATAGATAGTTAGATAGATAGTTAGATAGATAGTTGGATAGACAGATGGATGGATAGATAGATAGATAGATGGATGGATAGATAGATATAGATAGAAAGATAGATAGATGGATAGATAGTTAGATAGATAGTTGGATTGATAGATGGATAGATAGTTGGATAGATAGTTGGATAGTTGGATAGATAGTTGGATAGATAGATAGATAGATAGATAGATAGATAGATAGATGGATAGATAGCTGGATAGATAGATAGATAAATAGATAGATGGATAGATAGTTAGATAAGATAGTTGGATTGATAGATGGATAGATAGTTGGATAGATAGATAGATAGATAGATAGATGGATAGATAGCTGGATAGATAGATAGATAAATAGATAGATGGATAGAACTTGTGACACTGGCTCCTCAGCATCCCGGCCGTGGGCTGATGATGACCACGGTCCTCCTCTTCATCATCATCATCATCAGCAGCAGCAGCAGCAGCATCCCCTCGCCGGTGACGCCTGGCTGTCACAGCATATCCGACTCCGCCCCAGCCGGCCCGGCGCTGTGGTAAAGATGGCGTCCATCATGGAGGGGCCGCTTAGCAAGTGGACGAACGTCATGAAAGGCTGGCAGTACCGCTGGTTTGTTTTGGACTACAACGCCGGCCTGCTGTCATACTACACGGTAGGTCGCTCCCCGCGGCTCGTGTGTGTTAGGCGGCCCCTCTGCGGGGGGGCGGGGGGTCGGGGGAGGGGGCACGCGGTAGTCGCTGCGTGCGGCTGCGGCCCTGCTGTTGGTCAGGAGTTTGGGAGACTCAGCTGGGCACAGACAGGCGAGTCTCTCCCAACACTCGGGCTAGCTAAGCTAAGCTAACAGCCGACACACTGTGCTGCCACCGGCTCGCCGTGTTTGTGTGTGTGTGTGTGTGTGTCGGCTGGCGCGTTTATAAAGCCGGTAGTTGTGTAACACCTCCATAAGTGGGCGGTTTGCTAGCTAACGGCTAACGGCTAACAGCTAACGGCTAACGGCTAATACTTAGCGGCGGCCAGTTAGGCTGGGACGACCACCACGTCAATGAGCGTTCACTGTCAGCAGCCCACGTTGACCCACGCAGTTACCACTCTATTATACTTCGTTGTACTCTTTTCACAGACACGTATTGTTACTTTAAAATGGCTGTGTGTAGCTGCGTTATGCTAGTGTCAACAGACGGGTGACGCGCGCGTGCGAGCGGTTGTTGCCACCTCTGTTGACTGAGAGAGTAGAGACTGAGAGTTGTTTATTGACCAGAGAATATGTCATCTGATCGGTGTTTGCACCGTGATGTGGCAGCTGACCCATCAGGGTGCAGTTGTATGCAACAGTAGAACAAGCAATAGTGAAGCCAGACAACATTTAAAGCAACATTATGCAACTATTTCACCATAAATGGTTCAATATTACACCCATTTGTGTCGTTCAGTGGCTTAACATGGAAACGTGTGTGACATTAGTAACAACTATTAGTGTCTCATACTCGTGTCCTGGATGGTTTAAAACGGTCAGATTTTCTTCATCTTTTTGTATACCGTTCTTCTACTAGGGCAGGTTTTCTGCTCGGATCTCAACGTCGGACCAGGCGACCAGCATCTTGCAGTTTGTTTTGCTTGGGAGTCAAGAACTGCTCGGAGAGGTTGCATGGTGTTGCTTTATAGAAAAAAAGAGTATCGCCATTCGTCACCCAACATTTGGTTTAATTGTCAACCATTGAATTCCCCTGATTCCTCCCTTGACTCATCATAGCATGCAGCGGAGTTGCAACCAAGCAGGCAACCCAGTAAATTCACGCAGAACCTGACTCGCATGCGATCAATGTGATAAGGATTCAGACAACATCAATGTAAAGATGCTGGGTGGGGGTCTCCAAAGGGCCTCTTGCCTCGGGCCCCCAGAGCGACAAGAAACATCCCTGATAGTGTGCATGAGTAGCGGGCACACTGGAGTCCCTCTGCTGGCCAGCCTTCCCTCGAAATTCTGTAGGGATGCGGCGGCTGTGAATGTTCCATTCCCACATGGATCTTGAAAAGGACACTTTAAAAAAAATCATTGCTAGTGTTCCATTTCTCTATATTTAGCCGACTGTTCCCTTAGCTAGATCCAGGCAAACAAAGAAATGTTCGCAAAGTTTAACGTCACTCTGTCCTTCATGACATTATCCTTATAATGGGCTCATAAATAATCACACACGTATGAAACAATTTTTGTATAACCCTCTTTCACAACACCAGACATACCAGTAGCTGTCATTGGCGAACGTGGTCTTATTTACATGTTGTCCAGTGGTAATCGTTAATGGGTCTGATGGCAGGCTGACGTATTGGTGATCTGGATTAGATATCTATTTTCCCCACATTGTCCTCACCCTGCAAATATGTGGTAGGAGTCGACAACCTGTAGATCATGTGATTTTCCATACGTATAAAGGCTGCTGGGCTGTTACATATACTTAGAAAACTGGAGGTTGCAGTTGTGCTTGTGTGTTTTTCCTCTTTCACAAGAAAACAAAGATTTAGGGTCTGTGTGTGCAACTTTGTCCTACATATACTGACACAAAGATCCCTGCTGTTTTCACAGTCAAAAGACAAGATGATGCGAGGGTCCAGAAGAGGCTGTGTGCGACTCAGGGTAAGTCCTGACACTTTGATAATTGTTTATTTGAACATTAAGATGTTAATGGTGTGTCTGTGTTGGTTGCTGCCTGCTCATTGGAATACACAAAGCTAAAGTTGTAGGGTGTGTGTTCTAAACATATTCCTGCTGCACAGTCATTTGAAGGCACCGTACATCCATGTTTTTATCATTATACTGTGATTTAAAAAACAAAAAACAAAAACAAAACAACAACAACAGAAAGATGATACAAACTTAAGTGTTTGATATCAGGACATACCGTTCTGTCAAGTTAGATAAATTAGTTGCTCCATTACTCAACATGTTGTTTTTTAATAGTAATTGCTGCTTTTGAATAGAAATAGCTGTGTCGTACTATATAATCTAAAACTCTGAAAATTGTGAAAATCCATACTGTTGCTACCTCACTCAAGGATCCCATATACAATGCAGGGACCTTTGTGCATTTTGGTGTTGTCGTGAGATATCTAAGCAGAAATGTGTATTTATCATCTGATATACGTACAGAATTCCTGAAGGCAAATAGCTGCCCCCCCACCCATCCTCTCCACTGCTCTATTGTTCTCACTCTCATAGATATGCCAGTAAAGGCATTTTCTTGATTTCATTGTTCATGTTGACTCAAATGTCCACTAGATGGCAGAAGTTTCACTGATAGAGCAACTGTCCTTGTTACTGTGAAAAGAAGATTGCATGTTCCCAGGGCAGCTGGTGCTCCAGGGACTGGGCCCACATTAGTCCAGAAAGAATGACCCGTCTTTCCTTTAACAAAAAACAACAACAACTTCCATACATTATTTTAGATTGACCTATTATAGCAAAATCAGTTGATTGCAGACCAATGTGTGGCCAAACCACAATGTTCACGTATTTCTCAGGTGGTTAATCGCATCAAGTATGTGTTCCTTAACCAGTTTGGTGGACACAAAATGAAGGTTGTGCTCTGCACCTAAATTGAAATAACATCCTAGTTTCTGCAATAAGAAGCTGTGGTACACACCTGTTTGAGAGCATATTGTACAGAATCTCAAAACGACACCCTGCGTTCCACCGAAAGAGGGAACTGTCCTCTGAAAGTACCTGAGAAGAGGATCCAAGAAGGTTCAGGAGTGTAGTGAGAGTGCGAAAACTGTTTTAGTCATGGGAAATGTGTGGGGAAATTACGCATATTGCACCATTGTTCTATGCTGATAGACCCTGAACTTAATATATTAGTTTACGGCAGCCTGGTATGAATGTTTTTGACCACATTAAAAACCATGATGTCGACCTCAGTGTTGCACAGACAAATCTTTGTATCTCGTTTTTGAAGACCTTCTGATTGCTGCAGCACTTTTTTTTTTAAAGCCTGTGATCTTTGAGCAGAGATGATGAGATTGACATATTGAGGCTGGGGACTCCCCACACAGGAAGGAAGCAATCACCACACATTTAGGTCAAAACAGGTCATCACAGTGACTGTTTTAATATAATGAATTTACATTTAAGTTGTGTGTGTGTGATGCATCGACAAAACACAACCATGAACTCCACAAAAAAAATGTGGATGCGTTCCTCTTTGGCTCAGACTACTTGGAATTGGTCTTGGAATCAAAGGGAGGATGTAAGCAGTCTGCTGCTAAACGGTCCCCTTTGTTATAACATGTACTAAATTGGATTAATTGCACATCCAAACAATGACTCCCACAGAGGCGAAATACCGCAGGAGTCTCGCTCAAGTCTGTCAGAGCTGAGGAGGAAATGTCCTCAAGTGCGTGCGACACTCAAGTTACCCTCGACTCAACCCTTCCCAGATATTTTTATCTTCGCTCTCAGTCCATCAGACACGTTTTTTTACAGCCAGTATATTGTGCAGTTAAATGCCTACAAAGACTATGCGTAGATGGTATGGTTAGTCCTTTTATTTTAGAAAAGTCCCTCTTTTAACTGAAATATAAGAAATTCCTTTTCGTCCCATGCGTAGACGACGCTCACCCGGACGATATCCTGGGAAATAAACCAGCAAATACAAAGAGCGTGGTGTCGTTTTTGGAAAATCATCTTAATTTAATCTTGCGCTATGAATCCGTCAAGACGAATTCCTGATACGTCTTCAGATGCACAGTAGAACCCCCTGCCACTTTTTTTATTGTTCTTTCTTTCATTTGCTGCAGTCTTTATTTCTGTGTTTTGTGCCATTTGTTAAAGGTCTGTCGTGTGAAGCAAATCAAATACTGCCTTCATCTCACATCGTTCAAGTTTAATTTGCCTGCACATTTTGCACCATCGTGTTTTTGGTGTTAATGAAGTCCCCTTATTGGTCAGTAGAGTCTGACTCATACTGCTCATACTGCACTTTTAATGCCAATAACGCAGATAAACAATGTATGCATTTGCTACTGATTTTGTTGAAGCTTTTGCGGGTGTTAAAATGTTCACCCCCTCATCCTTGTTGCAGCATTATTATTATTCGCCAGATGTGTGTGTTAAGCAGCAACACTGAGTCCCACACACCCTGTTTCCATCGCATGGAGCCACTGGCCCATCTAGCCAGCAGGCAGTCTCTCTCACTCTCTCTGTCTCTCTGCAGTTCTTTCTCTCTTGGTGGGTGCTATAGTTGCTGGTCGCTGGTCTCTTTTTCTCTTTCCTAAATCCCTCCTCCTCCTCCTCCTCCTCCTCCTTCTCCTCCCCTCGTTTCTCCACCCCAATGTTCCAAAAGGCTGCACTGCCGCATGTGTGTCCGCATGTCTGATTGCGTGTGTGTGAGAGAGGGAGAAACGGTTGTTGTGAGAAAGAGATGAGGCAATGACGCTTGTGAAGGGGTTGCGAGCAACGCGCTGAGATTGAGCAAAGGTAATTTTTTTTGCAAAGAGAGTGCCGCGGTCGAACATGTGGAGGATGGAAATGGAAAGTGGAGTATGACGTGTCCCTCTTTCTGACTGNCCCCCCCCCCCCCCCCTCCCCTCTCTCTCTAACTCGCTGTCTGTGTTTGCCCAGGGAGCTGTGATCGGCATCGATGACGAGGACGACAGCACATTCACCATCACTGTGGACCAGAAGACTTTCCATTTCCAAGGTGAGACGCCCCCCCATTTTATTTTTGGCCTCACTCTCTCCATCGGCTTCCTCTGTGATCTCTCGCTCTCTTCTCTTTTTTTATTTTTTTATTTTTTTAAAACCCATCCATCCCCTGCCGTTCATTTGCTCGCTCTCCCTCGCCCCTCTTTCCCCTCCCCGCCTTTTAAAGACATGGATTGGTCTGCTCTAATGCCAGGAAACACATGCACTCGGACAGCAACGCAATGTCAAAGCGTGCTCTATGCATCAGAGCCTCTTCCTGTAGAACGTCTCTGAGCTCTGAAGTTGGGACGTGAGCAAATATTTCTGTAGATAAACACCGCCAGCTAGGTAGACCTTTCTGGAATGGGACAAGGCAGTAAGGATTTTTTTGTTTAGTGTGTTTTTTTTTTCTTTCTTTTTTTGTCTTTGCCGTTTTCTCCTGACTGCGGCTCAGCGGGAAGATTTGCAGCGCGTGTGTGTGTGTGTCTCTGCAGCTGAGCCTCTGGGAATAATAAGGGAATACTGCTGAGCTGGAAGCTGAGCTCAGGTCTCTCCTGGTTACCGCCGCACCTCTTCGTCCTCCACCACACCGCCGGTGCCGCTTCGCTATCGTAACCACCAGTCACTCCATAGGGACAGGATTGGCTCCCAGCTACAGCATCACCCCCCCCTCCCACGGTGCCCACTCTTCCCTCCGTTTTGACGGGGAGCTGTCCAGTTTAGTACACCGCAGACATCTCTTTTCTGTTTTTTCTTTCTTTCACCACTCTGCCAGTTCCCTTTTCCTTCATCTCCATCAGTCTTGTTTGTATCCAGTATCCCCCCCCCCCCACCCCCCCACCCCCCACACACACACACACTTCACCCCCGCACACCTTACCCCCATTCCCCCCTTCCTTCACCTCCTTCTTTGAGGGTCACCTGCCACAGTCCATGGGCCCCCCGCCCCTTTCACCTCCTCCATGCCCTCTCCCATGTCTGTGTTCCGAAGCTGTATGCTGTGGTTCTACAAACGGAAGGGTAAGGCGAAAACCGTGCACGTCTCTTGCGCTCCACATGCATGCCGGCGCTGGGGTGAGAGGATGGAGAAGAGGCGTTTTTTGCTTGTTTGTCATTCGGGAGGTGGAGGAGGGGGGGGGGGGGTGAGTTAGGGTGGAGCAGCATGTTTCCGTGGTGCTCGGGTGTTTGGTTCAAGGACAGCACGGACCGTCACCCCCACTGTCACCCTGAGGGATTGTCAAGGAGAGTCTTGTGCAGTCTCCCGAATCGCTCAAATATTTGCAGAGGCTGCTACTTACGTCAGAAAAGAGACATGCTTGCTGTCACTGATGCTTTTTCCAGTCCCCTACTGGTTTTGCCTGCTTGGACATCTTCACATCCGCGGGGCGGTAATTGTTAAAGTATTTGCACATTTCCCTGTAGGATGTTTGTCATTGAATAATAGCTGACATGGTGATTTCTGACTGTATACTGGAACTTTCTGTGCCTCGGTGACTTAAAGGTGTATTCTTTCAACTTAGGATCTTAAGTTATTGGGGGATGTTATCATAATGAATCTGAGAGTCTGATATTTAATAGAATTGTGTATGATTAGGCAACAGAAATATTCAAAAATGGCAGGCTTTGCAGAAACTCATTAACATTTTTTAACGATTCCGACTACATTAGAGAATAGAACAAATCGGCTCTCAACTAATTCAGCAGTGTGAGAATAAATGATCGTTGCATGCGGTGTGACCTTGCCCAGGACAGTCTGAATCATTGCGTCACTTTTGTGACACCCTCTTGTCAGTGTTTTTTTTTATTAAGAGAAAAGGATCAAACCTCACTGTACACTGCATGAGCTTTCCACACAGCCAGAGGGCAGCTGAGCCACCTCATGTATTGCCACTGGAAGACATAAATGGAAGAATGCATAAAACTGCCACCACATGTGCCGGGCATGAGATACTGGAAACATCAGCTGATTGCTGATTGGATATCAGGAGATGCACAGGATGTTGGGCAGCGGAGACTTCTCTGTTGCTGTAAACCGATCCTGGTCTGAGTATGTTCGGCAGCCAGTCCCCCAGGATTCAAGACTGAGGGGAGAGGAAAGACACTAATTATAGACACTAGCAGCACACTTTTACATTTTTCCTAGAATTTAAATATCTAATGAGTGGATAAACAGCCAGTTGTCTGAGTATTCCTCATTACATGAAGTGAGAAATATGTTTTACAGGATGAAGGCCAGATGCATCCTCTTACAGGACAGGTTCACGGGTTGAAGTGCAGTTCAGAGCTGACGGGCCGCTGTGCTTGCCTGGAGTGCAGCTCTGTACTGTCTTTTTATTTAGAGGTGCATCCATTATTTATCAGCCCCTTTCCCCTGGCGGTGCATCAGAGATGCCTGAGAGCCTTTTAGCCCCAGTCCCCCCCCCACCTCTCTGCGCTCACTTGCTTCCTCTTATCTATAGAAGCCATCATTCTCTTGTCTCCCCCTCCCCTCTCGTCAGAACTGCAAGTTTGTCTGGAGCATCAGACACGG
The DNA here is from genome assembly GCA_903171835.1 of Mullus surmuletus. NCBI lineage: Eukaryota > Metazoa > Chordata > Actinopteri > Syngnathiformes > Mullidae > Mullus > Mullus surmuletus. The sequence continues at coordinate 716,539 of CAESWR010001088.1, read as the reverse complement.
GACCCCCATCGCCATCATCCTTGCCTTTAAACTTGTCTTCCCTCTCCAGAGTCCTTCCTCGCCTCAGAATCACCTACTCCTCTTCCCCCTTTCTCACCATGGTGGTCACCATTTCCCATCAGCCTGTTCTGTCAGGATTTGTTCTGGTCTTCATCATTCATGGCTCAATCAATCCAAAGCAGAGCAGTGTGTCCGCCCTCCATTAACAGACACATAATATTGCTGTACTGACCTGCGATTATGATCATCTGAGGTGAAAAATGCATTACCTTTGGACTATGTTTCGGGTAACTACTGGCATGTTCCAGAGTATCAGACCCTCCGCCCTCCCACCGGAGCATGTACAGAAAAATTTCATTCGCTTGTCTGAAGATGGCAGGAGAAGGAAGCAGCAAGGAGGGATGAATAATTCAAAGGCATTTTGGAGGAAGCAGGGCGATATGGGGAAGGACTGAGCATTGTGCAGAGAAATGTGGCCACAGAGGTGGAGTGTTTGGCGTTGTATCTTTGGACCGTCATTATCTGTACTGTATGTACTTGTGGACGGAACTACTTTTTTTGTATTTCTGTGGTGACCCTCTCTGCATGTTGTTCAGGCGACTCTGCCAAGAATCCTCCACTGCAACACTCAGTAGCGTTCTGTACTCAGAATTGCTTAATTTGAGCTGATTTGCAACCAGATGCAAGTCGGAGGCAGCAGTGGATACCAGAGAGACAAGTACTGACGGACTGCTTGCTATAACGAAGTACAGACGACCGCTTTCTTGCATGTCTGTGTTATTTGTGAGAGGAATATGTAGCTTTTTGTAGGTGATCACTTTGACAATAGAATGAAGTTGTTGACATAATCTTGGGAAAATAAACCGCAGAATCCAGTTGCGTTTCTTCGAGACACAGTAAAAATCTTCACTCTTGTCCATATCAGGTCATGTTTACAAGATGCCAGTATCATTGAATATTTTAACAATACTGAGTTTTCTTTCAAATTCTTTTCAAACCATGGCACAGCATCCACAAGGAACACCGTGGTCATTAACTTGGCTCCAAAGTGTTCGGCGTCTCGGGGCAATAAATGCTGTGTAATGTTCCCGATGTAATGAAATTGGCCAAGACAATTTAGTAATTAACTGTGCACAGTAGAAAATAAAAATTAGAAAATAAAAAATCCAACTGCTGAATAATAAGAGAAGAAGAGGAGAAAATGCATTGGTGATATTTGCTCAGTATGCCCAGCGTTGTTCTGTTGAGACAGACTAAGTTATGGCTTCAATATACTTTGGATTTTAGCAAGATCTCCCATCATTTCTGTTCCTGTTCCTTTGCATAGTTCTGCTTCATTTCCCCGCATCAAAACAAGCAAATGTTTACATGACAAATGACATACTGGTTGTTGAAGCATGCACACAAAGATGGCGCTGCATATCAGATAAGAGCCACCGGCGACATAAACAGGGCATTTTGAGACTATGCAGATCTGCAGAGCAAGGTATACAAGTATTCATACCAGCAAAACAATCCATGTGCACATTAGTCACATGCTTGGACAAAGATTGATCTTGTGACATCACTTCTGACATGCATCGTATTTGTTGTAGTAGAACGGCCTCAGCACTACCTCCGTTCTGTCACAAATGGAGCAAAACAACATTAGCCACGGTAATCTCCTCCTCTGGAGAGTGTGTTTGGCTGAGGAGGAAAGTGAGAAGGCAGTGAGGCGCTGTCTGAGTGGATTGGCCCGAGCCTTGGCTGCCTTTTAATGTTTTCAAAAGCTTTTCTGCTGTAACACTGCACAGTCACTCATCTGCTGCGCCCTCTTGTTTTCAGCTCAATGAAAAATGACTCTTACACTGAATAGCTGGCCGGCTAATTCAGTGGTATACCTTTTTTTCACAGCTTTTAAAGTTAATTGAAGTATTTGTTTGACTTGGATGACCAACATCCACTCAAAAATCTCTTGTACTTTATACTCTTGTACTTTATACCATATAATACTAATAAACACTATACAGTAATCTTGATGGATAAATGTTTATGTGATATAATCTGACTGCATGGGGTTCAAATCAGTGCTGTCCTGCTAGGTTATTTTATTTTTCCCTTAGTTATTATTTTGCATTTAATCCTATCATCATTAATATTTATTTATATTTGTTTAGCTTTCTTTTTAACCTTTCTTATTGTTTATTGTTGTTTGTTGTTATTATCAGATTTGGTTTTAGCCTTTTCGGGAATTTAGAATATTTGTCATGGTAAGATTCAAGAAGGTTTGTGGAATTTTAATATTCCAGAAAAAATTCTACCATTGTAATGTATTTTTGACATCGACAACATCAAAGGAGAATATGGAGCAGACCCAGAAGAGCCAAAAGATCATACAAAAAAAAATCGCAACACTTAAGACATCAATCACTAATATCAATTTTCCACAGACATGGACGCAAAATGCACGAAGCAACCATATACAACAAGACAACCAACCACAATGTCACAGTTCATGCTGATGTGTGGAGCAGTCGTGAAGACATACATTCTTAAAAACATTAGGATGGAAACACACCAAGCTGAAGTCATTTAAAAGCAGCACTTTGAGGTATTGTGCGAAGGTGTGGTGCAGTTTTGGTCCCACTGAGAAAAGCTCTTGGCAAAAAAACAAGCCATACCATTGCATTATCTATAATTGTTTAACCATGCTTATCAAGCGGAGTTCAAAAGCTGTGTTTTTGTTTGGATGTATGTAACAGTGTATTTTGCAAACTTCTAAACGTATGGCCCTGTCCAAAGTGTGATGACAATTAGTTTTTAGATAAACAGAAGAAGCCCAGAGATGGCTCCCTGGGGCACACTCATTTCATTACATATAAGGGGTGCTGTTTGACTACCTATCCTTATACACACACACAATTGCCTGAGAGACCTCTGTACATGTTCTTTAGGTTTTAAAATATGGCCAAGACTACTCCTTTTTACACTTCTACTGAAATATTCAGCGAGAAGAAGCATTCCCTGTCCCAGTGGAATGGTTGGTTCTAAAATTCTCAAATTCAATTGCATTGGATGGAGTGCGTATAGACTAGTGTTGAGACCTTGGGTCAGCTGAGCAGCGACATAAAAAAGAGAGTCACTATATTCGCTTACGAGCAGTGAACAACCATCCAACGCATATTGATTTATTTTTATTTTTTGCAAAAATTCAGGTGGTTGTATCACCCCCTTGTAAATGAAGTGCTGATATGAGAATAAAGACTACGAGTATGTTGGGTAAAAGGTTGAGGAACAAATGTAGGCAATTTAAGGTTGGTACATATTGTTTTTAGTTTAGTTGTTTTTTCTTCTCCCGAGATCAGGGTGATGTGGCTGTACGCAATAGTTTGTTTATGTTCTGTAACTTAGTAAACTATAATAATACAGTATCTGTACATCTCTTTTTTGAGCATCACAAAGTGTACATCGCTAATTTGGTGGTCTGGATCGAGTCATTGTCGCTGTCGAGTCTTGTCTGCTTTGACGGTACAGCCTTGCCCTGCTTCATCTCACACAACAACACCCATGTGCTCCATATTATGAAAAACCAGGGCCAGCTCTCCTCTTTCAAAGACAATTTCAGCCATGTTCACAGACGTGTGTATCCTTTTAACACTGTTGTCGGGCTGACCGTTACAGCACAAGACTTGGAGCAAAAAATGAAATGTCTTTAGCCACGAACTTAACCTGTGGTAAAGGCATTATTGATCCTGTGACATTTACCTCTCCTATTTAATATTCTGGTTGCTGGCAAGCATAGTGAAGTAGTGTTTCACTCAATGCTGTTAAAATGCAGTTGGTTGCCTTTTATTCATGAAACATGTGCTGTGACGTAGAATTTTTAAGATCAAAGTTTGAGCAGAATTACAACAATGACGAGGACGGGGTCCGTTGCTGTGTTGCCAATTATCACCCCGTGTCCGTGTTGTCTTCTGGTGTCATTACTGTGTAACCTTAGTGCGTAACACGAGTGTAATGGCCGCTGGTGTGTCCGTGGAAAATATGGCTCACTGGGTGTATCTGTGTGCTTCTGCCCTCAGCCAGAGATGCTGACGAACGGGAGAAGTGGATCCATGCCTTAGAGGGAACTATTCTCCGCCACACCCTCCAACTCCGGGTAAGTTGCCATGGAACTTTGCACACGTGTCTGTGAGTGTGTGTCTCCAAGCCTGCTCTCTGTTGACCTTTTGTGTATTTTTCTCTGCAAACAAGTAATTTGCAATACCTGAATAATAACTACACAGTAGAAGCGGATAGCTGGTCCTGAAAGGATTGTGGTGATGTATCTTGCACCGTGACAAATAATCACTTTGAAAGATCTTTATGCGGTTGTTGCTTCTTTAGACATTTTTAGCCTAATGTGTTTTTGTCTGTACCAGATTAGTTTCCCCTCGCCAAAGCCGCTGAGTCTGTGGTGAATCCTGTTAATGGGAAACAGTGTGATATTCATGCCGTCATAAACTGGTTTGTACACGGCTTGTTTGGACTATTATCACGAGCACACTGTTAAGTTTTATGGAATTGCTGTTTCCTGGGTTGTTTTTATTGCCACCCCGTGGCATGTTTTTTTGCCCCCTTTGAACGCTTTGAGTGCAAAGGCTTGTGTCTCCAGATGTCACATCAGCACTCGTCTTCTAAATTAAACCTTTTTTATTGTTTTTTTTTTCCTCTACCATAATTTACATGATATTCTTGCCTACCTCTTCCAAGCAAGATTTTTTTAAATTTAGTCGTCTTTTCTTCCTTTCCTTCCTTGCTCCTACGTGTGCTTGCGCGCGCACACACAGACACACACACACACACACAGACACTCTTACGCAGTGTTAACACGCTGCTGTCGTAGCGTCACGTGACCCCGCCCCTGGCCAATCCGAGAACGGCTTGCTCGATCAACCAAACATCTGCCCCCGCTGCCTCAGCCAATGGGAGAAGCCGTTGATGCCTGTCCCTGTCAGCACTTGCTGCTGCTTTGTGTGTTTTCTGCCTGCGTGAGAGGAAGTGTGCTTTTCCTGCTAGGGGAGGGTCCTGGATTAACTCAGCTAACTGTCTGCCTCATACCGAGCTTTCTGCCGATGCTGCTAGGGGATGAACCGTGGCCAGACTGGCTGCCTGGCATACTCCCAGTCTGATTTGCTGGTGTGCTTTATTTTGGCATACTGCAGTGTAGGAGGAGATTGTTTGCAGTCACTGTGTGAGGAGGAGTAGGAGAAGGAAGAGGAGGAGGGAGGAGGGACAGACTAGGACCCGGAGACCCGTCGTGGTCACTGAAGGGAGGGACAGAAAGATTAACGGAGACAGAGAGAAGATCCTGTGTCAGGCTAAATGGTCTGATGGACGAGATGTGCATGGTTTAGGTCAGCATGTCCATTGGAGCGAGGCACCCAGTAAGTAAAACACACACAAACACATCACACAAACACAGCACAGCACAGCAAGAACTTTAAACGGCTGCAGTGCGCTGTCAGGACAGCAGCATTTTTAAGTGGGTCACACTGTGTGGAAAGACAAATAGAAAGGGGAGGGTTAGTGGGAGGGGGGAGGGTGTGTGTGGCTGTGTGTGGCTGTGTGTGGCTGTGTGTGGCTGTGCGTGGCTGTGTGTTTGTGTGTTTGTGTGTGTGTGTGTGACTTTGCAAGCTGCTCTAAAATATTCCCTCAATGTCGCACACACACGCAGAGAGAGCCATAATCTCTGGTGGAGGGAGATGAGTGGGAGTGGAGATGCAGACATCTGGGAATATTTCAGGAGCAGTGAAGAAGTGAGCGCTGTGACGTTGGAGGATGTAGTCGCCGTTTATAAACCAAACCACCTGCCTCTGACTTTCCGCTTCCAAATTTATCTGCTTCACTTCCTCTCCATGATTTGTACCGACAATACCAGCCTGTCAAAAACAGGAGCTCTATCTTATTGATTTGTTTACTTAGTCCATCATGTAATTTGTGTTTATTTTACAGTCTTTGTCACGTGTTTTCCATTTTAAGAATGAGAATGAGAAAGAATTTTTTATTTTTTATTTTTTTTATATTCTGTTATTGATTTGTAATGATTAAATGTTGCAGATGGAGTTAATCCCCACTGTCAACACTGGAAAGGGGGCGTATTGGCAGGCTGTTGTGTTTATTGTGTCTACATTACCTGTATTTACACAGCCTCCCGAAATATATTGGTGTATTCTGAAATGTGTATAATTGGCGGCATTTGGTGAAAAACGATCACAATAATTCGATTCCATCCCTGAAGATACATTGGTGTTTTTCCAGTGCAATATGAGGAAGCGGGCAGGGGGAAGTTGGGGGCGGCAGTGGAATTAACCTGCCTGAAACGGCACACACATTGGTGATAAACATTTACTTTGACAGTTTTTTTTTTTTTTTAATAGTCCTATATTTGCTCAGGCTCTCGTGTGGCCAGCTATGTCCCTGAGTCACACGGCCAGTGAAAGCACCTTTGCTCCTTTGAGGAAGTCAAACTGCGGGTGTCATGGAGGCAGCAGTGTTAACGCAGACTTTGTTCTTCATAAAGCCTGTATGTTTTTTATAGTTAAACGGCGCTCGGGTCGGAAAGAGACTCGCCGGACATTTTTATTCGACCATTCATGGCTTTTCTTCACATCCCAATGGGGTCTTCTGTAGCTCGAAGGAAAAATCCCTCAAACTCGGCAAGCACCAGAGCTGTGCAGGATGGCAAATGCAAAGCAGCGGTAGAATCTGTCACAGTTTGATACAAGCTCAATTTACTAACGGCAGTCGTGTCAGCTTTGCTTTACTCAATCCCTTTTTTTTTTTTTTCTGGGTAAGAGGTGTCGCGTTCTGTGTTTCTTCCACGTCAGACTAACTGCTGTGCACCGTCATTGTCCTGACATACGCTGTGTATTAGTCATCCTGCTGATTTCTCTGGCTTTGACGTATGGAGGTTATTGTTCTGTCATTGTTTCTAAATGTAAGTTAAACACCGAATTAGTGTTTTTTTTTTTTGTTTGTTTTTTAGAGGAAGTCATGTCAGTGCACATGTAGTGGCTCATTTTCCTGTTTTTCGTTTTTAAACCGCCCAGACGCTGGATTGTTCAGACAGATAGAGACGGATGCCTGGTCATGTCTGTTCTGCCAGCGGTCTTATAATTACCTTTTAATGGATATTATGTAATGAAATTGTCTGTGACCGGGTTTCCATTTGTGTTTGGGAAGTCAGTGTTTCTGATGTGGTCTATTACAGCAAGCTAATTAACAAACAATTATTTGAGAGCGCCTCAGCTGATTTACAGTCGCGCTCCGTTCCTCTGTGGGCCGCTTCCTTGATTCCGTTGTGTTCAAACACCCAAAGCCAAGCGGCCTCCGGGCAGACGGACCTTTCATGCAGGCGGGCATTTCAACAATAGTATTCATATGTAACCCAGTCCGGTGCATTGCTGGAAGATTCTCCTGAACTGTTGATGTTTCTGTCCACCATTTTGTGTCACTGTTTACGAAACCTACCTAGACAGGTGGTGACAGAGAGGAGCTCTTTTTTCTTTCTTTCTATGAATGCATAATATGCGAACCGGCTGGAATTTTTGCCTGTGTATTTTACTTTGAATATGCAAATGCATCCTCGGCATTGAAGCAGTGTTTGTGCGGGCTGCACTGACACTCTGCCGTGTCTGTTTCGTCGTCCACAGGAGGCCGAGACAGGATTCGTTCCCAGTGTCCAAGACTTTGACAGAAAGCTTGCTGAAGCTGACGCCTACCTACAGATTCTGATAGACCAGTTAAAGGTAGGACGGCTGTATTGACCAGACCAAAGTACTAATGTGGCTAAAACGCCTCACATACAACAGTTTTCTCATAAAATATTCCACATTGCAGGTTTGAATCGATGCAAACATCTGTAAATTCCCATCAAACTTGGCATCACTTCAATTTGAACATATTTATTCGCTCTGAATGTCCTCTTAAGCAAGCAGAAGTTATTAAGATTGGTGGGAACTTCATGATTCAGCCAGTATTTCACAGCTGGAAAGATACAGATTTGTTTTTTTTAATTTGTGTAAATATAACCAGGGCATATACAGAAACGGGGTGCAGTATCACATATATAAATAGGTCAAAAACCTACTAATACTTTTATACGTTTATGCTGTGTTTAGATGTCTGAATCCACCCTGTTGGTTTGGTTTAACATGGTAGGGGCTCTAGTTGTGAGGTTAACGATGGTCAATTTGGTTCGACTGCAACTGGTTGGAAATCTGCAGTTTTCCCTTAATGAAATCACCTCCTTCCCTGCATTGCTTTTTCACACTGATTTCCCTTTTGATCATTTCAGCACTGATCCGACCATCCGATCCATCTTGCCTCACATCACATATCTCATTTCTTTTTTTGCCTCTTTTCTCTCGGTCACTCCTGCAGCTGTTTGACGAGAAGATCAAGGAGTGCAAAGAGGATGAATCGCGCAGGGTGAGTACCAGCAGTCCTGTTCCGTCCTCAAGGCTCAGCATCTGGGTCTGCTCTTCCCACCGTCATTAGGTCCATCGCCAGTAGGGGAGGAGAGCTCCACTCACGAGAAAGATCAAATAATAATCCTGAATAGTGCCAGACATCCTCTTTTTATCTGTCGTTTGCCAGGTTTAAGCACGGGCTCAGAGCTGAGTGCACATTATCAACTCATTAACATTAGTGTAAGAGCAATAAGCTTACTGTGTGTAGCACATTACACGCTAATTTCCATCTTTCTGTGAACACAAAAACACAAAAAACACAAAACACAAACACACATGGTAATTTTACATACAGTTTACAGTTTACATACAGGTAATCCTAATGGTAACAGATCTGCAAGAGTTTGTTTTGTTTTGACATCGCCAAGACTAAAGTCTGTGGTGACCCTGGGTCTCACAGTTAAATCTCTTCATGATGTACATTTTTAGATCTCCTTGTAGAGTGCAAAGCAGCAGCTGACCCAGGCAGTAATCATGTCACCCAGTCGAGGTGATTGTAATCATGCACAGAAGGGGCTAATAATTCTTTTAGAAAAAGTCAGCAAAATCCCTATCAAAACCTGCAGCCTCTTGGGAACCTGCGCGCCATGTGTGCGGTGTTCATGGCGACTCAAGTAACCATGGTTACAGACACGGCAAAAATTGCACTGTAACCCTTGATGAAATGAATGGGCCCTTGCATCAAGTGACTATGATGTGTGCAGCAGACAGAATCAGGCGCTGCGTCTTACAATGATGTCCTTCCTGAAGGAACACATTTCACATTCCTTGTTCAGTTCATCAGCTGAGCTGTTGAATGCACACTGTACTCGAGGGTAGTAGTTATTTTTTTGTTTTGTTCATTTGCTGTTGTTTTTTAGTATGGTTACTTGAGTCCACCACATCCAGATCTATTGGGAATTACACCAAGCAACAGCCACAATTACTATTGTTTTTCCAGAAATGTTCAAATCTTAATTGAAATCTGGTAAGTCAGGGTTAATTCTCATTGTAATCAGAAGAACAAAAAATGAATGAACTATGCCTAATTGGTATTTCTGATATAAACATCGTTGCCTAGAGATGTCTGACTTTGATCGCCGGGGCCAACAGTTGCCCAGTTGCGCACAAAGAAGTCAGATGGTCTTTAATGCCATTTCCATTCAATTTACATCACAGATTCAAAAATCTTGAGCTCATCAACAGCATCAAATCCCACTTAGAGCAGCAAGGCACAGAAGGAGGCAAACATTATTTGTCATGCTTCTCATTCCTTGTCCACACACACATTTGAGCAGAGCTCATCCCACGGCTCAGAAGAAACCCCTGTGGCTCGTAGAGGAAAAGCATGCTGCGGGGTTTGGTTTGCTTCTTGAGCAAGAAAAATCACAAAATGAAATAAATAAATAGGTCCTCACAAGTGAGTATTATGTTTGTCGCCCTAGAAATGTCCTCAAGGCAAAGAGCACATAACTCTGTCGTGTGCTGTAGTGATTCATCATAATCTCTGTATAAGGATCGCCACATTAGGCACATTTCTTCACAAATGTTCTTGTTGTTGCTTAGTATGTTGATCTGTTTCTTTCTTATTTTTTTTTGTTGCTCTGAAATATATAAAAAATGTGTTTCGCTAAAGCTCAGACTCAAGTCGTCAGTTGTTGTCCTCAGCCCAAAGATAATCAGTGTACTGACCCCGGAATCAACATTTATAAGAAGTTTGACCTATTCTTCCTCTTCAAAACCTATTATTCAAAACAAACTCTGCTGTTGCAATATCATGCTGTTTGTTTGTGCTTCTTACAACATGTCTTCTCTTCCATTTCCAGAAAATTGAGAATTTGAAAGAGACCACTTGTGTAAGTCGGAGCTTAACACATTCCCCTTCCTGTCTTCTCTGTTGTGATGTTAGTTCCTGCTTTCTGATTTCCCCTTGTTGTTGCTCTCTTTCAGAGTATGGTAGAGTCCATCAAGCACTGCATCGTACTGCTGCAAATCGCCAAGGTAAAGGCAGCGCGCACGTCTGCTTGGTCTCACCCTTTGTGTGGTCTGCTGTCTCACTCAACTGTCACTCTTGTGGGACCACCTGGGTGTGCACTTGTTTGTGTCTCTCGGGTAGTTTCCTGCTCACAGTTGCTACCTGGTTTGGTGGTTGAGGGTGTTGAGGGTGTAGCCCAGTAATCATTTCATCACATGTTTCATCTGGCACTTTGAAAGGAAGTGGAACAATTGTTTCTACTTTATGTGAGAGCTATGAGACAGGAGAGCCTCATTTTACTTAAAAAGATTACTATTTTGAACTTTATCAGCATCACTGCTGATAATCCACCCTCATTTGTGAGAATACTGCGATGTGATGAAAGGATTACTGCATGTGGCATGTTGGTTAAATTTTTGAAGCTCCATTTGACGAGAGCGAGGTATCTCATCGCTCTCGACAGCACAGGTGCTCAGGATGCTTTTATGAAAATGACCTTTTGAACAAGTAGTCTAACGATGTCTTCTTAAAATTTTAAGGACCAAAGTAACGAACAGCAACACGCAAACGGACTTATAGTAAGTTTGACATCCTCTGTCCATGGCAACCGTTGAAATCAAGCAAAACTGCTAACTTTCTTTTTTCCCGCTTAATTTTACTCCACGTGGTAGAAAAGCAGATGAAGCAGATCTCTTGTTTAGTGCATGCTGTCTGATTTTGAGATCGGCTCTATCTCTTTCCCTCTCTCTCTCTCAAGCTCTTTCCTTCATGTCTGCCACCTATCTTCTTTGATTATGTAGTTTCCTGAATCAATCTACGATTTGGATTCTTTGTAGCAATGGTTGGGAACTATTCTTCTCCTCATCAAGACGCGGAATGTGCTGCAACATGTGAACATTGGAATAGCAGAGTATCTGTGTTCATAGACGATACATGTGTTGTTTGCATGTATATGAGAGAATGCTGCACTTCACTTCACCCACTAATTAGAGTCATCTAATTCTCCATTGATTTCTTTTGTACACACTGCCTGCTTATTGAACCATCGAGCCCTTTACTGGCCGTACAGGTGTCCTTATGTTGACCTGACCACACTCTCACAAATGTTTTCATTCAATTAGTTTCCAATACTGTCATTCTTTGATCATTTTATTTTTACTCGCATTGCACTGTCCTTTTTAAGTGTTAAACATTCATTCAACTGAGCCATGCTATGGATAATCCTTCCCAGTAAACCACATCTTTATTATCTGCTGCCATTAAAGCAGCGTGCTAATGTCATTTATAAGCGGTGGCCTCTTACTTCTCTCTGACGTCAAAAGTCAGCTGCCAGACTATTCATGCATGTCTGCATCCTTGTTGACACCCAGACTCTTTGGACAACCAGCTGGTCCCCAGTCAGATGTTACGAGCAGTGAGGAAACTTTTTTTCCCAAGAAATCGTTGCTCCATGAGCACATTTAAATACCTCAACTGTGAAGGACATCGCTAAAAGGCTTTTTCTTTAATGCAAATGCAAAGATTGGAGAGGGAGAGGGGCTGCTAGAGGCCTAGAGGTCCGTAAACAGCCCTGACACTACCTGAAAGAACACAAGATCTATTAAAACAGCTATCGATATGGATCTAAAAAAGAAACGCAAGGAATAAGGTAGAGCGCGTGGCCTCTGACGCAAGAATCCCAGAGGGGAGGGACACTTCACAGGCCGGCTTTAATGGCAGACTTAATCTCTCAGACATTAAGTACAGTATTACATAGTATAAATAGGACTACATAACCACTCTCAACACATCTATCTGCACGTTTTATGTTCTAAGCTTTTGTGCCAGGGATATGTGCAGCTTTTCAGACATCTGTCATGCTGCCTATGTGTCTATAATACACGGCGTCTGATCTCTCTGAGCTGCAACTCGGGCGGAACGTTTCACCAAGCTTGTCAAGTGGAAACATTTGCGCTCACCAGGAACCTTTCCAGTGTTCATCTGTCAGAATCATTTATTTACTATTATTGGGGTTAGTTTGCTTCACTGCTTGAGCCGCCCCACATAAATATTGCATTCACCAAGATGCATCAATCATGACAGAATGCTTATAAAGTCTTTTTATTTTAATATTCCCATTGCTGGTTTGCTGTGCATCCTGCTTGTGAGGCCACCAGTTCCTCCTACTATGACACACCAATATTCCTGCAATTGGCTAGAATTAGTAGCCTTCCTCTTACTTTCACAGACACGACAAGCAATCAGTAGGAAAGGAAAGGAAAGGAAAGGAAAGCAAGGAATTGAAAGGGGGATTGTTTACATGAAGGCAAATGGCACCAACAAAGCATATTCCTCTCTGACAGTGTGACCTTTGATCATTGATGTTGGCCATGATGCTATTTTGATGTCTGACAGGAAGTCATTACTACCCTTTTTTGGATTTGGATGCAAGAGCAATAAATGAAATCACAGCTGGCCATTCACGTAGCATTCTCGTTATGTATTATTGACACACCGCCAGTGCAGTGTCCTCGTAATACTGCTGTGTGAATCGAAAGCAGGAAAAGTGCATAGAAACGAGGCTTCAGAACTCGCAAACTAAAGGTCATTTTTTTAATAACACAACACCGACCTCATTTCCGCCACTCGAGAGGTAATTTGTCAAGATATATTTCTTTTATTTTAGCTAGGTTTTTACAATGTTTCCGTCAGTCGGTTTAATGACTTGTGTGACCTCATAAGGCCGAGCTGACGTGTGTGTGTTATGTTTCTCTATGTAAATGGGTGCTGCTGATAAGGGCACACAATTACAGATTAGGATGCCTCTCTTGTTGATGCTTTTTGTTTGTTTTTAACCACAGGGAAATCAAGAACCCAAGAGTTTAGACCTGTTACAGATTTAGTCTGCAACCCAGCGGAGTTAATTAAGTCTCTTTTTAGATGGAGAGGTCGCACAGAGTTCAAAAAGACGCTGTTAGTTATTATGTAAATGCATGTGCTGATAGTCAGGGTTTCCAACAGTGTTGTTGGTTTGGTATTGATTTATATTAATTAAATCTGTTAACTGCACTCTTTCCTGGAAATACAGTGAAAGGAAATTGATCTGCCCTTACTGGCTGGTGCATATTTTATTTCACTCTTAGTTTTCCTGCTTAGTTCAGCTGATCTATAACTAATAAGCAAGCTGCGAAGTCTTACCTTGGTATGGATTGCATGCATGAAGATTATTTTTTGTGGTTTTCCTTTTTTTCTTATAAACTGGTCTCAAATAACCAACCACATTTTTGATTGACCGTTTATAGACTGCAGCCGATACTGACATGGCAGGTTTTTGCTTTTATCTGCAATGCTCGATTTCTAAACCAATTCTCCTGTCTGTCCATCAACCTTTGAAATCAGTAAGCAGGCAGTGTCACGGATTGCGACTATTGCACATGTCGGATCCTTGCAAATGCTTTGGTTGTTAATGGCCATGCTGTTTGTTTGTTTACCCCTTTTTCAGAGCACCATCAACCCAGTGGATGGGATCTACCAGCCCCCTCTGGACACTCCTGTAGTTAACACCACAATGCCAACACAGACCACACTACCCACAGGTAACTAGACGTCTGCGGACATGCCTGCAAACAGTCCATCAAGATAACAGATTTTAAGGATTCACTACTTCCCGGCCGGTTTTGTTTTTGTCCTTGGTTAGCTTGTTTACAGGCTATACACTCCACTGACTCAACCTTTGAGGCGGAAATGTTTTGTGGCATGGATAAAGGAGACAACAGCTCCCCCTCATGTTGATTTAAGGGCATGCAACTGATGTTTCCACTTCGAAAGCTCTCAATTCTCTAATAATTATTCTTTAAACAGTTTTATTAACAAAGGTTTCATGACATTCTCAAGGTTTTGAGGAAACAACTGAAACCTGACGCACATTCTAGTATGATGGATGGGTACATGCCCCTGTTCACATGCCCCACTTGCTTGAATCACATTTTCCAGTTGAGGGATTTGATAAATGTACAAAATAGTGTTTCAGTACTCGAAGGTAGAGTGAAATAAAATTCCCAGCTCTCAAATGCGTAGCTCAAGGAGACCGATTTAATTTAGTTTCACAGACATAATTGCCAGAGGAACTATGTTCCCACTGTTCTGTCATTCAGCTTAAGAGTGATTATGCCCTAAATCGTTTTGTCAATTAATAATTGGCTAAATTTAATTGCATGCCGTGAATTAAACCTGACAAAATTCAGCGGCTATTAAAGTCAGACGACAATGACTGGACTGTTTAAAAAAAAAATAATTTAAAAAAATGCTGTGAAACAGACTGCTGCAAAGTAGGCCGTTCTAATTTCAGGCTCTTAATGGACTGTGTAATCCCTTTTCGGTTGAAGTCTGTATCTGTAGTCTGTGCGCTCTCTGAAGTTCTTTTCCTCTTGGTTCTTTGCCTCTGTGTCAAAGCACCAGTGCTAACTTATCTGCTTTCCACTGTTTTCTGGGGGGAAAAAAGACGCGTCTCAGGTGTGTAAATCGGACCAACGACCCTCAACGTTACCCGTGGGTCCTGTTGTCACAGTGATGGGCAGTCTGCAAACTCCAACTCCCAACAGCACAGGTGAAAGCTCACTTTCCAGCTAAATGTGTAGGGAAAAAAGTCAAATGCAATCATCAGTCCAGGCATGAGGCGTTTGTTTAACGATGAGCACCAAAGAGCTTTAAAATGCATTGCCATAATAACTCATCTACTCCCCATCAATATATATATATATATATATGCATATATATTT
>CAESWR010001088.1:670842-681114 GCA_903171835.1 Mullus surmuletus | reverse complement strand
TGTTTTGTTTGTTTACAAAGCAAAGGATGCGGGTGAAAATGGACAATTGTTCTGTTTCCTGTTTCCATGTGCTACTACTACTACTACTTCTATTTTATTGAAAAGGGGGGGAAAGAGGAATAGAAATGAAGATGTCACAGTCGAATGTCAAGCACGGAAAACATAACATCATTTTGCAGTTTATACCCAACAACAGAATCTGTAAATCCTGATTTGTGTTCTGCCAAAAAAAAAAAAATCTGGGTTGTTTTGAAGGAGCTCCATTTGCTATGTGGACGAGTATGTGAAAATATTTTGTTACCTCATGTATTTTTGTTTGTGTTTTAACCTTTTTTTTGTCAATCTTTTGTTGTTGTTGTTCATGATAATCCGTTTCAAAGTTCCTCTCTTTCGTCTTCTTTAAAGTCATGCCAATGTCCAAGATAAGAAAAGTGAAAACGCTACATGGCAGGATTCTTGATTTGTGTTTGAAATAACACATTTGCCAAGCTCTTCAAAAATGCTGTTGTCTATGGGATGGTAATGGGGGGTTCCTTCAGATGTAATCCCTTGCATAGTTTTGTACTGTACAGTCAACACGTTTTTGTTTGTTTTTTTGCATCTGTGCACATCGTCGTGTGTGTCTCAATAGACGAATCAAGCTTAGACGTGAGAACACTCCAGTAGCAGAACAGCTTCCGATCATATGGTTCACTTTAGGTTTACTCACTGTAGGTGTTCACAACCAGTTTCCTCATCTCTGATGCCAATTACTCTGCACGGCTGTCCCAAAGAGACTGAGGGCTGATCCTTTTGTAAAAGAAACATTTTGTACTAATAATAGTAGGAATTGAGGAGTTGGAAGATTTTCATGTTGCTGTGTAAAAGAAAAGACGGATGTTCAGTCCAATAAAATCAATCAGAAGAAAAACAAGTGGAACGATCTCTTGGTTTCTTTGGTCACATCAGACAGTTAAGTTTAGATTGCCAACTTTTACACGTTATAACACTTGGTCTAACCAACAAAAAAGATAGGTCAAGATAGGTGTTTTTTCCTTTGCACCATTGATGCCGTTAAAGTGAAAGAATTCTTAAGTAAATACTTAATTTTACTTACTTTAATACAAGTTAGTCTTCCCCTACATTACCAATTAAAGGCAAATAAGTGTATGTATTCATGTAAGTGTATGTATTCACCTGACAGCATGGTATTCTAAATCCATTACTGGAATGCAAACAACGTTTTAGAAAGTAAGTAATGACACACTAATAACATCCTGATTATATGTTGGTACAAGGTAAGGATTATTTTAGCCTCACAACCATTGAAACTCGTGATCTTTGCAGTTTATTACACTCTGCACTTGCATTCAGAAGTTTGGGAAGCAACTGGTATTGATCATATAAAAACAAACAAATTAACGTAAAAATGATCATTAACAATTAAAAGCAAATAAACAGTATTTTACCACAATATCTGTATGTATTCACCTGACAGCACGGTGTTCTAAATTCATTACTGGAATGCAAACAACGTTTTAGAAAGTAAGTAATGACACAATAATAACGTGCTGATTATTGAATCATAATCAGCACGGATTAGTTACCTTGTAACTAATCCTTACAAGGTAAGGATTAGTTTGGCCTCACAACCATTGAAATTCGTGAAACACTCTGCACTTACATTCAGAAGTTTGAGGAACCAACTGGTATTGATCATATAAAAACAAACAAACGTAAAAATGATCATTAACAATTAAAAAACAATCAATAAGTATAACGGGGTGGCACTTTGCAAACTTTCCGCTGCGCCCCTGAACGCAGCACGAAGCGGGGCAGCATCAGCCCTTCGCTCGCTCGCGCGCGCGCGGGTGCGGTGCGCGCGCGGGCTGAGAAATGCCTCCTCCTCCTCCTCCTCCTCGCGCCGCCGCTCCAGTGCCGGGTTTTCCAGCGGCCTCTGTCTGTGTCTGGCAGCAGCGCAGCATGAAGGCAGTGGGAAACAGAAACACTATGGCTGCCACTCTGTCTCTTACCCAGGTAACGCTCTCTCTCTCTCTCCCGCTCTCTCCGCTCCAAACCCGCGGCTCCTCCGTCCTCCCGCCCTCCGTCCTCGGAGCACGGAGGGCGGGAGGAGGCGAGCTCGGCGCGGTGCTCGGCGCTTTTTTTGTTGTTAGGAAGTTTGGTGCTGCTGTGAGTGGGAAAAGTTTCAGCCTAATCTCTCCGGAGGGGGGAGGAGGGGAGGGGGGGGGGCTGCGTAAGGGCGTAGCTAGCTAGCTAGCGCGCGAGCTAACAGCTAGTTTATAATGTCGCGCGCGCGAGCCGTTGCTGCCACCCGACCTGAGATCAGCCACGTTGGAGCGGCTCTTCTCCCCCGCCGCGTGGTGCGTCGTGTGTCCGCCCTGCTTCCACTGCAGGCTCGGTGGAGCTCTCACACACACACACACACACACACACACATACACATGTGTTGGGGCTTCACTGTCATCCCCCCCCCCCCCAGAAAACAAGCAGAAAGTGTGTTGCTAACGTTGTTTTGCAGCTGCAAGTGAGCAGGAGTGTTTTATTGTTTTGTTTTTGTTTTGTTTTGGTTCGCTTCACCAACTCACCAACTAACCTGTTTATCGCCATCGTGACAAGTAAACACGCCTCACACACAGCAGGTTCGTGTTTCCAGCTGACCTTTGTCAGTGTTAGCTGTTAGCATGCTCACACTGTTTTAAATGTGTGTGTTTTCCAGACGTCTTTCTCTCTTGAAACTAGAAAGAGGAAGTTGAAGTTGAAGTAGCTGCTGGCCTCCTCTTCCCCCTCACAGGCTGCGTGGAAGTGTGTGTGTGTGTGTGTGTGTGTGTGTGTGAGGAGGCAGATGACTTATTCAGCAGGCAGGTCTAATAACTAGGTGACAGGATTGTTACCTGAGCTACTGTTGCCCACCAGGCTCACAGCTGATTTCAGCAGCATGTGTGTGTGTGTGTGTTCACAGCCCTTGTTTTGCTGTCTGCTCTGCCACTTGATAATCCCACATACACACCAACCGTGTCAGTGTTGCCGGTGACATTAATGTTGTCAAAACTGGATTTTTAGGTGGTGGATTTATTCCAGAATCAAGCGGGATTGGCCGGCTGTATTCCATCTTGCCGTGCTGTATTTTTTATACGGGCGAGCCATGGAAATGATGCTCAATTAAAGAGACACCAGCACAATGAGCACAGT
The DNA here is from genome assembly GCA_903171835.1 of Mullus surmuletus. Lineage (NCBI taxonomy): Eukaryota > Metazoa > Chordata > Actinopteri > Syngnathiformes > Mullidae > Mullus > Mullus surmuletus. The sequence continues at coordinate 677,925 of CAESWR010001088.1, read as the reverse complement.
GTTGCAGCCACCAACAGTTCCAGGCACTACTATTGTGCGACACCAGGGGGGAAAAACAGTTGCATTGGCACTGGGGAGATAAGTGTGTGAGTGGTTATCTCACTGTAAATTGGCAGTTGTCACCGGTCGCAGGCGACGAGGCGGATGGCGTGCGTCCATTCCATGCCCGAGGTCTCAAAGCGCACAGAGGATCTTCACCTCACTTGTGGTGTTGTATGTATTTTTTTTTTTTCTTGGCCTGTGATTTTTGCATGGCGGCCTCAGTCACGGCTATATGAAGAAGGAAGTGCTGGTTCTCTTCCTGTCCTCCCTGGTGGTGGACGGCAAGCTTTATTAGCAGAGGGAGGGGGAGGGTAGGGCGGGGACGGGGGCTCAGGCAGGATATGACAAAAGGTAAAAAATGTCTCATCCGACGAGATGTTATTACTCCACGTCGACCGTCACCGGCCACAGTGAAGTCAGACCTCCAAACCAACCATGATTCACTGTATGATGTAAGAGCAGATCAGCGGTGCCTCCCCTATAATCATTATCAGGCTTCTCTTAATAGTGAGGAAATGGGTTGTTGGACAGAAAATTAATTGTCTGTTGTTCAGGAGCCAACCGTTTGTTGGCTCCACCCTGTGCAAACGCTGCGGCCTAGCTCAGCTTTACGTCATTGTAAATCACTTATGTTGAAATATTAGTCACACGCGACTCCTGAATTTTGAGGCATTGATTGAAAAATAATTGTTGTGACTCATATGTTTGGGAAAGCCAACAAAATGTTAGTTCTTTGCACTGTGCAGTCATCAATGTCAGTGTTTTCCTTTTTACCTGTGTGATGAAATATTGAGTCGTTGGAAATCTTTTGATGATGAAAGATAATACCGACTTTTATATTTTCTCTCAACATCTTCATTGCAATCTGTGAGCCAGCCTCCTCCATCTGTGGCAGATGAAGTGTTTATTTCTTATTCTGCCAGCTGCTTTGGCTTGGAGAAAGACACACTTAGCCAGGGAACACTTGTTGAGCGTTGGATCTTCTCTCATCTGAATCTGTGGAACTGAGGGCTTCCCAGGCTGTTGAAGGACACTCTTATCAGATTATTTTATGAAACATTCGGTGGGGAGAAAAAGGCAACTTGAAGAGGCACAAGTGAGGTTGTCCTTCTACAAGATGCATATAAATGTGGTGCAATAAATCACAGCTGTCTCATCTTCCTCAACAGCTCTCCACTGGGAATCCCATGTACGACAAATACTATCGACAGGTATGTAGGTGCTATTTCAACAAGAGTTAATGAAGATAAGAGTATGTCTGTGTTTGACTGATGGGACTTATAATTTATTGTAATAACTGTGGATTAAAAACACAGAATAAATTGAATAAGTGGTAAACAGATCCTTGAGAACTACCCCATTTGCCCCATTTAGACTGCATCAATAAACCGTATTTGCAGTGAGCAGTGTTCTCTCTCCTCTTTCAGCTCTGGTCTCTGTGTCCAGTAAAGGAAGTGTGGCTATGAATTAATAATGTTTCCCTTTGCCCAACATGTCAGGGGAGCAAGCTGCGAGCCCCATGAAAGACTACTAGCGGATCTAGTTCCGAGCTGATAAGAGTACTTAGGAAAAAGCTCTGATTTATTAGCAGTATTGATTTTGAGAGACTCCTGTAGCAACACATTGTTGTGATCACAGTTTTTGCTTTTTTTTCTCGGCTCTGACTCTTTTGTCATAATGGTCGTAATTTGTGTTTGTACTGTGGCGATCTTCTCTAATGCCTGTTTATGTCTGTGTTTCCGTGCAGGTGGATCCCACAGGCAGTGGGAGAGTGGCAGCAGCTGACGCGGCTCTGTTCCTGAAGAGGTCTGGTTTGGCTGACCTGGTTCTGGGGAAGGTAAACCATCAAATGCTCAACGCCAGCACAAAGCCCCCCCCCCCCCATGTCTTTATTTTGTCCTTGCTGAGATAAATATACTGCTCCACAGATCTGGGATTTGGCTGACTCGGAACGGAAGGGCTACCTCAACAAACAGGTATACATGAAGCCTTGCAAAGTCACCTTGTTGTGATGTTTTGTCCGATGCAGCAGGTGTGTGTAACCGTGTGTAATTGCTGTGCATATTTCTGTTCCCCACAGCAATTTTTCATAGCTGTACGGTTGGTGGCCTGTGCCCAGAATGGCCTGGAGGTGGCAATCAAGAGCCTCAATGTGGCAGTTCCTCCCCCTAAATTTGTAAGTCTGCTGCTGTTCGTTTCCACACTACATTTTGAAGCCTTTAATGCAGCAGCTGCATTTGATGTGACATAAGTGTTGGTATGAGAACAAAAGACAGTTATTTCTCCAAGTTCTTAAACATTACATAGTCGTTATGTAAATCTTTTACTTTGGACTAAGATTAACTGAGGTGTGATGTATCTACAGCACGACACAAGCAGCCCGCTGTTGGCAGGGGGAGGGGCCATCGACATTCCCTGGGTCGTCAAGGTCAGCCAGACTTGTTGTCCTCATAATCAATTGTTTTATTTTTGTGTTGCTGTCGTCCTCTGATCATTTGCATCTTGCTCATGTGAAATGTCAGATAAAGTAGAAGATGTAGACCTCTACAAAATCAGAAAATCTACAAAAAAATATAAGATGGATATGATTATATTGATTGGACTTATCTTCTATAACAACCAAACTCTTGTTTGTTATAGAAGATAAGGAATGACCCATCATCACAATATCCTCATAAAAATCTATGTGCCCGTTCTGTATCAATTTTATGTGTGTCTATTACAGTTTGAACTAAATCGAAAGAAAAAAAAATTTAACTGCTGTTTCCACCCTCAGCCTGAGGAGAAGATGAAGTTCGACTCCATCTTTGACAGTCTGGGTCCAGTCGGAGGGATGCTCTCAGGAGATAAAGTCAAGCCGGTGCTGCTGAACTCCAAACTGCCAGTGGACATCCTGGGAAGGGTATGAGCCCCCTCCCCCCCCCCGCCCCCCCAAAAGAACAGACCATCACATTTACGTCCAATTTTAGTCTGTGCAAATTGTTAGTGAAAATAACGCTGCTGGCAAAAAGAGGGGGGGAAGTACCACTCTGTGCAGCTGGAAGTGAGAGAATATACAGTATGTGACAAATAATGAACACCACATGAGCCAAAATGGTAATGAAACGGTCGCAACAATGTGTAAAATGAATAATCTGTTGGGTAGAAATTCGGTGGGAGGTAAGAACGGGAAGCTATTCAGCATTATTTTAGCTCATGTAGTCGTGTAATGACATAATTTAATGACCCCTTTTTTATGTTTTGAAGGTGTGGGAGCTCAGTGACCTTGACAGAGACGGCATGTTGGACCGAGATGAGTTTTCAGTGGTAAGAAACCAAACAGTTCAATGGTCACACTCTACAGTTGCAGAGGGTATTTTTGAAATCGAAACAGTCAACGAGAAACCATCGCTCTTGATATGCTGCATCATCAATAGCTCAGGAAGCTTGCTTTGAAACTGTAAATGATGCACAATATGATGCAGTGGTGGAAACGGTTTCGCACACCCTTAAAATTTTCCACTATCTCAAATATTATCATGAATATGTGTGAAAAAACCTTTTTTGTCTTTGGAAATGTGTGGCTGCACAAACAAATACAAATTGTGTATTACATTATGTTATATTTCTGCCTCATTTAAAGACCTTATTGGCCATATTTCCATTCTCCACAATGCACATGATTTACTGTTCAAAGATTTCACTACAGGGATATATTGAAAGGTTTCTACATCTACTGTTCTATTAAAAGTGTGTGTTTTTATGTTCCAAGTACAACCGCAGAGGCTCTTACAGGTGGGGAAAATCCCATTTGGCCCAGAGTGAAGCAAAGGCGGAAGTGTGAAAACCACTGCGTTGTATATTGGTAATTGCCTTATCACTGATTTTGTTTTTTTTAATTGCCTCCCTCCCTCCCTCCCTCCTTCCCTCCTTCCCTACTTGCCTTCCTTCCCCGCCCCCAGGCCATGTATCTGGTGTACAGAGCTCTGGAGGGAGAGACCGTTCCTATGTCCCTACCGCCTCCCCTGGTTCCACCCTCCAAGAGGAAAAAACCCTCGGTGCCTCCCGCGATGCCCCTGTTACCCTCGCCCCCCTCCGCCAAAGACAGTCGCTCCTCCCACGCTGGCGCTAAGAGCATCCCCCACCCCCCTAAACCCGCCCCAACCACCGCCCCAACCACCGTCCCGGCACCAGCAGCCACCCCTGTGAGTACGGGACCCATCTCTCCTGTGCACACAGTTCCTTTCTAGATGATTTGTTGTGTCATCACATATCTGTAAAAATGATCTCAAACTGGCTAGCTCAGTGTGTTTTTCAAAAAAACAAAAAAGGAGGGAGCGAGAAGGTGAGTCGGACTCGGCGCTCCAGCACATATCATCCTTGGCCTTGGTGAAGACTGTATTTTAATATTGTTTTGAAAGTGTACGCGTCCTTTTCTCCAGTGGGTGGTGTCGCCGGCAGACAAAGCCAAATACGACGAGCTGTTCAGTAAGACAGACAACGACATGGATGGGCTGGTGTCCGGACCAGAGGTCAGAGACATCTTTCTCAAGACCGGGTTGCCTTCCGCCACGCTGGCACGCATCTGGTAAGTGGGGTCACTGAACTTGCTGTTTCACTGATAGGAATTTTTTTAATCTCGCTCAGATTTATCGCTCAAAACCCCCAAATCTTGCACTTCTGGTACACAGTGATATGTATGAGGGGTTTCAAAAACTCTGTTAACAAATAAAATAGAAAAAGAGACTCTCATGGAAGACAGGTGTTCAACAGATGCCATTCCTGCTATAGAGTCGACACAAATAGCACCCGAGTTTTACGCTCATTTAAAATCGCACTTGTTCTCAGCTGAGGAAGATGGATGTTGAAAACCCATGAGCTGTTTTGCAGGTGATAAATAAAACAATATCTGAGATTGCAACTTGGCAGATTTTAATTCGTTATGACATTTTTCATGCCTCTTTGTGTGATGGAAAACAGCACGGCAGAACTGTTTGTTCATGCATCACATGGATATGGATTTTTATCTCCCAGTGGCTGATGAGCCTCTGTCCCCGTGCTGTCCCGCATGTATCGGCCTCTGATCAGCCAGGCTATCAAAAATAGTGTTTGCCCGAGGTCTAAATCATTACTTATGTAAGCGGCATGTGCTTCCTTTTTTTCTCTCCTTTTTTTCCTCAGGGAGCTTTGTGACATCGGAGACATCGGAAAACTGACCCGAGAGCAGTTTGCCCTGGCACTTCATCTAATCAACCAGAAGCTGACGAGAGGCCAGGAACCTCCCCAGAGCCTCTCCCCGGAGATGATCCCGCCCTCCGACAGACAAAACATCAAACAGGTGAGTCTCTCCATGAGGTCGCCGGCCGTCGTTGTCAAATCTGTCAGTCTGATCGGCCCACATCAAGTGCGACACTGAACCTGTTGGACCTGTGCGTCATACTTTCTGATAATGGAACAGGCTATTGACAGCATCTCTGCTCTGCTCATGAATTCATCAAACATTTTTCTGATTTATCATTATAAATTGTCCCTTCTCTTAATTACTGTAAACAAAACCTCTTTATGGTTCCTCCTCTTATCTTTGTGTGTGTGTGTAGTTTGAGTTTATTTATGGTTTTAGCCCGCGGCTGTTCAACTGCTTTGCTCTGTGTTAATCTTCCTTCTCCGAGTGTGTTTGTGTGTGTGTGTGTGTGTGTGTGGGTGTGTGTGCGTGTGTGTGTGATTATCAGTGCGTCTCATTGCTCTCAGCAGGCAGCCTCTCTTTGGCTTTTGTGTGCGTCTACCCATCAACACATCTAAAACTGATGTGATGGCTGTATTGATTGAGCTCATCTTCTGCTGTTTTGCAGTGCGACTATAGTGTTTATTTATTTTTAAATATTATGGAGTTCATCAATCATTCATTCAATCTGGATAGTTTCATCTGCTGTATGCTGGTGTACAAACAAAATTTAAGAAAAATCAGGAGAAAAAAAAATTAGAAGTACATGAAAATGTCATGTACCTTTTGACACCACCGACTGTGAAATAAGGAAAAATGTGTTGAAAAAGGAATGAACTAATGATGCACAGATTTAATGGGATGGCGCTTGGGGCCGAGTCAAGTCATTAGCTGCAAATCAGAGGCTTGTTGTGTTTCTTGATAAAGTCGTGGCAGTTTTGAACTGCAAATACATTAAACCATGTGGCAAGAATCCCTGTTCCAACATTCTTCCCCATAGCACACTTTACCTGAGCAGCTCAAAGAAGTTTTGCGGTGTTCATTATCTTTTAAAGACGGAGTGCATCGAGTTAGCATTTTGACCTCCGTCTGATTTTTTTTTTTTCCCCTTCCTTTCTTCAATCTAGAACAACGTGGCCAACCTGGCAGCTGACTTCTCTGCCATCAAGGAGCTGGACTCTCTTAGTAATGAGATTGTTGAACTTCAAAGGTAAGCTCTTTGGTCTTGCAAATCCCATTACCCGTGCTGCGATACATCGAAAACGTTTTATAAGCCAGTTTGAAGTTGATTGTAATCTCAGTCAAATTGCACAATGCCAAAACAACTCATTTTTTCGGTGTGACGCCCAACTTTTATATTGTGCTCCCGGAAAGTCTTAAATAGTGAGTGTTAAGACTCACTGCAGTGACCTCACAGCATTGTGACAGCTCTCGTCTGACCACCAGGGAGCAGTGTTGTCCATATTTGACTCATTATTTACAAAGGTCTGGAGTGGTTCCAGCTTGGGATGATGTTGGCAAATTGTAGAACTGTGTAAATTTTGGTTGGATGAAATTTGGCTTCATGGAATTCCATTGAGAATTACTATGCTGAATGTACAATGGAGGGTGTGTTTGACATTTTTACAGGTAAAAAAAATATGCATATGTTGTGAAGGTTAATGTTATCCTCACTAGTGACATTTCATATATTTTAAACTCAGACCCAGTGCAATCGACCAAGGCTTTTTTGTTTAATTTTTGATTATTACAGATTGGATAAATGTAATCTCAGCTCTACTTTGGTGGTGTCATCAGAATCTGTTTTGATTGGGTTTATTAATTTCCACAGCATGCAGCCA
>CAESWR010001088.1:617303-628648 GCA_903171835.1 Mullus surmuletus | reverse complement strand
AACATTACGACAGAGTTCTGAGTGATGTATTTGTAGCCCTTTCAAAAAGTATAACAGCACACTGTTGAACATACACCCAGGTAATGTAAGACCTTCAGTTTTCGTTTCGTATCATAAGTGTACATGACCTAGCCTCGGAGATAAGGTGACATTACTACCCTGTCCTGTCAAAGGGAGTCACTTCAGGTGGACAGCTGATAAGGAGACCTACAAGTCACCCCCGTTTGAGGATGCGCTTGGAAAGCGATGCTGGGGAGGACCGTGAACAGCTCATGTGTTGCAGGACTGCCTCAGAGGTCGCTAAGGAGGGGTTTTGGACGGTGTTGTCGTCAAGAAAGGGTCGAGGGTTTTTGTTGCTTTGCCACCACCACAACCTACTCATAGAAACATAATTTAACACTGAAATAGAGTATTATCAAATAGTATGAAATGTGATTGTAAACTCTGACCACATGTTACGCAAACTGTTTGACATTTGTTTGGGGTTATACGAGCCCATCATCGATTGGTCGCTAAAGAAATCCAAGTCATGGGGAAAAAACAGTGTTGTCACAGAGAGTCCTCCTGGTAATATGATTTGAATTAGAATCCCTTCATGTCTTATTTTAGTTGTTATTGTTATCCTTGTGCAGGATAATTTAATCAACGGGAAACATTGTTTCTTGAACAGCTAAACATGGTAATATTGAAGTACATAGACACAGTACGGTCGGCAGGGGGAACGGATGTGTAGACATTGAGAGCTAAGTGGATGAGATCAGACCTCCGAGCCATCCACTTAGGCTAGTGGACCATTTTATGTCTTGTCAAAATGATTTCAAAGAGTGCGAGTGTGTGCGTGATCTGTGTGTTTGTTTCACATCAAAGCAGCTGTGTGTGTCCGGCTTCGATGCTGTAGTCGAGAGTCGTACCGAGCCCGCGGCCATGTGTTTGTGTTCGCTCCTTACAGTGCAGTTTGTGTGAGTGCGGTGATTTGGAAAGCAGCTGGTGAGAGCGAGTGCTGACTCATTGCTGTCGGTCCCGGCTACGGGAGATAAGGCGCCCGTATGTGTGTGTGTGTTCAAGAGGGCCATGCACACTGGCCTCCTGGTGGTAGAACTCCCAAAGATTGGAAGGGTTTCATGGATCACACGTCGACACAGAAATGAAGAATGTCAATGATGTCACATGCTGGTTTTTGGAATATATTTGTAGCCATGTTTGTCTTTGTCTATATTTTGTCTCATGAACAAATCCACTGCGGCAACTAGTTGTCAATCACAAGCCTTAAAACTACTACTTTATCATCCCTCGCGTCTGCAACTTGCGGTGATAAAGTTATTTGGAGTGATGTTTACCGAGTTAGAAATGCAAAAAATAGGCCAGATTTCCGATTGACTTCTGTACAAACGTACAGTCATTTTGTTAACATGGGTGTCTGCACATGCCGGCCATTAGGAGGTTAAGACCATGTTGTGCACTCGTCAACGACTCACATAAGGCTTGAACATTTGGCTGAAAGACTAAAAAGTGCTCCAAGATGCTTGTACGTCAAATGATTTCCCGCTGGTCTAGTCACCGCAAAGGCTGAAACTCTGATTCATGAGTGGGATAGGCCGAGGGATACCTACGACTGCCTGTTGTAGACGCACAAAGTGTCGCAGAGCCCAACAGAGACAAATCGCATCAGCGTCAAGATGACAGAACTTCCTGTCGACAGTTGCTTCGAGCTCTGTCGGTTCGGCGAAAAGAAAAGAGCTGATCGTAGATGATGGGAGCGGAGAGGCGCCGAATTTCTTGGCCACTTCAAGTTATTCAAAAAATCTGCCCTGCCAGTTCGCATTTTGGCTGCCTTTGTTTGCAGCTCTCACGGCTCATATCGTCCTCTCAGGTATTCCAAAAATGGATATAAAAGTGGTGTACATAAATTCACACAAGCAGCATTTTATTGTGTGTGCCAGTGAGGGTTATTGGTCGTCACCATGTAATTAAAGAGTGCATGCCTTTTTGACCTCCCCAGAATATGCGAATGCACACTCAGCAATGTAAGAGGTTACTGTAATGGTTTAATAACATTCTGAAATATCTATCACAGCGCTGCTATTCGGAGGTTCTTCAGACAAAAGGTTGGTCCTTGTCTGCTCAGCTGCAGAGAGGTGATACAGGAAAAGAGAGTGATTTCCCCATTGTTTGACAATAATGTGTCCAACAGATGAGTTCAACCAAAGTGCTTGTGGCTCCATCACAGGTACGACTGAGCTGGGTTTTTCACCCGGCGAACAGACGACCCGGGGAGCACCACTTGTGACAGATTATCTACCGTTTTGTCCTTATATGGTAACAGAAACACTGGCAGTGGCGGCGGTGCTGACAAACAAGGCATTGTTCTGCAGGCCATTGACATCGTCTGTGGGCTTTCGCTGACACACAGCCACACAGACAGTTGTTCCCTACCACAAGGGCCGGGGGCTTCACCCCCAAAACCAATGGAAACCTTTGTCCTCGCCTTGACCCTCTCAGTGAAGTTTTCTCCTCGTCTTTTTGTGTAGTGTAGTTTTACCATAGTACTGCATTACTAACCAGATTAGTTTTCACCATGTCTGATATACAAGCTCATACTCCTGCAGCAATCCAACTTCCTGCTTTATCGGGCCGGTGAAGTCATGCCTTGTACAGTCGTCAAGTCTTCTGCCCTTTCGCCGTTATCGCATTGTCAAACACATCCTGCGACGGCAGCGTTTCTTCTTCCATTCCTTCCCATTGTTGTCCGCTCGCCCCTATTGCGCGCAGGTGTCGGCAGGTCTTGTTTGGAGGTTTTGTTACTCCGCGAGGGATAAGATTTCAAAGCCTCCCACTGCCTCATTAATCTGTTGTTGCTTCACCTAAGTGCTTAGGTTGCATAAAACATAAAGCCACACTTGGCAGCTAGGTATGAAAATGCGAGGCTCTGTTTGAGTGCAGATAGGAAGTTTTCTTTTTGTATACAGGGTCCAAAAAAGGAGCTACGCACATGCACATTTCACATTTCACATTTACATCAGCTCTCAAAGTGTTGTCTTTGCTCTGGTGTATCAGCACTAAATTGAAAAATGTAAAGAGCTATAGGTGAAAAGTTTTTTTTGTTGCACCTGCTTTCAACAGCTGCTTTCCAAGTCCATTATTTTTTTGCAGTCCAGTCAGTGAGACACACATGAACTGACCATATGCAAAATTCATCAGTTTGGCATCTCACTGAGGCACTCATGTTAATGTGTGAAGAGTCAACACCATCACCGTGCCAACAACAAAACACCGACTGAAAGGGTGCGTGCGCAAAGTCTTGGTGAGATGGATGCAACTTGTGGCAATAGAAGCACTCATTTTAATCACACAATTGTAATCGATACAATCTGCAGGATGCTACATAATGCTTTATATGCATGTACATGTAAATGACCGTGTACTGGGCTCCTGTACTTAATAGCACGCACAAATAAATGTGATGTGTATCGTCTGGGTATGGACCGAAGTGCTTTCGCCTATCACTAAATTTGTTGGCCGAGTCCTTTCCCTCTGTCCTTACACCCCCCCCCAACCCATTGGGCTTTCCATCAATTCATGATGGATGTCGGAAGAGATGTGGTAGATCGCCTCCCTCCCTATCTCTCTGCCCGTTACTTGTGTGAGTGTGTGCCTGTGCGCCCTCGCTCCTTGTTGCCTATTATCTGCACCTCCATTCCCGCTCACCATTAGCGGTCCGAGCCCCTGGCAGGCTGACAGTCTCTGCTGCTGCTGCTGTGATTGGCAAAGGGAATTCGAGGTCTAAACATTGGCTCGGCCCGCTGCTGGGCCTGGGCGGCACCACAGCAGCATTTACCACAAATGTCTGGAAGGTATGAAAATTGAGATATTAGCCAAGGCTGCGAGCCGCCACCCTCACCTCACCCGGGCCCGGTCTGCCTCCCTGACTGTCGTCCTTCTGGTCGACCTCGGGTTATATAATGAACAGTTGTTGCAGCACAGCTGACGCATCATGTATGAGAGGAGGGGGAGGCATATGATAACAATTACACTGCTGACCACCCCAACACACACACACATACTCACACAGAGGCAGATAGCAGCAGCTGCCCCCTCCGAGGCCCTGTGTGAAGCTTTTATCCCCGCTGTCTGGCTGCCGTCTCTTTTTGACACGGGTGAAAGGAGTGGCTGTTGGGGGAGCAGCCGGCAGCCTTGTCCACTCACCAGTCCTGCTGACTCATGGCTTCAAACGAAAGGGGTGAAGTGTGTGTGTGAATGTGTCATTAAAAAAATTGAGATTCCAGTGAAGAAAGTTTTGAGGTTTCAAGGACAATTTCTCACCCAGGTTCCCTCAACCAAGAATCCTTTCTTTTTCCACAAGTGCCTTTGATATATTTGAAATATCATAGTGTGATTTTCGTGAATAGTCAGCTACTGAAACCCTGAAGGCTGCTTATGACTACGGTTCCTCTTTTGCCACATCATTTTACTACTGCATGATCCCATGCACACACGATGTGGAGGGAATACCGTGGACTGAGTCATTGATAGATGGGCAGTGTTAATGCCAATGTCGCATGGTTTGGCAGAGGTGAAAGTTATTGATCCGTTTTCTGGAACTGGGGCTTTAAAATGCCAAGAATGAAGTCATTTTCTTATGCACCAGTTCCTACTGTTCAGCCACATCACACACAGTTCCTGAACTGGCCTTTGGAAGGAGATGTGAGGAAACACTGCCACCTACTGTCCACAAGTAGACTTCTTAAGAATGAGCAGAAATGTTGCTTGCTCCTAATGATTATTATTTGTCATTATTTATCCTAAGGGCTGCCGAGAGAATTTTCTGCTCCTCCTTTACAAGATGAGATGGAGGTTAACAGACGAAATCTGTCTGGTTATGAAACTCTGCCAGTCATCTGTGTGCTTTCATTGTGCTGTGAAAAAAGTCCCTTTTCTGAGTGAGCTGAGTCAGCAGTTTTAAAATACTACTTGTTTACTACTTGAACACTGTTAACATGTGATCGTGCCGTTCCTTAGAAAGCCACGTGTGGTTCACCTGCTGCACATTGTTTGATTTCCACTGAATTAGGGAGAGATAGAGAGCAGCTCTTAAATAAAACAAGGCCTTGTAAAAAGCAGAGAATGTTTTTGTTATTGTATCTTAAGTTTGAGACATTTAGTGAGTTCTGATCTTCCTGTATGTCTTTGATCTTTACGTTCAGAGTCTGACTGCTTCACTGTTGTTNNNNCCCCCCCCCCGTGCAGGAACAGATCCACGTGCCCGTGTATCACCCGACGCCCAGCCAGGCCCGGCTGGCCACCCAGCTGACAGAGGAGGAGCAGGTCCGCATCGCCCAGCGCATCGGACTCATCCAGCACCTCCCGAAGGGCGTGTACGACCCGGGCCGCGATGGATCCGAGAAGAAGATCCGAGAGTAAGTAGTGACCCTGGATGACATGATGTAGAAATCAAGCGGTAAAAATGCACAGGTCAGAGCACTCGGTGGTGTAAAATGTGTATTCTGGGTGTTAGAAACAAACTTTAAGTATGTAAGAGGAATGGAGGTATTTTTAAACATCACGTAATTTAAATTTGTTTAAATATTAGTGTCAAATATTCTTCAACAGTTTTAAGAAGCTGGCATAGTCTATATTGGCAAAAAAAACCACTGTCATGCCTTTTTACTTCTGTTGTGTACCAAATGATTTTGCATACCTTGTATTGTAGCCACACAGAATCAGAGCATCACATGTGAAGGATTGATGGTAAACATGTTGGATGCAGGATAATCAACTGCTTATGACAATGCATATTAGTAGTTCACAGATTATTAATACCTGTGTTTTTTTCTGTATTTTCATGCCATTGTCAGGGTGTAGAACTGAGCAATGCAGTGTCAAACAGTGAACACGTGTGTGTATATTTGTCTGCAGGTGCGTCATCTGCATGATGGACTTTGTGTACGGGGACCCGATCCGGTTCCTGCCTTGCATGCACATCTACCACATGGACTGTATAGACGATTGGCTGATGAGGTCCTTCACCTGCCCCTCCTGCATGGAGCCTGTGGATGCCGCGCTACTCTCCTCCTACGAAACCAACTGACACACACACGCACGCGCATCCACAGACAGCTGTGGACCAGACTGAACACACACACACACACACACACACACACATATATATAACTATATAATACGCTCACAAACGGACATACACGACTTCCATCTTACTAACCCTTTATCGTGGATTAGTAAGGTGGCATTACAAAGCAGCGACATAAAAAGATTAAGGATGAGCTGTGTGTTTGTGTGTGAAGGCACAGATTCCTCGGTTGGCCTGCTGGTCAGGACTGCATCTGTGAAAGGATCGGAACAAAAGAAGGATGTGAGAGTCGTAACGGTAAGAAGAAAGCTAACAGTGGGACGGAAATAAGTGTAGAAGGAAGCCGAGGGGAATTGGATGACTTGTATGATGAAAAAACATGTGCAAGCTCCACTTTTCTTGCTCAAATGCATACAAACCCACAGTTCTTCTATTCACTCCCTGTCTTTGTAATGAACCGTGACAGGTCAAAGGAGGCCATCTGTCCTTCCATGTTTTTCGAGACCGCTGATCTCTTTGATTCTTCTCGAGGCAGAAACGGCGTGAAGACAAAACAGTCATCAGAAGATACAACGCCGCGCCGTGTCTCCGCAGTCACGCCTCCACGACGGGCGTTGCCGCTGCATCAGAACTGCCGCAGATGTAGATACCTGATGCGAGAGCCGGTGCGGATGGATGACCGATCACAAACATTGGGATGCGTCCTGCAGTGGTCGTCATCGGCTCCCCAGCCTTGAATTGTCCATCTGTATAGATCTCTTACGAGACCCATATGATTGATTGGTGGATTGTGGTTTTGTGAAACCTGTCCCGTGTTTTCTCAGTCAGCAAAAGGGCTTTGTTGATCCCAGTGTTTACCAACAACAGCTATGGCAAGAGGAAATCACGTGCTTTTTTGTGTCACTAAAGTGAAAGCTGGTTGACTCCCCGTGGCCTCGGTCTTGACAGCACCTCAGACATTATTGGCCAAAGCACCAGAACGACTGTAGATCAGTTGACAAACCGTGATTATAAATCAGATATTTGCACTTCTTAAACGGACTTGTGACGAGAGTTGAGTATATGCATTCATATATCATGTCAGAATCAGAGATGGGATTTCATTTATGATCATTTTGTGTTTTGCGGCTCATCACAATGAACTGTAAAAAAAAAAAAAAAAAAAAAAAAAAAAAAAAAAAAAAAAGCCACAATCTCTGAGGACCAACGGTGAAGATTTTAATGCTGACGACATTAAACACACTACTGACTTCACTCCAAATACGGCAACCATTGGAAAGACGACTCACACAGTGGAGGAATTCAAAAATACGCACAAGTTCCAGCATATCCCCCTGACCCAACCCCACCCCCACCCCACCCCCACCCCATGCCGCCAAGGAAGTAACGTTTTCATCAACATCTACAGGTTTCTTTGTCTGTTTGTTTGGTTGTAAGCAGGAGAACCCACAAAAGATACCAGATAGATTTTAATGTATTTCTTAGAAACAGGACAGTGTTTTTATTGTATTTACTTGGCGGTTTTGAGTGTTGGCGTCGACCTTCGCATCTGTCAGGTAAATAAAAACACCAGCCTGTTTCTAGGTTTTTACTCTGCATAGTAGGCTAATAAATTAACTTTGTTGGACTTTCGCAAAACTTGTCGGACAGGTGCGGCACAGGCCCAAAGAGAAAGATTTTGACGGAGGTATATGTGTGTTTTATCGTAGAACGTGGTCATATTTTTCTATCCATGTTTTTGCTTTGACAGTGATGCTCAAGCTGCTTCACACATCAAGTTGAGGCCTCAATCTGAACGCCACATTAGAATATATATCTGTCGCCCAACTCACCCAGTATACTACGAAAGCACAAAAATACGAATAATTAGTTGCATTTTCATTCTCCCTGCTAACTTCAGGCGGGTCGGCAAAAACACAGTGAATTAAGCAGGAAACAGTAAATATATCCGAGCTCCTCCTGCACAGCGGGCATGATACAGATCCGACACAGTTTAAAAACATGCCTTTAGTGATCTGTGTACGTGTGTGTGTAACAGTGTGTGTTTGTACCAGACCGTGCGTGTTTGAGAAATTGTGTGTGTGTGGGGGGGG
Organism: Mullus surmuletus; assembly: GCA_903171835.1. Lineage (NCBI taxonomy): Eukaryota > Metazoa > Chordata > Actinopteri > Syngnathiformes > Mullidae > Mullus > Mullus surmuletus. The sequence goes on along the minus strand of CAESWR010001088.1, from coordinate 620,470 downwards.
GGTGCCACTCAGCACCTTAGTTTTTGCACAGTACTTTAATCTACTTAACTCTTCATGTTGTACATTTTCTCTCCGCCAGTTCGGTGGAGCTTCATGGCCTTAGGTTACATGTGAGTGAAGGTTGGTATCAGCTGCTAAAATGTGGATCAGAGTCCCGTTACAAAAAAACAAAAAAACGAGAGAAACTAAAAACGAAACTAAAAACACAAGGAAGGACTGAAACACAAGATGGCCGAGTCGATGTGTAAGTGTCTTGTTGTGATGATTACAAAAGGTGTGTTATGCTGTCCTCACACATTGTCCAACAAAGCAAAAAAAAAGGAAATAAATACATTGTCAGTGTATTGTGCTGTTTTGTTCTCTTCTTGCGATTTTCTTTTGAATTGCACTGCTGCTTTCGTTTTCTGTCTGCAGCCGGGGAACTAGAGGAGAGAGTCTTTATCCACATCCAAAATCAGAGCGGCATTCACAGTGTATGCAACCCTTGGTACCTGGGAACGGTATGCAATGTGCTCATCCCTCCACCCCCACCCCCACCCCCACCTCCACCCCTTGCCCCAACCACCCCAGAAAATGAATCACAGACTCATGGGCTGCTCTGTACTTCCCCCCCTATCACGTGTTACAGCTTGAGGTTTAGCTCACAGGTCGAAACTCACAGGAATGACAAGCAGTGACAATAGGGTGCATTATTATTTCTTTCCCCTTTTTGTTTTCTTTAAGAACATAATCGAACATCAAAGTTTGCTCCCATGTGAGTGGGGTATGTGTGTTTGTGTACGGATGCTTGTTTAGACCTCTCCTTGTTTGTAAGCATAAATATGCATATGCTGTGTACTACAGGCAAATAATAAATAGACATTGCAACAGAAAGATGATATCAATGTGTTTTGAATCATTCGTCAGTCATCAACGCGTTGGGTTGGGTTGTTTTTTTTGCCACTGTGATTAAAAAGGAATTCAAAGTTACTGTATCATGACTTAGTGGAATAAGATAACATGAATGAGTTCAGATATGTCACGGTATAATTGATGTACCAGTAAAGTAGCTGCAGCACACAAAACATACAAGAACAAAAGTAGATAAAATTATATATAATTATAGAATAAATGTGTCATCAAATGACTAGGTATTAAAAGCTCTCACAAATATATGGGTTTAAAGTTTAGATTTTTAAAAGGCCCGAGTCGCGCCATGCCATCAAACGGCTATAAATGGGCTTTAAGTTTAGTTTTTCAAAAAGGCCCAGGTCAAAGCCAGGGTGCGGTGAGTTAAAAAGTGTACCCAACTCGGGGTCTGTGACCTCCTCGTTGATTACACCCCAGGTCCCAAGGATCATCTGTGTGCAAAAGGTCATTATTCACCTAAAACCTTTCATTTACATTTCAAAACCTAATTTTTGTGTCAGTTATTTGGCCAGTGGCTTCAAAATGTAAAGTCGTTTTGTCATCCTTTGAGCAGGAGCCTACTGGTTCAAAATATTTGGATGCTTTTTGCAATGTCATGGTTTAACCTGGAAGTGCGTCGCGCACACACACGCACACACACACGCACACACACACACACACACTGCTTGGATGGAATTGGTTCAGGCACAAACATGTTAACAAGCAGGACTGGTTTGATGGTTTGAGCCAACAGCTTCATCTCAAGTCACTTCATCATAGAATTGAAAATAGAATAGTTAACGAGTGTGTCAGGACATGTTGTGTTAAGATTTCCTTGGACAACGTGGGAAAACTCAAGTAGGGTTTTTTTTCTCCTCTCCTAAAAGCAAGCGACTGTGTGTTTTTAGGGGGCGTGTCACTTTGAATATGAACGAATTAAAAAAATGAAGTGACGAAGTTGCTAGGCAGGTCTGTGCATTTGGAACCTTCAGCTTCAGAGGTGAATTAGAAAAACCCGTAACGAAGGTCAAAACACTTCTCCTTCATTCCGCAAAATGCACTTTTTACCTTTTCTTTTCAAGTGATATCTTATATTTCAAAATGTGTCGGCTGCTGGTCGGCTTTCATAACATAATGGTAAAAAAAATTAATTAAAAAATACAAATCAAATCGAATAATTTGAAAAAGACACCGAATCCACACTCGAAAATATGTCGAAAATTTTTTAAACTAACAATTGAAATGTCATGTGTGCAAACTTGGCTCGAAATCATTCAGGGATGGAAGTGAACACCCGGTGGAAGCGGGACGGCGCGCTTTAATTAATCAGGCTGATTGGTAACAGGTGCGGCGCAGCTCAGCGACGCTTCAAATCACCGCAGTCCGTGAACGCACCGCGTCTGCATCGAGGACGAACGAAATAAAGCAGGGACGGACTGACACCAAGTGCTGACAAGGTAGAAAAAAATATACCCCAACAACAACCGCAAAACTCCGCCATACTTCGCCACCCTGCAAGAGAATTGGGGAACTTGTGTAAAATGAATAGAATGTTAACAGAACATTGTTGTATGAAGACGTGGAAAGTGATGCAGGCATACATTTCAAATGTTTGTTGTTGTTTATTTTACCATCAACCCTCTAGTTGCTTCTGCATCCCTAATGTTCTACAAAGCACACATTGTCTACATTGATATATATGTATTTATATATATATATGTATATATATGGGCCTCTGTGCTTTGAGACTGTTAGTCAGTGGTTGGTGATGGCATCTCGTTGCACACGCCCATAGGTTTATTTAAAAAAAAGGTGCCATACACACACTGCGCATCCTTTCGTTTATTTTGGCAAGTGGAAATGTTCACGGAAAGGTTGCGGGATGGGCAGGGAGGCAGCTCCGTCCTCGGCTCAGTCCTCCTCCTCCTCCTCCTCTTCCTCCTCCTCCATTAGTCTGGACGAGAGAACACATATGAGCAACATCACTGAACTTATACTATCACTAACTACAAATTGTGACTGTTCGTGTGCAGAGAGAGGGGGGGGGGGGGTAAACTTTAAAACTATAAAAGTAAAAGTAATTAAAAAGAAATTGGTGCTGATTCGGTTCGAAGCGACGCTAAAATAGAGAGAAAGTAAGGGGATTTCCAGTAGGAGAAACCACTTGTACAACGGGGCTTTGTCGGCCCTCAGTTCCAGCCAATCAGCTGTAGGGCCTCTGGACCCGCGGTCACGTGACCCGGAAAAGCCCGCTCGTCGCAGCGTCTCATCTCCCAACA
>CAESWR010001088.1:583894-596972 GCA_903171835.1 Mullus surmuletus | reverse complement strand
TTTCAAAGCACACCATAGACGGCACCATAGCGCCCGGTGACGATACAGATTTCACACGAACGATTCATTAAGCCAGTGTTGTTCTCTTTATCCCAGTGAATGCGTGACATTATTAACCACCTTTCCCTCGGAAATGTCAAGCGCCTCGGTGTAAAGTCGGAGCAGTAATACAATCACAGCTGGCGGCCGACTGTGCGATTGTGCTTTCATTGGGGCCCGGTAAACATCATCCAAGAAGGAATATATACCGACAATGATGATATTCATCCTTTTAATACACATGCTTGTTGTAAGGGGCCCAAGAGCCTTTTTATTTTTAATTTGAGGATAAGTACAGCACAATAGAAAATAGAGATAAATCTGCGTTGGTGATGAAAAAAAATGTGCGCTTTGAGTGTTTGTTGGATGTCATTGTTGACTGCCTGTGTGTGCGCGTGTGCGTGTGTGCGTTAAATACATTGTTAGGCCCAGAGGAAGATGAGGACGTTACGTGCTCTTCCTGTAATTATTAAATTTCTGGCTCATATTTTTAGATTATTAATCAGCCTCTCTCTGAGGACACTCATCCTGACGAGCAAATAAAGATAAAATCAACAAAGTAAAACCCTCTTATATTGTCGAGCAGTTTAAGGATACTCGTGATATTGGCAAATATTGTTGAATATTTTATGTCACTTTTGAGATGTTTTGAGATTGTAGATAGGATGCACGTATTGTGAAAGCCTGGGCTAGATAGTGATGTTTAAAATAACAATTCAATAGGTCGATAGAGATGCTTCTCTTTTGTTGTAATTAATTTAAAGCCGACACAGAAGATGTGTGTGCTGTGAGCAGGTTTAAGCAAATACTACACACCAGTAGAAACAACTAAATCATCTTAAATGAACAGTTTTCAAGTCAGCTATCCCCGTGTCATATGTTCGATTGAAGCAAAGTCATACAATGTTTTAAGAAACCTTTCACAACACTTTCCCCCTCGTCAGCACATATAGACAGATCCCTTCTTTCATCTTGTTGGCTTATAAACTGCCGCCAGTAGAGGTAAACGTCAGCTACCGATATTCAACCAATATATATTTTGCATCAAAACCAGTTCCAACGTTCTTACTGCACAACAGGGGACAACATTTTTAAAAGAAACATTTGGGGCCTTTTTGAATCACTCGTATGACTCTTGAACTTCTATTGAAAACAAAAAGACAGCTGTCATATTAGGTGCTAAATTAACACACGCTTTCTAGTAAGACATTTTTTCATTGCCCCACCATTAAGAAGAGCTATGCGGTAGATCCACCCTCCTCCTTTCACTCACGCTGTTTATTAGCAGAAGAGCTTTATGTTTTCGTACACAGTGACCCGACAGTGGACTGAATTAAAACACAAACGCATAAACCTAGAATTAAATTAATTTCCACAGATTTCCAAAGCTATAAACAATTTCCAAGAAAATTAGATTTAATGTTGAAATATAAATGTAAAATCAATTATAGTCTTGCAACACACAAATATAAGGATGGGTTCATTGGAAAGCTTCTAACTGTCAACAAACACGATCTAGCCCCGAAAGAACCCATCTAAAACTGTGTTGTGTTTATGAAACGCTTTCGTACGGTTGATGGATTCTAAACAGGGGGACGTAAATATAGCTTTACCAAAAATTGTACTGTAGCTCCCACCACATTTCCTCGTGATAGCAGCCAAGCAAGCATCCACATGTCACCAGAAGTCTTGTAAAAGAAGTCATTTGGCAGTTTGCCGCTCTCCCCGCTAGTTAGGCTAAGTGGCAGTTATATTGTGTTGGCAGCTAATGGCCCTCATCTCCCCAGTCTTCTCTCCCTCGCTCGCTCTCTCTCCCCTCATCTTCTCACTCCCCCACTAACTGCTGTGTCTTTTTAACAGCACCGTTGTCATTTCTCCAAGTGTTATCGATATCATTTTAGGTGTCAGGAGCTCATTATTCTGTGTCAGCTATTTTGGGTGAGGACAGTCGGGGCTGAATGGAGCGTGCGGGCTCCCGTGCGCATACATGTGCGTTTGTGTTTAAATTGTGTACGATGACCCCGCCGTCATAATGGGAAATAGATGGGTGACAAATCAAGTGTGTGTGTGTGTGTGTGTGTATATGTGTGTGTGTGTGTGGGGGGGGGGCAGTGCTGTGTAGCGGGACAAGACAAGCTGTTAGCTCCCAGTAAAAATAAACTGGTCACACCCTGTATAAACAGTACAGTATTTGTGTGTTTTGTGTCCAGCCAGTGCAGACACAACTCATCCCCCACGCGCCCACTCATGACAGCGTTTGCTTTTACTGCCTAATTTTTGATGATACACTCGACTTCCTGACTACAAATGAGTAGTACCACCAATGTGCTAAGTTCTGCATCACTGCATTGCACCTTTGCTTTTTATCTGTGCAATATTTAATTTTTTACAGTCACTCATTCAAGCATTCTGTCTCCCTCTATTATTCCTCTTTGCCAAATAATTTACCAACCACCACAATGTGTTTTATAAAAAATACATTTTAATGTGGACATTTGTGTTGTGAATGGAAAAAAAGAAAAACCATATGTTACATAGGGGTTGATGACAGGATTATCAATGAGCTACAAAAACGGACAGCAATGGATTTAATTCTTAATTCGTCAATGGAACACTATGATTTACACTTTGCAGTTTAGGATCTCTGCATGTAGTTCTGTGACAGGAATGTGATGGCAATTCCTCATGTATTAAACCACACAAAGAAAATGTGGATTTAGTTTTATTACCTCATTAGAAGCCATTGCATAACTACATAATTGTATTGCGGCCACTAGTGCTATTGTCATGAGAACCGGGTGTTTAAACAAACGAACAAAAAACTTTATTAATGTGTTAAAAGGGTAATGTAGATATTTTTCTCTGCCTTTCGTAAAAACGTTTTGACAATTGAATGATAATAAGTAGTAGTGTATTTTCATTCTTCTGTTTGGTTTTAAAAATGTACTCTGCATGAATAATCTTTGAGCATTTTCACAAATCATAGAGTGTGTGGTAAGGACCAACTCCGTGCATTAATGAATGAGATTAATGCAGCTCCCAGTGTGATAATTGCTTGTGCATACTTTTATTCAAAAAAGCCAGTGCGTCCACCCGAATGTAATTTCACAATATTTATTTGCTTTAAAATTGTTGCTGACTAAAAATGCAAATGTCCCACAATTGGTAATATCCCTGGCAATTACTCTTGGCTCACGCGCACACACATACAAACCAAACGGACCGATTAAATAGCGCTGCACCGTCATTACGATCGCGCTGAGCAAACTCCTCTTAGTTATCTTTGTTTGATTAGAAATAAATCTCGTGGCTCTCGGGGCAGATTTCTCCCTGAGCACAGATTCCTCTCAGGTAGTTATTTAGTTAGCGATATGATGTGCGGTAAGAAGTGCGGAGCGGGAGACCGGTTTAAAGAAGGTTTTTCTCTGTGGCCATGTTGATGACTGCCTGCGAATACAAGAGGGTGTCGAGGAGGAGCTAATGTCTTGCATTAATGATGAAGGCCTGATGAATATTTCACCGGAGCCTGTTTCCTCCGCTCATTTATTCTCCATTCCAGCTCCTAGGAAGTGTGTTTGCCAAGCGAAAGGTTATTTTAATTTGAACTCTCACAGAAATTCTAAATTAGGAAAAAAAAAAAGATTCATTAGTGGGGAGTTTATCGTGCCTCGTGGTCCGCCAACCTCTCCTTGCGTGTGTCGGCTACCCAGCAGACAGGTCAGCTGTCCGGCTAAAGTCTGATGGAGATGATCTCGGCGTTAGCATTCTGATTAACTCCAGAGCAGGATGGCAGAGCAGAACAGAGCAGAGCCCGAGCGCTTCCGCATCCTCCTGCTTTGCTGCGGGTGCAAAATGTGGAGGAGGTAAGAAGGCCGTGTGCGTGTGCTCCCTGACCCCCAACCCCCCCACACCCCCACACCCCCACACCCCACCCTCTGTACATATTCCGAGGCATGCGTCTTAACACACACATGCGCCGTGCGTGCTAACGAGCGCATGGGAAGGCCGGTCGCCGGGGCGTGTGCACGAGTATTTGTGTTTTGCCGGCACATGTCACATTGTGTGTGTGCATGTGTCTGGCAGTGCTAGTTTAATAAGGTCTAGAGTCTGCTCTGCGCCGCGGGGACTCGCAGCTTAGGAGACGGGCTTACCTCAGAATGAAACCAATCTGTTTAGCCTGCTCCTCTCCCCCTGCAAAACGCTCCCATTTTCTCTGTCCATAAAGTTAAATGACATTTTCCTCCCGGCACCCGTATGCCGTGTCAAGTACCTCCAGAGATGTCGCGGGCCGACCCCGGTGTCACCGAGTGTATGTGCTGAGCGAGAGAGAGACCCCTGAAGGCAGAAGCAAACACTGAGACATCCACATTTCAACCCCCGCGCCGCCGGAGGAAGCCGGCTCCTAGACGACGCGGCGGAGGCACCCGAGCGCGGGGGATATTATTCTCGAAACATGGGTCTTCTGTTTATATATGGACCAACTGGTGCCTTCAGACAGATGGGGAAATGACAAGAAAACTCATTATGAATGCCCCCCTCCTCCTCCTCCTCCTCCTCGCTGAATGCATTTGATATTTTAAGGGGCTATATTTGTACTACGGAAGACAATGAGTGATATTTCAAAGTAAATCTTGAACAGAACTCTGCCCACGCACGCACCAAATGGCTCGTCTGTCTGCCGTTACTGACTGATAAGATGTTCCTTCTTTGCTTGGAAGGACAGAGTAACACTTCCACTCAGTTTACCCTCTATCTCTGTCTATTTAGGAGTCTCGCCGCCTGCCAGCAGTAGCTCGGGATTGTGTCCAAACATAATCATGATATTAGCTAGATCCTTATTTATGTGTCCCTACCCCTGCCATTTCTCCACACTCTCTCTCTTTCTCGCTCACTCCCGTGCACACACACATGCACACACACATATACTCTCTCACGCTCACCCTTCTGCTCAACCCTATTACATATGCATCCATCCTTCCCACTCCACACATTTCCAATCTTCCCCAGTTAGCTACAACAAACATTACATTTACATATTGATTTCGTAGTTTTAGTCAATGTAAATATGCTGTCATTACAGTAAATTTGAGCTTCTGTTAACATAAGCTCGTCCAGATCTGCGCAGATTAAGGGTGTGATTGCATAATTAATGTGTGTGCTACATATTAATTCCCCCATCCCTCTCTTTCTACCAACTCTTCCTCCTCTCCTTGGGTTCTGAGCCCTGATTAAGTGCCTGCTTCGGCCCTTAAGCCTCCCATTGATATTCAGCCGCACAGACCCAGCGTTTGCTCAAAACGCTACTTAACCTCACAGCTTATTGTAAATGAAGCTTCCAAAAGTTGATTCCCCCACCTCCTCCTCTCTACGTGAAGCACACAAAGTGTCTGCTTTTGCCCACAGCATCTCTTGTCACTGCTGTCAGATACTGAGCAGGCTACACTGATGCTCTGGAAACTGCGGGGAAAGTGGCATCTCATCTTCTAGTTAGCTGCCAGTGATAAAACTGGCAACCAGAGGTTCACAGGCATTTTTTGGTCCACCAGTGATCTTTGCCTTTCACAGTTAGAAAATAGTTTGTATTGGCTAGATGAGTTTGGTGAGTGATCGGATATAATGATAAGTCATGCTGGTTTTACCTGGAAAAATAACAATTCCTTGTCCTTTTGCTCTATTTTGTAAAAGATTTTCGTTCAGTTACGAAAATGCAGGCACTGGGCTCTTTGGGTCAAATTATTTGAATTAATTATCATACTGTGAAGCCATTAAATATTTTCTGGTTCCTCTTTTTTGCTGCATTATCCAAACTCTGTACTGTTTTGAACCTGCCAACATTAAACCCTATGTAGGTGGTCAGTTAGTGCTAATGCCTGTGTGAAGTTAAAGAAAAAATTGTTGTCGACGGCGTCGTTAAGACTTTAAGTTGAGAAGGTGCTGAAGGCTCTCCTGGGTTTATTTCATTACAGCTGGCTGGTTTGTTAGCAGGGAGAGCAGATTGATGGACTCCATGCTGTTTCTGTGCAGGTGGTCATAACTGAGGTAGCCTGCTGAGCTGTGCTAAGCGGAGCTCTGGCCAGGCTTGTTAAGACATAACCAGTGAAGTGGGCGACAAGCCCCCAGAGGAGGCACCCACCTCCCTCCGGGCCAGCAGGCTACCACTAGCTGACAAGTTTCAGCTTGTCCTTTACTTGTTGCTCTTAGTGATAATGTTTGCTTTTCTTGCCTCCCCCTTTTTTCTTTTTTAGAATCTATGTCACTATTCTGCTTCAGTTTTTATATACCTCAGTTCCTCTGTCTTGAAATGCTAATACTATCATTCCAGTTTTGAAGTAGTTTCTTTTTTTCTCTTCGTATAGTGCCCTTCCAGAGTCACTAAACCAGAACTTCCTGTTGGTCATCAGTCACCGTGAGGCCCAGAGGGACTACAACCTCAACTTCCCTGGCTCCAGGACTATACAGGAGGTAAGACGTGACGCAAGCATACGTGCACTCACACACATGTGATCAGAAAGTCATTTTTCTAAATACAGACGCATACAAAAACCCTCCGAGACTCACCCATGGACTCTTACATACATAATATGCTCGTAACCGATTTCCCATTTCCCACAACACCGCCTTCATTTCATTTGCCAAACATTGCTAGTCTATCTCAGCCATCGATTCATTATTCATCACAAATGATCACATTTCCGCGGACATAATTACTCTCACAGCTGCGGTCTGGTGCAACCCCCTCTCTCCCCCCCTCTGCTCTGACTTTCTTCCTCTGTCTCAACAGTCTAGGAGGCGGTTTAAATGACTGAACACTGTTTGATCTAGGCATGCGGGAGCGATTGAAAGAGACAGAGTCCGTTCATTTTCCTCATCTGAAACTAAACAGTAGATTTTGCAGCTTGTGAATTATTTATTGTCGCTCACACTGGACCCAGTGTGGGGGCAGTACGCCTCTGTCCACGCCTTATTACTATCCCAGCTGTAAATGGATTAAAGTTTGAGGTGCGTGAAGATCAGCGTGTGCTCGCCGTGCGTCTCTGTCAATGTTTGACCTTATTAGAATTCAAATCAGACACACACTCATCACATACGTGGCCTGTGCTGTCATGCCTCGGCCTCCCTTGCAGAGGGAGACCTGAGCAGGTGTCATTCATTATTCACAGCGGGTCTCCTGCCGTCACAGGTGAGGGGAAGAAGTAGTCTCCCTAAAGACCGGTCTTCTTGTTTTTCCACTCATCTGGGATTGGAAATAGTCTTCAGAGGTATAACATCCTGCGGTGACTGCCCATCGTTTAGATTTCCTCCTCAACAGTTTTGATTTGTACCCTCCTGTACACCTCGACTAATTGTTAGCAGCGAAACGTCCTTTTTTCGTTGCTTGCTCTTTGCAGTCGCTGTCGTGCCCGGCTCCTCAGTGAGGGTGAAGATTACACTAATAATAATCAGGCTTCTAGCCGAGCCTGTAATGGTGCTAATTGAACAGATTAGTATAACCGGCAGAGGCAGCCTGCCTCTGTGATTCTACCGGCCTTCTCCTCCTTCACTCCTTCCTATTTCTCCTCCCTCTGTCATCTCCCTCTTTTCTCCCCCCTTCCTCTCACTCTCTTCTCAGGCAGATGGTTTTGATGAGCACCCACTGTGAACCTTAAGTGTTTCTGCTGGGATTACAAACACAGGGGAGGGGTCCCTGCGGTGTGGGAGGGGGGTACCATGGTCACAGAAAGTAGGCAAAAGACTGTTGGCTTGGTGGGGGTGCTGTAAGAGGCCGTAGGGGACGGAGAGGGGACAATGTGGGCTTTAACAGACCTTCATGTCGCGGTCTTTTCCTTCTGCATGCTTGTCTTTAGGCATCTCAAGGCCCCCCTGGAGAGAAAATGAGGCCCAGAATTTTAACCTGCATAGATCTGGACTCTGTTGGTCCATGTTGACCAAGCTCTTTATGCGTTCCCTCTTTGTCCGGGGGAACGGGGATCTTTCCCTTTTTTGTTACTTTAAATATGTAATGAAGTAATAATTGTCACGTGCTCATGAAGATTCACAAGGTTCAGTAGCGGGTGTGATGATGCACAACCTGTCGACCCAAGCAAGCGATCAGGTGACCACATTTATTTGAGCGAGCTGAAATATTGAAATGGATGACATTAGATTAAGATTCTGATTTAAAGGAAGCAAAGAAGAGCGTTTTTGTCGCTGTAATACTTGAGAATGCAACAAAGAAGTAACAGCCTGACTCCCCTTTCTGCTCATACTGTGTCCAGTGGCAGACACATATGGACTCCACTACAGAGCACCTTTCTCTCCCTTTTGTCTTAGCTGAAAACTAGCCGATGGTCCCTGCTTGTGCATATCAATAGCCAAAGAGTCCCGTCTTCTTGTTTGCCTTTGCCAAAGGCTCTGGCTTTGCCTTGTGGCTCTCAAGGAACTGCCCTTGCCCCTCCCTTTCTATTCCTTCATTCTCCATCTTTCTCTCCCAGTGTCCCCTCTCTACCCCTCTTTCTTCTCCGTCCCTGGTGTGCAGGGCTGTGTGGACTCTGATTGGCATTACCAGACAAGAGTGTGGGGGTAAAGTTGCTGGCTAGCTTGAGAGCTAAGCTGGAGAGCAAATGTTTGCCAGGGAAGTAGAGGGTAGAATAGAGATGGCTGCTGGGCCTTGAGGTGTCCGTGACCAGACTAGTTGTCCTGGGGATTTCCCTCCTCTGCTGCTGCCCCCCCACCCCACCCCGGGGACGGGCAGGGCCCCTGTTCCTACACCGCAGCTGGGAGACATATAGGAACCAAATGCTGACGGGGCCACAGAGCTGAGAAAAGGAAGGTTGGACCGACAAAAAAAGGAATGAAAGAAAGGCATCTGGTGCCTTGGGGAGACGAAGAAAGCGAGCAGGAGAGAGAGAGCTTGTGACTGTTTAACGGAAACCTTTCCTTCTCTTTGATTTGCTTCCAGCCAGGGATTACAGGCAATTGGCATTTACAATGATTGGATCATTAATTTTGCTGCGAGGCGTATCGCCCAGCAGCTCAGCACCATGGCCAGCCTCGCTAATGTTGTGCATAACTGGCTTGAACGCCCCTGCCTCAACTCAGCATGAGTAGCAACACACTTATCGGCAGCGCTCTGCTCGCTATTAAGACTTTGAATTAAATAGTCCTCTGTTAGGCCTTATAAATATTAGCTCATAAATGTCCAAATCAATGTGCTTTTCGTGTGCTCCCGGAACCCCTCTCCACATGACAGCATGTTGCACTAAAAACACTCCAAAGAAATTTATATTGTTGTGAGTTTTAAAAAAGGCTATTTGTGAAAGGAAAAAGTGACATCATTAATGAAATATAATTGTTTTAATCTGTTGCAGTGAGTAAGATGGCTCTGGTGGCAGACAGGGGGCAGCATTAGACAGTATTGCTCCCCCTCTGATAGCTTCTAATGCAGGAACACTTCAAAGCTTCTTTAGCTGCAACACAAACTTGAGCTACCTTAGGAGGCCGTGGCAAAGCATCGTGCTGCCCTGAGCCTAAATGACTGTTCTGTTGGCATACGGTTGCATCAGAGTCTGGTAATCACGCTCCCGGCCGCCGCGCACAAACGACTCCAGCTGAGTTTTTCCAGGTGGGCAGGTTGCCGCGCCGCCGTGTTTTCCTTCTGTGGTGAGATCAGGTTGTCCTCCGCCAGGTTCCTCTCACTGTCTGTCTCCACTCTCTTCCGTCGCCACCTCTCGCCCCTCGCTCTCGGTGGTGGGCGTTAGTTTGTTGTTTCTCCGAGGCTGCTTTAACCTCTGACTGCAGCCTCTTCATTACTAGTGTTTATGCCTCTCCTTTCCTCCCTTTTTCCCCTCTATTCATCAGCTGGCTAGGCGGTCAGTCAAATCCCTGTAGTCCGGCTGGTCAAACATAGATATTACACTCTGTAATAACACTGGCCACCCGCTCTGACCCCAGCCTGCTAGCCCCGGCCACAGCTTCTCTTCATAAGGATAGGCACCGAGCAGTGTGCTGTGGGATTTGCGATAGAAAGACAAAGGATGGATTGTGCCACTCATTTATTATTGTTCTTTTATTATTTTCCCAGCTTGTTTGTACTGCGAAGTGGTCTGCTGTGCCAGTCCCAGCACAAATAAGATATTTCAGTGAGAGATTGATAATGTTCTTTGGTTTTTAATTATTAGATGGATAAAGATTTTAAAGTTCTGGATCACTTTTTTCCTTTCCTTTTTTTTTTTTTCATACACACATGTAAGGTGCAGTAATATTCCATTATTGAGGTACAAGCCGCCACGCACAGTTTTCGTAGTTTGGTTTTTTGCAGCTGCTTCCCTGACTTTGGCTTTGACTTTGTGTTTGTAGCGTTCTTGAAGTTTCCACCTCCGTAACCAGCAGCCCCTCATGCGCTCAAGGATCCATCTCTCCTCAGTGCTTTTTACAAAGACAGGATTTGACCCGTGGGTGGAGGGTTCTTTACTCCACAATGGACAGTTTTCTCAGCATCAGTGTCCAGCCCCGCACGCCCGAAGGCCCGAATTCTGCTGAACAAATGCCCCCCGCCCCTGAAATCCACGGCCGCCAGCGCTCAGACGCCGACTCGCTTTGATCACCTTCGGCCGGCGCACATCAGGCTGGCATTAGGGCTCTAAACCAACAACCCGCTGGACGGTGCGACACGGCGCTCGGCGGGACAGGCGCTGCTGGCTGCTAACTGTTTAAAAGCCTGGAATGTTATTAATTGATGCAGATACGGCGTCCGCGCATGAATGGGAGAAGAGAAATACTGTTCATTTCAGAGCGTGGGGCTGTTGATGCTGGGCATTAGCTGTGGCATCTGAGGAATGCAGAAAACACTGGCCTGACGTTTTTTCTTTCTTCTTCTGTCCCTCCCTCCTTTTGACTCATCTTCTTCATTCTCTTGCCTCTATCCTTGTTGCCTCTGTCCTTGTTTCCCCTTGTCCTCAGCACAGGAGAGTTTGATGTAGCCTTTAATATTGTTCCAAGATTTTTCATCAAAATATTACTGTTTAATGTTATTCAGGAGGGCAAGAGAGGTTTTATTATGCCTCATTGGGGATTCATGGTTAAGCTTTTTTTTTATTGCTTTGCGTTTATGCCTATTTTACAGTTACAAAGTGTTTACATGGACTTTCAATATTCTAAATTAACTGTATTGCATCTTGATGTTTGCAGGTGAAGAGAAATGTTTCAGACTTGACCAACATCCCAGTCCGGCATCAACAATGGGAAGGGTGGCCTGCGTCAGCATCTGATGATTCTGTAAGAACTCACACAACCATACTTGAGACACATAAGAAGAGTCATCTATCTTCAATGCAGAAAGTGACTCTCATGTGATACTTACTGGTCCTTAAAGACAATTAAAACTCCACTATAGATTTAAGTCTATGTATTACACATGATTTATTATTACATTAGTACTTGCAAATGGCATCGGAAGCAACTTGGCGCTCTGTAATCCACGCCAAAACCATCTGTCAGAAGCTAATTAAGATGTCAAAGATGGCTCCCATCTTGCGCCCTCTGTCTGTGGACATTAAAGCTCCCATCATTGAGTCCCACTGACCTCACCCATCCTGGGGTCAGACTCCCCAGCCATTCACCCAACACACAGTCAAGCTGATCAGAAGCTGCCCACATACAGAACCTTGAGGAACCTCTGACCCCTTTTGTCTCACCCCTTCTTTCACTGCATATGTGTTCCCATGCTAATTGAATGAGATGGTTTATCATGCTACATATTGGAGCTGTTGTGCCTTAACCCCCAAGAAAAAAATCCTTTTAGATCTTTTTGATTTTTCCGTGTGTTTGCTTTGGAGTATTGCTATTTACTTATTTTTTTCATCCAAAGTGTGACGATAAATGTCCAGAACTACCTCAAATGACTATATAGTCTATTTACGCTGAAGTGGGAGCACGCATTTGCGGGTAGCACAACAGTTTTTTTCTCAGTAATATGTTTGATGTACTGCCCATCTTTTATAATTCATTCGTAAGTAGCAAATGAATGGGGTAAAGAAGAGTACAGGCTTTATGAATCACATTTTTTGATGATTAACTGTGAAAAGGGCACAGAACAAAGCGTATTGTATCCTTTCACTTCAGGAGATTGTTTGCTTTATTTTTTGTTCTGTTACAGCTCAGAGAAGAGCATTGTGTAGTGTCTGACCACCAAAGGCACCATACTGCTATGATGTAGGTTTATCATTGTAAGCAAAATCTTTGTAGATATCCGGTGATGTGATCAGGAAATGGGCTAGGATAACCACAGAAGTAGTGTCTGTTCAAAATCTGGAAACACATTGTGAACATATGTTGCAATGACTGACCTCAGAGTGGAGTAAAATGGCCTTTGTAGGATTAAATACCCTTTTGATTTGCTGCTTTTTGCTTTACATTCATATACTTCAGATACAATATACATATATATATATATGTGTGTGTGTACATATTTTTTTAATTTAATTTAATTTGAAAAAAATTTGAATACATAGTTTTGATTGGCAAGGAACAATGACCATGTCTGCTTATCTGAATACCTTTGGGGTATTGGAGATCAGTGAGAAAACCAGTACTTCAGAAGGTCTACAAATATCAGTGTGGCACAATGTAATAGTCATCTTTAGGTAAACATGATCACAAAAGGAAAAACACAAAGCCACTTGAAATTGTTCTGTAAAGAAAGAATGCTTATATTTAATGTTTAAATGTAGAAACGGAGTAGAATTGAGTGTGTTCGAATATTTTAATGATTCAACCTTACAATTTGTTTTTTGAATGAATGAAAATATTTTTTGCTGCACTGGAATGATTTGCAGAGGGCTTCCCATCTACTCCTCCAATTCCAATTTCTTATTTGAAATACATTTATTGTCTCTTTTCTAATGGATTCTAGAATTCTGGTTGAAAGAAATTTCATCACTTTGGCCTATATAAGATGAATATGAAGTTATCAGTGAACCTAAGATCGCTCCCCCAGGTAGACGTGATAGCCAGGGATCATGAATAGATTGCAGTTCATTGTGGCATCACAGGCCCAGTCACT
>CAESWR010001088.1:554716-576067 GCA_903171835.1 Mullus surmuletus | reverse complement strand
CCCCCCCACTTCTAGTTTTTGTGTCATCGTTGAAGTGAGAACCTACTTCATTAAGTGGATGTTGGAAAAGAGCAGATTTGAGTGAAGGGGGGGACATTGGGGTTATAAACAGAGGAATCAGTCTCACTCTCTCAAAGCCTGCGAGAGGCTAATCACTAAGCAAAACACTACATTTGATGAAGTGTTTCTGAAGGTGTGTATTGGGGGGACTGTTGAGATAGACTCAATCCATCCTTAATGAAAATGCTTTGGGCCGCAGAGCTGAGCTGAGCTGAGCTGAACCCTCTTGGGGATCAGTGGTTAGTCAGAGCGTACAGAGAGATAGGCCACCCATCACTACCCACGATCCCCGCTAAATCCCCATCAACGCGGTGGTTAATCACTCTAACCCCGCTCTCCTCTGCCCGCCGCTCCTCTCTCCTGTCTACCACACACAAAGACACATCAAAATTCATAGCTTGCCGGAGAGGGGAGTCCGGGGGATTTATCGCTGCCAAGTATCCGCTTTAGAGCCCCCGCAATAGCCGTCTAGAGTCAAGACGAAAGAGCACCGGAGAACCGCGACGGCATATGGTGCATTGATGTATGTATATCTGTCAGGCTCTCAGGGCGCGGATCACAAGCGACTCTCACGTCGGCATGTATTAGCTGTGCGTGAAAAGGATCAGCGGATGCTCATTAATATCTCCCCGGAAAAATTAATTTAAAAAAGAAACGTTCCAAATGTAAGGAGCTCACCTCTGTGTATGAATGTGTTTTACCCACTTTGTGTCCCTTCAAGCCCCTCATAGCTTGATGAAATTCAAAGATGGCAGCACATTTGATGACTTAATTTAGGCAGGTGCAGAAATTAAAAGTGGACGTTTCTGCAATAAAATGTCGTGTGTTTTTCACCGAGGTGTGTGGAGAGCCTCCTGTGTGGTTGGTCATCGATCTAAATGTGTTTTCCCACCGTGTCTGCAAGGTCACCGGATCAGTCATTTGAGCTCTTCATTTTGAAGTGTTTGCTTTTTCAGACTGAGCTGCCATCTGTACAACAATCACTATCTGGAGGTCTCTGTCATTCCTTTTTCCCGCTCACTTTCCGTGTAGGTGTGCGTTTCATTCACACAACCTTGATAAACAAATTAATATCCACTTTAAAAATCTATTCTGTCAGTGGCATGTATTTTCCATTTGCGTATATTCATATCCTTTATTCATATGCTTTTAACTTAAAATGCAAGGTACATGACACACTTGAAATGTCAAATAATTAAACACCAAATTATAGATGTAGAAATATCCATGAGAAAAGCAAGAATCAAATCTGGAGATATTAAAGCAGGTCTGCATGGCAACCATTACAATACAACAGAAAGGATCAGTATGTTTATTTTAGTTTTTTTTCTCTTTTAAATCTTTGGCAATGCAAAACATATGGTTCTCATGGGTTGTTTTTTATTACAGAGTAAAGAAACTAGAAATACTTAACATCTAATTTGTTGGCGTCGGCTCTTTTGTCTCATGAAAATGCTGAAATCAATTGTTAAAATATCAATAAGGAATGTTTAACGTAGTAGAGCAAATTAAATATGTTTGGCAGCTCTAACATAAATGAGTTTTTATAAAATTTGGAGTAATACAAAATAATCAATGAAAACCAGGCTGTGCTTCACTTGAAAATATTGGTAAGTATTTTTGAGATTTTACTAAATGTGATCATGACTTGAACTCTACCCCCCTTCAGGAAGTTGAAGCATTGATTACACAGTCATTTACACACAAGCACACACACAATGCAAGCTCAGATTTTAGGTGAACAGGTGTGAGGGGTCACTATCTGGCTCAGGTTGGACCCAGTAATTTAGCTGTACTGGGATTTGCTCCTCCCCACTAAGACGGCCAATACAAAAGATCTGACTTGAAAGCGGAGCGGGAACAGAGAGGGTACGGACAGTTTAACTAAGATGAAGGAGTTCAGTTGGCCAAAATGCCCACTTTGATTAGCCTTTACACTTGCTCTAATTGAGCATGCATGAGTGTGCGAGTCCTTCGCTTGTGGGTCCAACAGAGTTAAGTTTGTGCATCTGTGCATGTGTGTTGGCACGTCGGCGTTTGAGCGTGTATCAGGTTTTTTTTTTCCCCCCCTCTCCTCCTGTGTTGTAAAACTCTCCCTCCCTCACACTCATTCCTCTCTCAAGACTGAATTTGCTTGTCTTCTCAGCATGAGTGTTTAATCTTTTCAGGCCGTTGAATCGGGCCGATGAATGAGTCCCCGGCTCCTTCTCTCTAGGAGCCCCGGAGATTATTCTAAAGCACTAATCGTTGAGCAAACACAGCAGTGCTCTCCCATTCCTATTCTACACAGGCCACAGTATAGCACAACTTCTTCTTTCACTTTTCCCTCACGTTTTTACGCCCTGTGTAGATAATTATTATTTTTTGCTCTTTGCCGTACGCAGCCTAGATTACTGCTCCTGAGAAACGGACCTCTTGACTCCCCCTTTCACAGTTGTGGTCAAAAGAGAGAGTTTTCTTTCCTTATTTGTTCTTTTATACCAAGAGAAGTGACATGTAATTTAGAGAGCATTATTTCCAACATTGTCCCCTGGAACCTTTTATGTTTGTGGGTGTGTTTGTTTTTTAATTAGATTGTCAGAAGGGAGAATCTGCCGGGCTTATATGATGGTGTCAATATCCTTGGATTTGGAGCTTCGTCAATATTGTCTGGCCCTGCCGCTACTAACCTGAACAGGCTGCTGGCATTTGGTGTAAAATAAATAGAGTGATTTGTCTGTTTTGTTTTCTCCATATCTTTGATGCCTCCTGGAGGAGTTTTATTTACGCCGCTCTCCATTTGATTGTGTATGGTATTTGCCAAATGTGGCCTCACCGTGGTCCGTGGAAGACACGCAGGCTCAGCGCCCGTTGGTCTCTCGTGTCATCTTATGGTCATGTCTCGTGAGTGAGAAGACTTGCGCATGGTGAGAGCTCTCACTACAGATCAGCAGACCACAGAGACTTAAGATATCTGTTAATAGCTGGTGCAATCATTTTTGGTGTTGATTGCCGAGCTCTCTAACAGAATATTATGTGCAGTCACGGCCTTTAGAAAATCTCAAATTCTCCACCTCTGACCCTTTTTTTTGCCTCTCCATCCGTCTCCTCTCCACAGAGAAAGCTGCTAGCCATCTACCTCCACAACGACGACAGTGTTCTCAGCAACGTCTTCTGTTCCCAAATGATGTGCGCTGACTCCATCGTCTCCTACCTGAGCCAGAACTTCATTACATGGGCCTGGGACGTCACTAAAGAAGCTAACAAAGCCAGGTACCCACAGTCCCGATTGTTCTCATTTTTTCCCCGTGCGTTTAATTTTGCAGTTACTGTACCAAAAAAATCCCAAGTAGTTATTTGAAAATGCATCATATTTCATTTAATTTGATTGTATACTTGGAGTAGACACAATAACAGAAGCGCTTATATAATAGTTATACAATGGATATATACTTGCTTAGGGAAAAATAATGCACAGTATTTCCATTTAAATGCTACAATTATGAGTTTTTTTAGTGTTTGGAAATTGCCGTGTGGTTCTTCATATATTCCATTGCCTTCCGTCGTTATTCTTTTAAGACAATAGCCTTTTCAGAGATCCTGGCACCTCCTAGATATATATTTTTTTAATATTGCATTTCGCCCACTGTAAAGATTAGAAGAGCAATAAGTGAACCCCTCCCAACCTTTACTGCGTGCTTAATCCTTATGTATTATTTATATGCGCCTAACCATCTGGGGGAGTGGACCGCTTCACCGTGAGCAGAGAACGTCCCGTATAGGTCGCCATGTAGAACCATGTTGCTATCTCCTAAATAGTTCACTTAGAAAAGGTTGATATTACTTTCATTGTATCATTTGAAAGAAGATGCGATTTTGTGTGTGTTTGTGTGTGTGTGAGAGATGGTGCACTTTCAGAAAACGATCTAAAAATGCTCTTGTGGAGGAACCCCATTTGACACATAAACAGGGTTTTCAAATCTATTGGCATTTGTGTGGACTTGTCCTTAATTGCTGGCATTCAGCTCTCAGTCCATTGCTCACACCCTGTATCTCTGTCCACTCATTCTCTCCTCAACTTCATTCTCTTTTTGAAGCTCCGAGGTTGCATGCTAACAAAAGGCGTTGTGTTTGCATGGTGAGGCCCCTGATTGGGCAATCTTGACTAAGCTGTCTGAATAGAGGGTCAGTGGGAGACGGAGGACTCCCTTGAAGTCCAAACATCTCTATCACCCCATTTATGCTCCAAAGTCCTTGTGCAGCTCCAGCAGTCTGCCTCGCTTATTGACAATTCTGTCTAGCACCTGTTTATCGGATGGGGACACCCATCAGGATGGTTTTTCGGCGGGTTTGTTGACTTTTTACAGAGTGTTTGTTTGAAAAGAAGCCAAATTTGCAATCTGGGACAAACAGTCACAATTCTTCGCATGATTAAATTAAATCTGTGGGAAGAATAAAAGCAAAGGTGCATCTTTACTCATTACCGTTGTGTGCAGAGCAAACTTAGCTCTCTTCCACCTGCCTACTTGCGTTTCTTATCTAGTCTTTATCTCCTTCTCTTCTTCCATCTCCTACCTGATCGTACTATTTTTCTTTATTTCTGCTTCGTGTATCCCACTGCCTCGACTCTTTCCCTTCTCCTCAGAAGCTCCAGAGTTAAGCCTGCCCTCTGGTAGGAGCCATTTAAGAAAAACTCGCACCCTGACCTCACCCCTCCATTATTTCTTTTAAGGAAATTCCCTCCTTCCCTCATTTCGCTCTCCTTTCTCTCTCATTGGCCTCCTTTGCTTTTTGCCCCAGCTGAGCCTTTTTATTACGCATTAAAAGGCAGGCAACATCTGGAGCTTTTCATCTCACACAGCGAGTCACAGCTTTGCTGCTAACGCATGCATGCACATGTGCACGCTGAACTCATTCACACACGCACACGTACTCTGCGACTCGGCATTCTCACGCTCTTTGGTTGATCCAGAGTGACTGGTGATTGGCATCAATCACGCAGGCTGTTTAAACGGTATCCTGATTGTGTGTGCATGTGTGTGTCATGAACCTGCTGCTATTGGAATGTGGCTTTTACTCAGCTCTCGGTATTCTCACAGGCCTCCCACTTAAATGATTAATTATGCATAAATGCAGTTTTGCTGATTGGATGCCAGTGTAATTGTCACCCATGAGAAATGGATCTGATATATTGTGCAAGCGCTGTGCTGTCGTGGCACACGGCAAATATTGAAACTATCAGCGAATCATCAAACTGAAATTCTTATTTTTCTTATGTTCTCTTAATTCAAATGATTATACATTATATATTCATATTAAACATGTGTGTGTTGTTGTTCCTCCAGTTAATTATACGTGTGGCACCCTGCGGTCATCACTTAACTTTAAAATTATTTTCTTCTGGTCTCAAGTATTGTGGGAGATAGGACTTTGCATTTACCTATGTGCTTTTGTACATTGTTTAGACGACACTGTAACAAAAGAATGTAATTAAACCAATATGGAACCATAACTGTGAATACAAAGCACTTACCTATGTGCTTTTGTACATTGTTTAGACAACACTGTAACAAAAGAATGTAATTGAACCAATATGGAACCATAACTGTGAATACAAACTGAACAATGCTCTGAATATGCTGAGCTAATTTGGTAATGGGTTAGCAGGCCTCTTAATAAAAAAACTTCCAGAACAAATATTTCTGTAACTTTTACTTTCATCCAGTATGTCTTGAGTGCACAATGTTGGACTGAAAACCAACACTAGACTTTGAGCGCTGTTGAGGAAAACAAATATGACCACCGACCTTGGTGACCTTGTCATTGGTGACAATATTGGATAGCCACACAAATTCATCACCTATACTACCCTTATACAGCCTTTGTCTGACATTGTCATGAACCTTTTCCAGATGGTAGGCCGTATCTGGATTATGATCATACTTAAATTAACTGAAAAGCATATAGTTTCCGGAATCCATGACCATTTTGACAGACAGTGTGACTCTTAACTTTTTAGTGATCTAGGTTGCAAAGAATATTGAATTTATCTCGTTGAAACCTGCAGGAACAGGTATGTGTGTTCTTCCGAAATTACTTCCAAGTAAAGCGGTGTCTGTGCCCGTACGAACTTAGACAAACTACATGTTTTGTACGCTTGGCTTCACCTCCTGACGTCTCCCGAACCAACAGCGTAACTGGTTTAGATGGAGAACAAAATGTCATTTTCAAATCAAAACATGTCCACGTCGACTTTGACACACAGTGTGAATGACACAGTGAGCTATCACAGCATCCGGTTCCCATACATGCTTTCATACAGGTGGCTGGCAAAAATATTCCCTGCAGTGCTACTGTGCTAGCTTGACTCATCAGCTGCTCGGTGAAGCGAACGCCTGGTCTAACCAGTCGACTCAAATTTACACGCACAGCTTTGCTGTGAAGAAATGTGAGGTGACAGCGCAGGGAAACATTAACTATTCTTCGCTGTCTGGATGTGCAGGGAGAGATGGAGATGATTTTGGTGTCGAATTAGAGGCCGTCCGTCACGCCAGTTGTCAGAGCGTGGCGTTAATCTCACATTAGTTGCAGTTTTCATGCAGGTGTTTCCTCTACATGTGCTTCGCCCTGAAGGTTTTTGAAAAGTCCTTTTACAGTTTAGGCTACATTCTTCACCTTGTTATGTTATGGCTGGATGAGGCTGCGGTGAACTGTTCACCTCAGCTTGACTTCCTCCTTCCCTCCACAGCCTTGCAAACTTTGGTTGAGAGCTTCATTATTTGCACGGCCAAATTTTTACATTTTTTTTTAAAATGGTGATTTTTAGCGACTGACTTCTATAGTTCTGAGATCGGAAACCAAAGCGGGTCGGCTGATGTTTGACGGGAGATTTAAGATTGAGTTTCCCTTCAAGTTAGTGTCCATTGTTCTCTGGCCTTTCATTACAGGTTAGAGTTTCCCCCGAGAGCCATTGTTATGGTCTCCCTGGGTCGAGGTCTGAACAGGGAGAAGTGTAAAGACAAAATGATCAGTAGGATTTAGGGTACCCAACGTCTTCATTGCGAGACGCGGGTCACTCTAAGTTCAGGACTGGAGAGGGCGTTGTGTATTCTCGGTGCGCTATAAGCATTTCCCCCTTTCCGCCGATCCCTCGATCCATTGTCCATATTTTCAGAATGCAGCGAGCGGTGCGATTATTGCATTAAAGCTTCCACAGTGGGCTTCCTTTCACAGTTTGAGAAGTTCGCAAGTAACTCCCTTGGCTTTGGCTTCATGTTTTAATGAGCTACACCCCCTCTCATACAGCTTCCCCACCATTCATCTTGTTCCTCTGACCCGCTGTCCCTCTATCCATTCCATTACTTCTCTCTATTTTACCAGCCAGTTATTAAAATAGGTCTTATTAAAAGGCAGGAGGAAAAAAAAGCTAATCTATATTTGCATTCAGTCTATAGCAATTCATTAATATTATGACATTTACATGGAGCTCGGCGGGTCCAGGCTGCCTGCTACCCTTTTCCCTCTCGGAAATGTTAATTTAAAAAGTTCTGTCTTTGTAATGGAATAAGAAATCCTCTTCTGCCCTATCAATTCTGGGTGTCTGGTGAGGAATACTAATTCATCTTCCCTTTCCAATTGAGATAGCATATCACTCTGATGGAATAAGAAAAAAAGCAGAATTGGTTTTAAAGTCCTTAATGCCACGAGTTTTGTGTATTTCTCTTTACTGCTGCAGTCTGACAGCTGGTGTATACGTCTCCTTTTCCGTTTATTGTCTAAGTGTGTATGCCTGTGTGTTTGTTTGTATCTTATTGCTAGCTATTTTTCCCCCTATTAAAAAGGTTTTGAGTGGCAGGAAAACAAGACATGCAGATTAATGGAATGAAATATAATTTGGACTGTTATTTTTGTTTTTTCAGACTACTCACCATGTGTACACGGCACTTTGGCAGCGTGGTGACACAAACTATACGGACATACAAGACAGACCAGTTCCCTCTGCTCCTTATAGTCATGGGCAAACGCACTTCCAATGAGGTCCTAAATGTTATCCAAGGTAATTCCTCCTCTGTTGCTTACATGATGATGCGTCTACATGTGTTTGTCTAGAAAGATTCAGCTACGCATGACAGATTATGACCGACTGTTTTCAATCTCAGGAAATACCACAGTGGATGAGCTGATGATGAGGTTAATGGGAGCAATGGAAATCTTCACAGCACAACAACAAGAAGACATCAAAGACGAGGTAAAGTTCAAACACGATCAGGAGGCCAGAGGCCGCGGGTAAACACAAATTCCTATCTCTCTGAGATGAAAACGTTGTAATCTAATACTGTGTGACAACAACACCTGAAATGATGCACAGTGTGCTTCTGTTGACTAAACTAACCAGCCGGCTCCTTCTCCCCTTGTTCGCTGTATACCAGTGCCTTCATATGTTGTTTATTTACACCTTTTGTTTAAATTTGTGTTGCTGAATTATTTAGGAGAGCATCAATTCCTCTTTTCAAACACACTTAATTGCATTTGGGAATTATAGGCTTGGTTTGTTTTTGCAAGATGGTGGAATAGCACTGGCTAACACTATTAGCACTCCCTCACTCTGGTTGTTTTGGCTTCTGGCTCACAAGCCAATCATGACTTGAGATAGTATAATATTGGCAAAAGTGAGCTGACTCGGGCTGAATGTACCACCACCTGCACAAGTTTGTCTTGTCATTCGTGAAAACAAATGACAGCCCTGTCCTCAATTGAGATTTTCATAGCACCAGCGGTCGGTTCTTATAGCAAAGATTTATTGTATTTTATATGTATTTTTCCTTTTGAGAGTGTATGGTGAATTAGTTGATGGATATGTTTATGTTTGCATTCAGCAATTTCAGGACAACAATAATCATGTAGTAAGAGTTGTGGATCTTTGTGAAGCCGTAAATATGAGCGAACAACATACATGTTATGATGATAATAACTACCTTAATCATAATGAGTTAGACACATGGCATCATTTCTCATATTATATCCTTAAACATTATTTCAAAAGCTATTACAAAATTGGCAACCACAGCTGAAACCACAGCTGAAACAAAGGGCTGTACCTAAATTAACATAAAAACATAAAATGTAAATACAGAGAACATAAAAAAAGAAGAAGAAGATAATAAGGGCAAATGAAAAAAGATAAGATCAACATCTCATGGTTGTTCAAAAGTCGAGGAATAAAAATGGATTCCTTGCATTTGTAGCATCATTGTATAGTCCAAATCTATATATGTATATCTATGTCCTGTTGAAAGGTGTCTTTGTCTTTTGTCTAATGTGGCGGCTGAGCCAGGTCTCTCCTTTCTGTTCCTCTGCTTTGCTAACTGCTACATAACACCATGCTAGGGCAGATCAGAGTG
Source organism: Mullus surmuletus (assembly GCA_903171835.1). Lineage (NCBI taxonomy): Eukaryota > Metazoa > Chordata > Actinopteri > Syngnathiformes > Mullidae > Mullus > Mullus surmuletus. The sequence goes on along the minus strand of CAESWR010001088.1, from coordinate 566,627 downwards.
CATTGTTGAACTTCTTTAAGTGGAACAACACCCAGACCATTTCAACCTCATTCCCATTTAGTCATACTTTACTGTGCCAACTCCAGTCTGTGGTCGTACGGACAACACTGGCCTCCCATTCACACCAGTATGTAGGTAACACTGAGCTGCTCCGCATCTGTCAACTACCTCGTCAGCTCCAAATAGAAAGTGGACAAACACCATTGAGGGACGGAACTGAGAAACGGCAGCGCTATTCTTTCATGTCGGAGACTAGATTCAAGGACAGTAAAACAGGGAAGACCAAAGACTTCCATCTGAGCCTCTTTACCACTCTTGTCTTTGTCACTGTCAGCTATCGGAGCCGACTATCCTCCCTGTATATGTTTACTCAGACAATGAATGACATTATTATGTGTTTTTTGTCCAGGCAAGTCTTCAGTCTGCTGAGTATTAGAGTAATCCTGCCAAGCTGTGTTTTTTCTGCCTTCATAATTATAACTTATGGTCAGAGGATTAAGAATAACAACAATGTAGAGTATACAATCAATGCAGGCTACTAAAGCACTCATTTAGAATGAATCTTAACTGTCAAAGGAAAAAGGAAAACATCATATACACTGAACATATACAGATATTTTAGTCTGTGCAGTGCCTGTGTCTCCTTGAGCGCCTCTTCTTTGACTACTGTATCGACAGATGACAGATGTCACGCTGCATCACAAATTTAACAGTTAAACCGTCTCTGAGCCAAAGAGTAGTCTAAATGGCAGTATGAGAGTCATCGCATTCTGTGAGAACCAAAAGAAACAAGGAGTCGTCGCACACACACACACACACACACACACACACGCACACACACACACACACACACACACACACACACACACACACACACACACACCCTGAAGGCTAGACTTCCTCAGAAGGGTCACTAACTATTGAGTGACAGCCTTTTAGGTGTGTTTTGTCTGCATTGCAACATTGCTACGGCTTCAGTTTTAATTTGTCACTCTTGTCACATTTCAAATAATCATTAAACACGAGAAGAGACAGGGAGTATTCAGAGTATGTATTTGAGTCAGACTAACCCATGTGAATCATGGAGGTGTGCTGTGCTGTCAGTCCACACCTACGTTTTGTTACACATCAGCACATCACTTCATTTCAACAGTATAAAATGAAAATGTTTGAGATTTTTATTTTATACTTGCCCATCACCAATAGTCTCGTATTGTCTACATTGACTACTTAAATCAGGTATGGGTTAATCAAAGGATGGAGAAAGAGAATTTTGACAGTATACACTTACACAGCATGCTTTAATTGGCATTAAAATCAAGTTAAGTACAGGACATTCTCTGTACTGCAAAAAAAAAAAAAAGCACGCAACTGTTGAAAACCTTTTCTTTCATTAAATCCTAGAACTCTTATAATTTCTTCTAATTCAACATTTTGTTATATATTAGTTTAATAATAACTACTAACTCAACACCTTAATATTATAATTTAGATTCTAAGACACTCAATTGTTTAAATAAATGGTGTGTCTCAAGAGAGTGTGTGCTATTAAAGCAGCAGGTAATGGTGAGATTATTTATTTTCTAATTAAATAAAAGCAAACAAACAATAAAATCTCTGCCACTTTTATAGTCATTCCAACATCTGGATGAGCTTTATCACTTGAAGACAGATAAAGAATTATATTTGCTGTTGCATAAGTGTGAGTTTAAGTTGTTCTGAAAGGGTATTTAAGTGTGATAATTGTCTAGGTACAGTCTGCCAGGAGGAAATAACTCATGAAAGTTTCACAAAACAACAGCAAAGAGTAGGTGATGAGGAACTAACGTGGTTATTCTGTATGAGTAGCAGTGACCACAAGATTTTAGTGTGTCGTACCCGACAGAAGTTATCACGAGGTGAAGTTGAAGTCAACCCAGATGCTGCTTTATGCACCTTTACCGTATTGACTGTGTAGCTCTTTGCCCCTCTTATTTCAGCTTCTCCCTTCGTTCTTTTCACCCCGCAACTCCAAAGGCAGCCACAGACCTGAGCACAAACACCCCCCCAGCCCAGACATTCCACCTTGACAGTCACTTTTGTGTCTGTCTGGAAACGGAGCAGCTGGACGGCCGCATTGTGACAACAAGCATCCTGACCGACTCGCTAGTCATTCCAAAGCCTCGTCTGTGTTTTAGCTCAGCTGGAGTTAGTAATCACCTTGCGGTCTGCATCTGTCTGTATCTGGGGGGGGGTTTCAGGTCATTTTATAATGACATGACTAATTAACAATTAATTGTGTGCAACGCATTCAAATTTTATTAGCCAAAACAAAACCTGTGATAGTTGTTGGTCAAAAGTAATTATATGTGACCAGGCTACTAATTTAAAAGAAAACGCCCTCTGCTGAGGACCAAATTCTGTGACAATAAGTAACAATGATCCACTCTGCTGTGCTTTTGTGCTGCACCCAGAAAACGTGAAAAAGTGGGCCTGTTAAAATATGCCTTTGCTATGTTAAGGTGCATTTTGAAATGTATAAATAATGTTGCGTATGAAAACAGACAATGAAGTACTATGCGACTTGTTTGCGTGACTCAAGGCCGGTCTATTGGCAGCGGCCACTTTTGATGCTTTTGTCCTCCATTGCCATTCTTTTACAGTTTCCTTTCAATATTCGTCCATTATGCGGGCCAAATGCACAAATGTATCCTTTGCATTTTCCGACTCAATGCAACAATACACACTGTCCTTTTGCCGAGCCGCACAGTGGCCCTCAGATCATCACAATAAGCTTACTTTGCCATATCCAGGCTGGCACACAGCATGGGCCTTCAGAAAGGAGAAAACTAATGGCTGTGCACCGTTCACACAATGGACACTCGTATTTAGTCCCGGTCTTTATAAAGCACTTTGTAGCCACAGCAGGTAGAAAGAGAAAGGGCCGCCTGTCCCCTTCCCTCTGTACAAACAGGAAGAGAGAGGCAGAGTGAATAAAAGAGAAAGGGACGGTGAAACTGAGATGAGGAAACATAAAAGGAGGCTCAGGGTCTGCTAAATGACAGGCCGGTCACAATGAATTCCCCTCTGGTGCTACTCTTTCATACCTGGTGTTTGTACATAACCACACTTGAAACGCTGCATTTTCTTTTTGCCCGCTCCTTTCTGGCTCCCACACCCGGCATTTCGGCTTAGATGTTTTGTCCTTGTATATCCTTTATTGTCTTTTCACCTTGTGGGCCCCTCTTCCTTTCTCCCGTCTCCCTACGCAGGACGAGCGCGAGGCGAGAGAGATGGTGAAAAGAGAACAGGACGAGGCCTATCGTCTGTCTCTAGAGGCCGACCGCAAGAAGGTATGATTGAAATTTTGCAATTTAATTAAAATGACCCTGGTGTACTTGAAAAAAGTGTGTGTTGTGTGTTACACTCCCAGTACATGTCCCTCATTGACAGCTCGATCATGTCTGCCACCCAGATTTAGATTTTTGTCTGTTGCCAGTAACATGCAGAAGTTTCACGTATAATATAGTATAGTTTGTCATGTATTATATCGTTTTTTAAATGTTATTCTTGATTTAAACTTAAAATTGCAAGACCCAAAGTGATAACAAGTCAGCATTCACATTGTTTTAGTGGGGATGAGACAACATTTGATAAAACCTTCCTATTTTTTGTTCCAGAGAGAAGCCCAAGAGAGAGAAGAGGCTGAGCAAGTTCGCCTGGAACAGATGAGAAAGGAGCAGGAGGAGGAGAAGGAGGTGAGAGATCAGCCATATTCTCATCTTATTTCCATTATGCAAATGACTGAAATTAATTTTCCGTCTTTATCAGTTCAAGGCTGAACAGTGATATCTTTTCCCAGAGCACGGCGATAGGTTTTGTGCCATTCTGCTGTTGTTGTTTTTTTTATCTGTATTGTTCTCACTTCATAATAATGACTCAATTAGACTGTGGTTTTGGCGAAGCCTGCCAGTCAGTGAAGCGTGTGCAGTGCGCCTGATCAGCCATGCAGCCATTTTAGTGAGCTGAAATATCCTAATTACAGTGAGGCCCATCCCTGTAAATGTCACCTACATACACACAGTTATTGTTCTGTTTAACTGCTTTACATCGGCATAACACACAAGCTCATATTGAAACCAAAGTGAACAAAAGACTGAGGCAGTTCATGTACACACGCTCGAGCACAAACACCCACAACCTAAGCAAACAGCGATTCACTTGAAAACAATTATGGAGGGGTCTAACACACACACACACACACACATACGGGCAGACACACTGTCACGCATACAGGGAAAGCAATAATTGTCAGTGAGGACGGCACCTAGGTTGTAATACACTCTATAGTAATACAGTGTAGTCCTCGCTGATTGTTGTTGACTCAGGAGCAGAAAGCCTCGGGGCACGGAGAGGTATTGGGTGACCCGACTCGCTCAGGTGATTTGTCACTTAAGTTAAACAAAAAACAACAAAAGAGCCCTGGGCTGGCCATCTTAATTATCACTGTAGTCTGCTAACAAAACTTAATGCACACTGGTGGGGTTTTTTAGGCATCAAAAAGCCACCATGGTGGTAGAGACCGCATCTTATGAGATCACGCTCAACATCACTCTGAGGATGTCGTTTTTGCTAATAAAATTCATAAAAGATTCAATGACAATGGTTTCCATGGTGTCTCCTGTTGTAATGTAATGGCATTGTACCCAGCCAGATCGGTGGTGTACGAACCTTTTTTTTTGTAGCACCTCACTTCATCAAAAAAAAGTTCAATTACTTCCTGACCGCTTAAAAATCCTCAAGGCTCAAGGTGATGCATTACCATGGTGATCAGAAACTATGAGCAGTCATTAGCCGCAGTGTTTACTGGGCTCTCATGCTTTCACATTTTTTTGTTTTGCAAAACTTGGTGGGGAGTTGTTGCATGTGCCAAGGAAGTGTTCATTCAAAATATGTTCAGATCTTTGTAACATGGTAAAGCCAAAACCTAATTTCTTTCCCTGCCATCTATTCATTTGAGACTTCTTTAGGCAGTAACTACGTTTAAGGTAGAAATTGCAGATGCAATCAAAACAACAGTAGCCACCAGAGATCCAACAAGCCTAGTGGGAGTCAGCGCTGATTTTGTCCCTTTGTGTAAAGAAGAAGGAGATGAAAGTCAAAGCTGTGAAAAGGGGTGGGCAGGTGGATGGGAGTTTTGGGGGTCTTTATTTGTCTCTCATCCATCCAAGACCCAATGTTGCAGAACTACAATATTTTTTGTATGATATCCTATATCTAATGACGGTGTGGGTTGACTCCTTCAGGTGGTCTTTGCATTATAATTGTGCAGGTGTCTGTCAGGTGCACCCACACCCACACCCTCCACCACCGCCACAAGCGCGCCACTCATCATTTGTTTGCTCTCTGTGGTCGGCAGAGCGGAGTCGGAGAGTCAGATAAATGGATGGGTAGATGCTCCTGATTGTTTGTGCCGAGCATCCGGAGAGACACGCTCAACCAGACGTGTGTCCTGTGGTTTCTTTCGGGACGCTTCCCTGCTAGTTTGGGGCGCTTGGGTCTGTGGTTGACTGTCTGTCTCCATTTGTAGATCCACCACAACACACACCCTCAAGTCTGTTACCCTTCCGTATGTGTGTGTGTGTTGGGTTCATCCCTCGAGGGGCCCTTTAACTCAGTCAGCATCAGCTCCTGTACCTGAGGGAGCTGATAGCGGTGCGGCACGCGCCCTACCCTGCCCACCCAACACCAGAAGCTGCTAATGAGCTACTGTTGTACACTCTTATGAAATATAATTGCATTATGGTGTGTAAATAAAGCCGGGGCGTGTTGTCACAGCATATGCTCCCCGGCTGGCCAAACAGGAACAACAAGCTGGGGGGGAGGAGGAGGAGGAGGAGGAGGAGGTGAGGGCCAGGAGCAGAAAGAAAGAGGGTGGCTCGAGGGAGTGACAGAAATGACGTCTTTGGAATAGTGGAGAGCTGATTAGCTTTTCTCTGGAATATGACAGTCGACGGTTGTCTTTTGTGTCGACAAAGCTGCTCTCATGCAGAAGTGTACACAGTATTAACAAACACAGTGTCTGTAAAATAGGCTCTTAGAGTACCAGAAAGTGTATTCACACAAAAGAAGATCATCAGCAGGCTCACTCTCGGCAAAAAACAAGGGAAGCAATAAACACGCGTTTTGGTGAGCTGCTACTTCTCAGCCTGTTGAGATCCACGAGGCTTCAGGGAGCGGGGTGAGACACAGGGCAACTAATTTAATAAAAGTTCTCAGGACAAGAAGGCCCTTTAATTACTGTGAGGCAACGGAGCTGCAATCAGACACTGGGAGCAACTTCTCCGCTCGTCGGTCACACGTGTTTGGATAGAGTGGCGTCATCTTCATCAACAGGCTGTGTTACTGTCAAATCTTTGGTTTAACTTTACTATGAAGACAGAGCAGGCACACCTTTTCACAGTTATTTTTTTTGTATTGTTCCTATTTTACAGGGAATGATCTCCGCAGTTTCCCCATAGCCTCACAATTTTTACACAATTCCCACACTTTTTTTCCACAGCTTCCCCCAGTCATTTTTACAGTTCTACATTCTCACTGGATTGTTCCCTTTTTTTTTTATCGTGTCAGTCAGGACAAAATTCATAATGACGGCTCCCTTCAAAGCACACAGTGGCATTGTGATGCTAATATACTCTGGGCGGGAAATAATTGCAGCACCAGTAAAGACAGCTGCATCTCGCCAGCACCTGTATGTAAACATTCCTGCCTTCTGTCAACAGCATGAATCACGACTGTATCTACATAAAAAAATGTTCACACTGAGCACCAGCCTGCCGTATTTCCCTGCTCTCTTTAACTCATTTTAATATATCGGGGAGAAGAAATTGAAGAAATGTTATTAGGGGTCCTTATCTTTTATTCGCAGCTAGCAAAAATACAAATATGGAACTACATTGCTTCAGGAAAAGTGATTTCAAGTGTCTGCTATGTCGTATATGCCGTACTGACCGTATTTTGTTCTCCCGCCCAATCTTTCAGGCAATCCGCTTGTCACTGGAGCAGGCCCTCCCCCCGGAGCCCGAGGAGGACTCAGCAGAGCAAATCAGCAAACTGAGAATCCGCACACCGAGCGGCGAGTTTCTGGAGAGGCGTCTCCTGGGCGGCTGTAAGCTCCAGGTCCTCTTCGACTTCGTGGCCTCCAAGGGGTATCCCTCCGACGAGTTCAAGCTCCTCACCACCTTCCCCCGTAGAAATGTGAGTGGCAGACCCCCTCCCACTCAACACAAACACGCTAAATTTGTCACGCTAAACGGTCACATTGCACATTTTGAGCTGAAACGAGCAGATCTGAGCATTGGAAACTTGTGACGTGTAAGTCACTGGCCACCCGCTAACTGTAGTGGAGGCTGCTGTCAACCAGCCCCCCAGATTAAAAATACGCCGTAAAAAACAGTGTATTGTACGCTACGAACGTACACCAGCGAAAGCCAGAGCGTAGAGTGGGTTGTGTCAAATACACCATAGAAGGTGACCTTTAATGCAACCGCACAAGCAGTTTGACACACACATAACACACAACAATCCATGAAAAAGTGAGGCAGCCAGGTAGCAGCCGCTGCTAAATCAACAGCAGCGATGGGAGAGTTTACGCGTCAGTCTGGGGTGCTCGTCACCGGCATCGATCAACTCCTCACAGAGACAACAATAACTTCGACTCGTCGGGGTCCTGCGTTCTGTCACATTCTCTCACATTCCGGGCTTATGCCAGAGAAAAACCGTTATAGAATGCTTAATTGGCACCGATGCCACTGTTTGTAAACAGCTTGCTGTGATGCTTCTGTTTCCAGGTCAGAGATATTAGCGAAATATTCGTGCGCAGATCGCCTAGTCGTGCTTGTAAATCGACTTACAATTTTATGTAACTCCTTCCACGGAATTTGGTTTTCTTGCATGCATGTAAACGCACTTACTTGAAGCAGCGTCGCAACACCAGCGCGCCTTTGTTTCTTTGTTTACCTGCGATGGGACAGCTGTTTATCCGTCCACCTGCGCGCAACTAATATTCCGTGAATATTAATTAGCCTCAGCCCTCTTGCGAATACACGACACTATAATTGTTACGATACAGTTGTCAGCACTAACAGTCGTAATCTCTGCGGCTCTTCTGCTGACACCCGGCAGCCCTCAGCCAGCTACAACCAGTCATTAGAGAGCTCGGTCGCCGCGCTCTCCGCTAGTGAGCTAATGAGCACTGTTTTAACCACCGGTTTAATTAAGCATGCTGCTGGAAACAAAAATGGGATTTCCATTAATCAAGACTGAAGTGCAAGTGGAGGGGTGGGTGTTTTCAGTTGTATAGAGGTGTGTGTGTGGGTGTATGTGTAGGCTTGCCCAGGCAGTGTGCCATGGTAGTCTGCAGAGACCACTGGGGCACAAACACCTCCAACTAGCACGCACATTAATGCACAGCTCGCACTCCTAGTTTCGTCACAATCACACACTTCAACACATGCACAAATATTTTCAAGCAAACACATGCCCCGCTCACAACTTTGTCACTTAAAGGATTCACAGTTGTCTCTTTATAATCAAGAGTAAACATGTGTTTGAGACAGAGATAAAGATGTGTCTGCGTCGCAGATGAAATTCCAGCAAAAACAGGATGGGAGGATTAGAGGGGGAGAGCAGCGAGAGGAGGATGGTGAGTGCAGGAGTGGTGGAAGGAGAACAGAGAAGACAAAAGCTTGAACAAAGAGAAGATTTAATCACAGAAACAGTCTGAAAAGAGGAACGGATAGAGAAGACAAGTGGGGAAGATATTAAAAAAGAAGATGATGGGAGATAATTCCAGAAAACAGAAAGGCGAGAGATTTGGGGAAAGGAGAAGCGGGAAACAGATCGGTGGTGGTGCCAGTATGAGGCTGTGAACACAGGCCCCTGTCTAATCCCGCAGCTCTGTGTTGTAATTAAATGAGAGGGAGCAGAGAAAGCCTCCATCCCGTCCAGACGCTCTCACTGTTGCTCTGCCAGGATCAGAGGATAGAGGATAGACCACTATTGCATTTGTAATACTGCACAACTGTTGAAACCTTCTTTCTCTTCCCAAGTTTTTCCGCGGCTTTGTGCAGTGTCACTCTTTTCTTTTGCGATTCCCCTCGTCCCCGGCCCGCTTTGTGACACCTCCGTTCTCGCTCGACGGGAGGAAATTCCGTGAAAGGTAATTTCGGTTGATTTTGACGCGGTGTTTACGAGGCGGTCTTCAAAGGTGTGTCCAGGAATGCAGGATAAGGTGCTTTTTAACTCCCGATATGGATCGTCGGAGTGAAATCCCTGCTTTCGTGCCTTTGCCACCTTGGTGCATCCCCGCCAATAAGGGCCTATTAGTCTCCGATTTTTGGACTCAGTCTCCTCCTCAGCATTTGGTATCAGTGGCTTATCTCTTCAGCACTACAGCAGGCCTTACACTGGCATCATTTGTACTAGGCTTAGCCGTGCTCAGGGAACTAACCCTGTCTCCGTTTCTATGACTGTCAGCGAGTTTGAGGAAGAGGGAAAGCAGGGGGGGCGGGGGCGGTGAGAGTTTTAGTGTTTCAGTTTTCATCTTCTCATTCAAGAATTTCCTCCCTTTTTTCTTTTGATACCGAGCGAGCGGGCTCTAACCGCTGCCGAGTGTCTTCCTCGTGTTTAGACTGCCGAGGCACAGCGATCCGCCGTCTCCCGCTCTCCGCCTTCGCCTCTTCCTGCCCGCCGGCCCGGAGACACCCAAACACCGTCAAAAGCGGGGTATTACTTTCCCCTCACTGTGATACTGTACTCTCTTTCACCTTCTCTTAATCCCTCTTCCAGCTCCGTTCCCCCTCTCCCCAAATAATTCTCAGACAAAACCTGAGATGCAGAAAAAACAAACAGGGGCGCAAGAAGAGGCTGCGCGCCACACCGAAATAGATTTTACATCTGTCGAGCCGGCGTGTTCTTTTTTTTTACTCCTTTGCTATCTGAAAGTGATGAGAAGAACCGCTGCAGTTTATTTTGAAAGTAGTTTGATTCAGAGTTGCTTCCTCGGGTCTGTTCCTGCGATATTCTCCCGGCGCAACGTGGAAGCTGCCTCGACTTCGTTTCTGGAAATAAAGATGTGTGTTGTCTTGGCTGCGTCTGAGGCGGGTAATCTCCCCGATCACTTAATGTTAAAAGCTGGAGCCTTTGAATTTTACCCTCCCTTCCTCCTTCTCTCCCTCCCTCACTCCCTCCTCCCTCCTCCCTACAGCTTTCCCTCCTTCTGTCCTCTTTTTCCCTCCTCTTTCCCTTCCCTCTTGCCTCTGTGCCTCCCTTAATCTGTCTCTTTCTTTCGCAGCTATATTTCCATTTATTTAATCTTATTATATCATTAGAATTTTTTTTTAACCTATATCCTTACCGTCACATTACTCTTCCTTTCCCCGTCCCCCTCTCGGTTCTCATTCATACACTGCACCGCCACTAGCACCAGCCTGTCCAGTGTGTGCGGGTGCTTTCCTCCCTTTGAAGTGCCGTATTCTGCTCCGTTCTTTTCTGTTCACGCCCCGGCGCTACGTGCTGTCAATGCTCCTGGCAGCAGATAATGATCTCCCACTGCTTTTGTAATTGGCCAAATAAACACTTGACAACACTAGTTTAAAACAGACAAGTTATTTGGTTTTAATTAACATAGTAGGGCCCGTAATGGCTCCTTTAAAAAAAAAAAACCCTAAAAAAAACGCGTTATTTCAGCTGCACCTTTGATTATGTTGGAGAGCAGACATCTCGAGGGCCCATGTTTATTTTCCCTTTCTTCCCTTTCACCGCCCGAGCGTTGCTTAGTGTCGCCTCCTCTTTTATCACTGTTTTATTCATTTCAAATCAGGCCTCTTACAATTGTGCTATTTATTTTAAACTTCACATTAAGTGCTAATTATGTGGAGGGGGTTTTTTTTCTCCCCCGAGCGCAGCGAAATCCGTGAGATAAAGCCAAACGCACCGAGTTGTTATTAGCTGATTATTTTATGTCATACAATTTTTTTTATTAAGGAAAGAATGATAAAATATCAAAGACTGCCGAGAATCACCATCTGTCTTTTTATTTGCTTCCAGTTTTTAAATTAGGGTTTTTTTCCTCCTCTTGCTGAGCTCCCTTTAATTGTATTATCCCTTTAGATTTTTCAGGCAGACAATTTGACTCTCTTCATTCGTTATATAGTTTTACTCGACTTCAAATCTTTTGACGTTTATTTTGTGAAATCAACACTTTGCTAATTTAGTCGATTGATTTGACGCTAATTGGCCGACGGGAGACGTATTGACTCAAGGTTAAAAACAAACCGCTGAGCAGAGAGCTAGATTGTGTCGGTCTTATGTATGTATGTATGTATGTATGCATGGATGCGTAGGCACAGGAGGAGAGAATATGGCTTAGGCGGAGCACGGGAAAAACAACAGCTTTGTTTGTTGACAGATGCCTCCGTGCTTATGGTCTGTTAATTGGATAACAATGTAAACAATCACCGATGGCGCCCGTCTCCTGTGTCAGTGTGGCATCTTGTTTCCCTACTTTCTTTTTCAGAGTCAGATGCTGCTCTCCCCCCTCACCATCTCTCTCCCTGGTGCACAGTACTCCCCAAATTCGCTCGGCACGCACACATCCACACACACTCGGGCTCATATGTGCTCCACAGATACACACATCCGCTCATACACCTGCTCCACCCTGAAGCCTCATTTACTCTTACCTGATGCTGTGGTGTCATAACAGCCTGTCGGGTTCATTAGCATGGCAGCCATTTGTGGCGCGCCGCTCCTGAGGTGGGAGTACAACCGCGCCCCCGCCCCCACCCCTGCCCCCGCTCCTCCTTACCGCGTGGATAGAATATGTTTGCGGCAAACACACCATTTGGCCACTCCTCGTGGCATCTTGCCC
>CAESWR010001088.1:523304-533441 GCA_903171835.1 Mullus surmuletus | reverse complement strand
CGGCCCCCACCCTCTTACCATCACTCATTATCTCCCTCTTCTCTTTTTCAGACTCTAACATCATCAAACAAGCGGGATTTGCCATCACGCCGCCGGTATGTCTCATTTACTGACATCACACCGAGCGACTGTGACAACAACGAATCAAAGAAGCTTTTAGTGCGAACGTGAATGAATCGACCTGACAACACGTGGCTCATAATGAGGGGGCAATTATAAGTTTGGTGAAAGGGAGAGTGATGATATAAGTGAGTATCTCTGTTTGTATTCATCGGTGTGTGTTTACAAAGATAAACACTTTTCAAAAAGAAATCTTGTTTTGCCCTCAGAGTCAGTGGGGGAGATCCCACCCGAGCTGTTTTCCCGTTTCCTTGCCTTGTTTGTCACACCTCGAGCGCTCTGCAGCGAGTGAGAGAGTGAGTGAGAGCACGCTGGCCTGCACAGACGTCAAACTGTAGCAGCCCAAATCTGCATCTGGAAAAGCTGAGCATTGGAAGCAGGGGCCGCTCGTATGGCTGGGTTTATTTATTTTTGTGGGCGTGGAGGAGGGGGAAATTCGCCTTTTGGGCCCCTGTTGCCTCAGAGCTGTCACTAGCATTCCAACACACACTAAATACATGATGGTGTTAGGAAATCTGTTTTCCAGGCCTGGAAAAAAAACAACTAATGATATTTTGATGTGATGGACAAGAGGGTGGATGTGGAGAGGAGCAGTGGATCACCCCGGAGCGTCGCTTGCTTTATCATCTGTTAGAGTGTAAATGGGATCATAATGCCAAGTTTCTACTCCAGGAACTGTCCTCTGCTTTTTAGCCACCATTTTTTTTTTTTTAAAGTCTGCAGCTGCAAAATCTCAATTTACAGCTTTGGACTCGCAGCAGCAGCATTGCGACCGAGGGACCCATGAGAAAGTCCAAGGATGAACGCAGCCCAAAATTACGACCCTTAATGACAAAGCGTCTACAGAGGATGTTGAGGAAACTGCGAAGGCAACAAAACATCCTGTAAGGCGGGTCAATCTCTCTCTCAGTGTTACGTTAAACACAGCAATGCAAGCTAAATGCCAACATAAACCGTGTAGTATCTTTTTAACTAAAGGGCACAAAGGGAGAAAACGCTCATGATGCGCTAATATTGCAGTGAAAAATGACGGCATGCAACATTTTTAGATGGACGTAGATGTGCTTACAACTGCAAAATAAATGTTTACTTGATGTATTGAGGCCCTGCTGGCCATTGTAAGAATGCATCTTTAAAAGCGACGCTTCAACTTTTCTCGGATAACTTAAGATACTGGTGCATTCTGTTGATATCTATGCGTGAACGCTGCCACAATAATCTGTATAAAAGGTGAACAAATGTTTCGGGTGATGATGAATTTCCTGTTTTACCAAATATGGGGAACGCTAGGAGATGAGTGGAACAAAACAGGGATTCTACGGACGCTTAAGTTGCCACTAATAGTCAAAAATACATAAATGAAGTTAATGGAAGACACCAATGGAGGTGTTGGATGTTGTGTGGATTATATATGGTTCAGTCAGGGTTTGTCAGTGTGGGATAGTGACCCCCCCCCATTATTACAACTATTATTACTATGTTTATACTATGGTTAGCGAACACCTCCTTGCAAATAACACACTGTGGCAGCGGAGCGTCGCCAGGACCAATACATGAAAAGCCGAACTTGAAATAATCAGCTTTTTCTGCTCGACTCCCACTTTCACTTTGAGGTACTAAAAATGTATGTATTTTGCCCCTTGCATGTACCATAGTTAGCTAACCTGATGTTTAAACTTTTTTTTCTCCAAGTTAATTAGATAAGATTAGGTAAACTCTGACCTACTCTAATTCAAAGGTCAAAGCGAATTTGTTATTTCAGAAGAATGTATCAAACCGGTAGCCCTTCGTGAGGCGCAGCACCCATGACGTTGCCCTCAGTGTCAAAAAGGTTGGTGAACCCTGATGTAGAGTTTCTAACCTATGCCGGTGTTGGCAGTAGTTGAACTCGCATTTTAAATTCTGTAAGCTTGGAGATGCGCTGAAATATTAATTCCTGGCCTGTTAGTTTGGGTTATCCTCCACAGCCTGATCACATATCTCAAAACATAATTAACACCAAACTTTGACACGGTAGTCGGACCGCACACCAGACCTCGGGATGAAATAATGATGCGTGATGCTGCTGCTGAATTCCATTGCAGTGTCTGGGTGCGGGAGTCTTCTGACGAGCCTCATTGAGGACACCTGCGTTCATCACACACAGCTGCTCCTCGTCAACGCTGCTCTTGAAAAGGAGGCCCGGATTGCTGGGTGAGTTGTTTGTGAGACATTGGAGTGTTAACACCTTCAGTAAGTGCCCTTGTTTTTGTGTTTGACTTCTTCTTACAAGCTCTCTCTTTTTTTTAGGTCAATTTCGTTTGTTGTTCTATTCATTTGGATCGCCCTAACAGGTGTTCGGCTGTTTCCGATCACCCTTATGACACCGTTTAAGTTTAAAAGTGCAGGTTCTCTCCAGTTCCCCACTGATTGCCGTTTTCATCTTGTGTTTTGTGGTGAAACGTAACAATTTGCAAACAAATTATGCCCCAAAAAATACAAACAGATGCCAGGATGCTTTCAAGTGCACCAACGCTCAACTGCGATCATCACGACTCGGCTAATTTCCCGGGAAGTAATCTTAACCCCCCCCCCTTAAAACAACAACAACAACAACAACAGTAACCAATTAGAGTGAGAATGGGGGGAAATGGCGGTGCGGTGGCAAATCTGGCCTTTGCATGCTCGCGTCGTCTCAAAGGGGCTCCTCTCGCAGCCCGCCGCGGCCCTATCATTAGCTTAGCAGACTGTAAAATAGTCCCAAAAAAATTAATAATATACTAATGTTAACAGGCATAAGGAGCGACCAGCAGCCGTTGCCAACGAGTTATCAGTACCCAGCAAATACCCAGATGGCCCGTGTGTATTTATAGTGTGTTGCTTAAATCTGCTGTTGTTGGAACCACAAACGCCACAGGCTCCTTCTCCCTGCGAGGAAATTAAACAGCAGAAAGCTGACGTTAGATGAACAAAAACACACAAATATTTTTACAGAAGGGGATAGAGGGAGGCAGAGAAAGAGAGATGGAGGAATGTTCATATGCAGCTCTTCATCTCATCCCTCCCAATAGTTCCAGAATCAGCTCGGCACACAAATGACCGTGTAAACATCTGATCCAATCGAAAAGAGGATGTGGGGGGTGGGGGGGCAGCCTGCAGCTCCCGGTTTCATTTCATCCAATGACTGCGGCGTTGATAATGAAGCAGGTGTGTACGGAGAAATTGAGGAATGTGCACGCGGCGGATGGAGTCGTTGCGTGTGTGTGAGCACATGTTTGGCTCACGGAAAGGCCTCATATGAGTTTTAAGGATAAATGGACGTCAAGCTGTGCCACCACAGCATGAGCCCGTTAATCTCCTCAAGTGGAGAGTGTCAGTCAACACTGGCGGGACAGATAAGGTGCTGGAGTGTGAAAATGTGTGTGCTGCACTTGGTCGTCAGTGGCACTTTTTCCTCTCCCTGTGCATTTGCGTGTGTGGAAAATCCTGCGGGAGATGTGGCATCATGTCTGTGTCAGTCATCACCAGCGGACTCTCCATGTCAAAAAACACACACACACGCGCGCGCACACACACACTCCGACTGTCATGCTGTACATCGCTGTTAAAGATGATTTTTCTATATTTAGAGGAAGCGGTTTGATCCTCCCTCCTACACACAAAGTGCTCAATTTGAATGTTTTCCTTTCTTCTCATATTTGTTGCCGTGTGCCAAGTTATCATCATGCTCCTCGCTAAACTTTTAGTGACGTTCACCTGACTGACAGAAGTAGGTCTGCGAGAGAGAGGCAGGGAGAGAGGGCCGCCGCTTTCTTCTCGGTGAGATCTCCTCCCCAGCACGCAGCTCTGAGAGCCGTCACTCCTCTTTCTCTCCCTCCATCCATCTCCCCGTGTTCCTCTCTGGCTCTGCTCCTCGCAATATGTTTTGTTGTTGTTCTCACTCTTTTCCCATTACTCCGTCTCTTCCTTCATCTTTCCTTCTGCCATTATTTCTCTCTGTCTTTCTTTACAGAGCTTTCAGCCTTCCTGTGCAGAGCGAGAGTCATCGAATGAAGATTAAAGAGGCCTCGCCGCCTTTCCTGACAAGCATACACACTGACACACACACGCACAAATGCACGCACATACACAGACATGCATGCCAGCATAGACAAAACGCAATGCAAAAACCGTAATGAATGAAACTGCTTCCTTCACTCTAGGACAAAACAATAACAATAATAGCAGCAATAGATAAATAAAAACCCCAAAATACAATTCTGAAAAATAAATGGATAGAAAAACAAACATAAATGTAAAGATAACCCCCAATAAAGGATAAAAATGGTAAAATTCACAATAGTAAAATTGATTTAAGGCGTCTTTTGAGGACACTCAAGGTCACCAAACAATAAAACAATCAATAAAACATGACAATCAAATAAAGTGAAGCAGTTAAGTTCCAGGGTGCGGTCATTCCTGTCCGAATATCAAAGCATGCCCTAAAAGGTGGTTTTTAAGGGGGGGGGATTTAATTCAAAGGTGAAGTTTTATGCCCCTTTTCCCCTTTGTTTCCATGATTTTTGTGAGGACCATCTCTATTATCTCTATTTCCTGCACTGCATTAAATCCCTCTCTCCCAAAATGAAATTATGCGCATCATCACCTGCTTTTTTGCCCCCAATAGGGTATAGGGAGTCCCCTTGTAAACAGCTTCATGTCCCCACATCATGAGAAACACCGAACACATGCACACACTCTTGCACACATGCACACACTTGCCCCCTCAGGAAACCTTACACAATTACGTCTAGAATGGGATTCATTCTCAGCCTTCAACAACTCATTAACTGCATATTGCAAATTGTATGTTTCAGCAGAAAGCATTGATGAGGAACAGCGAGAACGGGGGCTGTGGGAGAGGCCAGCCTCATTTTAATGTGTGCTGAGACTTTATTAGCATATCACATATAGAGAGACTGTATGTGTGTTATATAGGGAGGGGATGGGGAGGAATGACAAAAATGCATGTTTAGTTAACCATATTTGCAAATGTTAAGCGTTTTTTTTTTTTTAATCTGCATGAAATTCCCGGTAGCTCGGCAAAGTGTCACATTACTGTAGGGCAACCCAGATAAGAAACCATAGCAAATAATAATAGATACATATAAGCATGACATACACACCAGATTTCATGGAGCCGGTCGGTGCTGATTCTGCCACAAATCTTAGAGGTAGGTTAATATAAACCAACAAAAAAAGTGCCTCCTCTGCTAACTACTTTGTCCGGTTTTTGCATACAGAGTCTGCGTCTGCAATTTAAATACGTTCCGAAGTGTGTGCGCTGTCATTCAGATGCCCTTGGCTTTTTGCACAACAAACAGCAGATCTCTGGAGAGCGGTTGGGAAGACAAGGACAGAACCTGCGATTCTAAATATATCCCCCCCGCTTTGTTTCTCTCAATGGTTTCCATTTGAGACATTTTGGTGCTTCCGCCTCGGTTTGACGGCGAGACAAGTTCCCGAGACGAAGGGCGGACGACAGCGAGCGCTGCAGACTTCAGCTGATATGTGACCGCCTCATTAAAGTTTCATCGGCTCTTTGTTTCTCCTCTGGGTTATCCTTCACAGACCAGATACTCTTGCTCACAGCGGCCCGGCCGGTGCCCACACAGCTGTGTGTACGTGCATGAAAGCATTTGAGGGTGTGTGTTTGACTCTTACACGAAAAATCCCCCTTTGTAGCAGAAATGTTGCCTCCCAACAGCCCTGCCTGAATCCATCTCTCTGTGTTCGTAATGGCGAGTTTTAACAAAGCGTAGCACAAAGCGGTGGACTGGGGGGGGGGATTGTAAGACCCACGAGCACCTTGCACGGTGAGTCACACGGTCTCAAACTGGCACCTACTTCCTTTCTGACTGGTGCTTTAATTGAAGATGGGAAATGGGATGGGTTAGCGGTGTTGTTAGCACAGCTTGGTGAAGCTCTGGGGAAAGATTAGAGTCGAATTGCACCGCTCTGAGGGGACGAAGAAATTATTTTTTACCTGCTACGCCCACTCGGTGTCAAACCCGTTAGTGCGGACCGGCCCTGGAGGGATTTGCGCTGATTTATAAATGCAGACGCAGGTTTTCAACACACAAAAGGGCACTTGTAGGCAAACAAAGTAAGCAGACCAAAAACGATCACTACAAGCTTTTTGCACGGATTCGTCAGAGCACGTCAGTCGGTAATTAACAGATGTTGAGGCTTTAGGGTGCACGCGGCGAACACGTTCCTCACCTGGGCATCGCTACAAAGGTTCCCAGCCTAATTAAAAACAGGGCATTCGAGTGTAGTGGCAGCTAATAATGTGAAAAAATGTGGGAATTACAGCCACATTTATCATAGAAATCTGCTCCTAGCTGCGGGAGAATATCCTCCAGTTACAAATAAGGCGAGATGCTTCCTGCCAAATTGGCAAAAATGAGAGAAAATGTCGGGATCTGCTCCCGTAATGACCACAGGGATGAAAGTCAAGAAAAACACTTCTACGCCGAGTTTAGGCAAACGTTTTGAGTACATCGCCGCTGAACGGGCTTCTTACAGATGGCTCCTACGTGCGGGGATAATAGTGTGATCAAATCAGGGCAGAGGAAAAAATTTCCTCGGGGTCTTGGCAAACCTGGCAAAGCACTCTCAAGCGTATTTGACAATTCATTTATCCAGCCAAGAGTTATTATTCCGAGGCAGGTGTTACCAGGTAGATCATTATCAAAGAAGTTGACATCCTCTACTGACGCACGAGACGCCCAGAACGGATGTCGAGCGCTGCACGTGAGGCGCCGAGGGTGGGCACAGAGTCGGCGCCGGGCCTCCAGGATTGGAAAACAGAGTCCACGCACACACACACACACACACACACACACAGATTCACACACACACACACCAATCGAAACACATACCGCCTCATAGAGGAGCAATAAATTATGATGCTTTGGTCTTTGAATCTTTTGTAAATTGAATTGAGAAAAAGTGAAGATAGCGGGAGAAGTGAGAGGACAGAGAGAGGAAGAAGGGAAACTGGGTCAGACGGGAGCAGTGGGGAGGACTGGTCTGTATAAACATTATCGACCCCCCCCCCCCCTCCTCCAGCACCGCCATCCCCACTCCCTCACTCCCATCCACCTCACAAAGCACCCACCCCCGACTCTCTGAGCAGCAATTACACCTCTCCAAATTATGATCTATACCGGCGGAGTAGACCGGACCACGGATGGAGATAGATTGAACTATATCTCCTCCTCTCCCCTCTCTCTGTCTTCCTCCCTCCCTCTCTCCCTCTCCCAGGTTTGCCGATGGAGACAGATGGCAGCGGGCCCCTGACCTCGGCCCCTGCAGATTGATTATTGATCAGGGGGACAGAGATGGATTGAGGGGTGGAGAGGGCCGAGGGTGGAGGCAGAGGCGCAGAAGTGGGAGGATTTCAAGGAATTTATGTTTTAAGAGTGGGTAGCTAAAGGATGGCGGGGGTGAGTGGAGGGGAGGAGTGTGCAGGGGAGGGGGTTTCTTTCGCTCAGCCATCACCTTGAGAGGGAGCTATTGACTAAGCTGCAGATTTATAGCAGAAATCCAAAGTGTTTTGGATTCTGTTCAGGGATTCCTGCTCGTTCTTTGTCAATGAAAGTCCTGAGCTCATTTTAAACGGATGTTAATCATTGCTGTGGTTGCGCCTTCTGCATATATAAAAAAGGAGGGGAAAAAAAGCAAACTTTTTATTTCTTAAAGAGGAAAAAATGTCGAGACTTGGGTCGTGCAGCATTCATTCAATGCACACAAAGAATCCTCCCAAACTTTTCATTTCAGCCGCACGGCAGCAGCAGGCAGTCTTTGCCCACTTATTGCCGGAGAGTGCCGAGCGGCCGCGTGTGTGTGAGTGGCCGGGCCTCGTGTTTGTGAGACGAGTGATTGTGGGCATGCTGATGTGTTGGGAAGGTGAAGCCACGTCTCGGTGCCAGACAGATGGCTATCAGCAAGGCTCCAGAGAGTGAGTGCTGCTTTACAGGGGAGCCAAGAGGTTAAGCTGCAATCTCCACTGTCTCTCTCTTATTTCCCCCCCCCCTCAGTCTCTGTACCTTTCATCTTCTCTGTGCGCATTTGTGTGTGCGTGTGCACGTGTGTGCTCGTTTACTCCCTTTGCACTGCTATGTGTGAATATCAGTGTGCATGATAAAGGAACAGAAGGAGCCCGTTGGCTGGTACGCGTGAGTGTGCTGGAAGCAGATACTGGAGGAAATAAATGACATGCAGGCAGCCTCCCAGCTCAGAGTTTACACTGGGTGCCATCACTGATGGCGATTCCTGACGGCATGTCCTCCCAAAGTCATTAGTTATCCATAATGATTATATTTGATAATTATCCAAAGCAATTTTATATACAGAAGCTCGTGTTTCTTCTAATTTTTCTTCTCCATCTTTGATGCTCCAGGTGCTTCCAAGTCCGCCATATGTGCGTCCCAGCCCCCCGGACAGAGTGGGCGTTGTGTCTCAAGAGGAGCCGTCCTCAGCGGGCCTCAGGGACTGTGAGTATTGGAACGGTTCTGGGTGCCTCTGTTTTGCCCCACGGGGCTTTGTTTAGCCACTTAGTGCTGGAAGGAATCAGCTAAATCTGGAAATACACGCGTATCCTCCAGTCTTTTGTTGTGCAAGTGTGTTTCCTGCATTTACTACATGGCACAGTGGAAGATGATGTCATAACTGATACTCAGAACACTGCAAATCAATGAAAAACGATCTAAGATATGCAAAAATCCTACACATAAAATGAATCAATTAAAAATATTGTGTAAAAAAGGCAACATATAATGACAAATAAAGTATGCAAATGACAAATAATGACAAATAACTGCATTCCTTAAACAGTCACGTATGTAGTTTCTTCATCCTTTCAGCACATTTCCCAAAGTCTCTTTCAGGGGCATCTCGGCTGAGCAAAAATAAAAGGCTGCTGAGATTTATGGCTGAAAATGAATTGTTTCCCAGCAGTAAGTCAACAAATCACAGACATCAGATGAGCGAGCAGCCGAGCCGCGACATGCCTCACACAGATCACGTGGCCGCTCTGACAACCGATCACCTGATTCTGCAGATTCCTTTGACATCATGAAAAGTTTAAGTTCTGACTGTACAGAAATAGGATCCTAGAGTTTGGAGTTTCTAAAAAGTTCGTATAACTTTTCCATCAACATACACCCAACACACAAATCTGTCATGGGACCGTGAAATGCACATTGTTGCCAAGCTACACATCTGCACCCATTGGATTTATTACATAATTTTTGCACTTATCCACAGTCCATGAAACACAACCTGGTGGACAGACGCTTTACGATTTAGCTGGAGTGTGTAATACATCTTGACGTTTTAGCAAGTATAGTGTTTACAGCGTTAAAAGGCTGCTTTCAGCCACATTACACATGCACATCTCCAGGATTGGCTGCGTGGCAGTGGGGTTAATGAAGTTTCTCTCCGCTACGCCACAGAGGAGAATTATCTAGTGGAGCGGGAGATGGCTCGCTCTCTTTCTGAGTGTCAACAAAACAGTGTGTGCGTGCGCGCGTGTGTGGGGGGTCCTTCTATAAACGTCAAGACATAGATGATCGTATTTAACTTCATTATGCTGCTGTCTCACAAGAATTTGGTTAAAAAACGTAATCAGCTCACACAAAGTCAACGCAGACACACATTTGTGAGCAAACATCGGTACGGCCGGGTCGCTAACGTACTCTGACACGAGCGCGCGGGAACACGCTTGCATATTCCCGCAAATAACTTGGCCCGGCCGGCTTATGAAAAGTTCCCCCTACCCCTTAGATCGCAGTCGGGGGTGTGTAGATTCTCGGTGAGTTAGTGCAGATGATGATGGATGTGGGGAAATTGTGCAAATTAGGTGAGGAGAAGAGGAGGATGAAAAAGTGCTTTGCAGAACACGAGCATAAAGGAAGTGTGAAATATCCTCGAGGCCTCCTGGTGTATCAAAGAGCACGGCCAGCTGTGTGTTTACCAGCTCACCACCATCAA
>CAESWR010001088.1:489503-501773 GCA_903171835.1 Mullus surmuletus | reverse complement strand
CCCCAACACACACACACTTTAGCAGGTATAGGCCTTTTTATGCTTCATCGGGGGCTTTTTTGGCAGCTCAGGCTAATAACATTTAAAACCACAAACAGAAATGGGATGGCATCAGCCCAGTTGTGGCAGGGGATTTTTCCACAGAGAGGAACAGAGTACTATTATTTCCTGCGGCGACGGCGACGGTGGCGGCGGTGGCGGCGGCGGCGGTGGCTCAGTAGGTTGAGTAGCCCGGTAGTACAGTCGGACAGTTTGATCCCCCCCACCCCCGAGAGCCTGTGTTGAAGTGTCCTTGAGCAAGACCGAAACCCTAATAGCTGTGCAGAGCCCCGAGGCTGCTCACTGCTCCATAGAGGATGGGTTCAACGCAGAGGACGAACTTCATGGTGTGTACTGTACATTGCTGTGAAAAATGCAGTCGCACAAACAGATTATCCCCCATTTAGGTTTAGTCCCACATATCTGAATTCAGCTGAACATTTGCCATTTAACTTTTCCTCTTATTTTAAGACACGGGATCAAATGTAAACATTAAAAGCAAATGCTATACTGCTATAGTGTTAAGCTACACTATAAACATATACATATACATATAACTTTCAATTTATTTCTCGGCTGGATCTGTTAAAAAAAATGATTATCTCCCATGTCTATTTTACAATAAAGACTTACATAATAAAACCACCAGTGAAAGGATTGCTTATTCACCGCCCATCGTTGCTCTCTTTTCAACCTGTGCTCACTACGGGGGCCCAGTATCCCCCCAAACACACAGTCAAACAGTGACCTTTAACCTACAGTTTGTAATGAGAACTAGTTGTATACACCACACAGCATGTACTTCTCTGCATATTTATCTGATACCGCTTTTGTTGTTAGTATACGGAAAACACTTCACAAATGTGCACTATTTGCTGGCTATCAAACAAACAACAACTTTGTAGAGGGAAAATACTCCTTTTAAAAGATGCAAATGGAGATTTTCAGATTATTTGCAAATACCGCTGAGCTTGTTTGTTTTTTTTTTCAACTTTTTATTTTCTTTTAACACCCTGACCACATTTGCACGGTCACACACCTGAAAGATGCCCAGAACAGCCAGAGTCTGATCTGCTGGCGGCCGAGCAGCTGAATGTTTGGGGTTGAAGGGCCTTGCTCAAGGGCAGCTCAGAGAGGGAGCGGTATACATGCTGCCTTTTCACTCTCCCCACCGAGATTCTGATCCTGCTGGTTGAGAGACTGAATGACCTTCTGGTTGCAAACTTTTTGGCAGCCACTGCTTTTGGATTACAGGGCAATATTGCTTGCATGTTAGGCTGCAAATGTGAATATCAGATAAGAATCTACATATCACACTATTGAGGGTTTTTATTTCTACAGATACAACCTGAATGTTCTTTTATTAGAATTAATCTCTGAAATTAAAATTGCTGCATGACATAAGAGGGTGTGATAAGTGATAACATCTGGACCGCATAAGCCGTTACAACTTTCCCAGTATTAAAATAAAAGCATATAATGGCAATAATAGGCTAAAAAAGTGTGATGAAGGAAAAGCTTTGAATAATAAGACATGAATGAGTTACTGAATGCACTAAATGACCAAAACATGGCTAGAATTAGTGTGTAGCGTTTATTTCCACCCACTCTCTCTTCTTAATCTGAGACTGGCAGGTTATGTTATCTTGATTGACAGGTGATGATTGGGTTTTGTGCAACACCGCACATTACTGCCCGAGGCACTGCATTCCACGATAAACGTACGTTAAACTCTCCCGATACATTGATTCTCACTGTACGTCACATCTGAGGGCGCTCCCCCTCTGCGGGCTGCTGGGAGCCGGGGGGAAGCTGCAGGTTATTGACCTTCCTCCCTGCGAGTTGGGTCCACATCCTCTGGCACGTTCTCTCTTGTTTCTCCATCTGAATGAGACCAGCATCTTCATGACCTTATTACAGGCGGAGAGGAGGAACAGTTTGTGTTTGTTTTGTGACCATATGGCCCCATTAGTAGGGTAACGACCCCGCAGTCCCTCCAGGACACACACACGTACACACACACATGCTGATTTCTGAATTTCTGTGTGTTTGGATATGTGCAAGAGAGTGTGTTTGTACGAGTGTGTGTGTAATGACCTTGGAGACCCTCCAGGACACTTAACACTGCCCCCAGTGGCCACTTACGCAGATGACGCTTCTCCGTGAGCCATTTGGCTCGCGACCACTGCTTGGATTGTGAAGTATGCAACACACATCATACACACACACACACACACATTCTGAGCATACAAACACACACAGTAGAGGACTTGCACTGACTGGAGTTTTACCCGAATGTTTCTCCTCAGTTTGACCTTAAGCCAAACCTTTAGAATCTTCTCCCCTGTGTAAGGTGAAGTGTGAGGAGATCTCAGAATTTGACTCCAATTTTAGTGGCCACACCAACACTCACATCAGATAAAGGGCAAACAGGCGGGGGGTCGAACTAAAGTGGCCACATCAGCAGAAAAGAGACGTCAGCAGCGAGGATGACGTCAGATGAGTCACTTTGAGGTGTAAACAGCAAAGCAGAGGTCAACGCCGACACCAGTATCTCACACAGTTGTTGCACAGCGCTTATAAAACTATATTTGTGCTCCGGTTCATTTACTTTAACTGGAAAACATCTCCATCACAGGTAATCCACAGTGGGATCAGGATAACAAACATGCCAACCGCTTTGAGTGCAGGAACGCTGCTGTTTTTTTTTGCTCCTGTAAACTCAAATTGCTATTCACCTCCAGAGGATCTTAAACTCACTTGTGAACCCATGTGAATTCATACAGTGAGAAAACTGTCTGTCCTCAGCTAAACAGATTTCTAAACTTAATACATTTGAGAGCTTCATCGTTTATGCCTAAAAATATAATTTATTCATTTATTTTTTATAACAACAGATTTCACAGCTGTGGCTTGTTGCGTAGATATTACATATTCTTTGTTTTTTGCTGTGTCCGAAATCGGTTACTCACTCACTTATCCCGAGAGGACTATATAGTGAGGCCATTAACAACAGCTTTCAGACTCTACATGTCATCGATTGAGGCGCTGTTAATGATGTCACAGTGTCAGACTGCTGCGGCTGGTGTTACGGCTCCCCTGGTCATCCTATAATCATTTCCACATTACTGAAACAGGACGATTTTGTCAAGAAATATGTGTAATGATAAATAATAGATAAATAAAGTCATGTTAAAAAAAACACTCATATTTTCGTGCGCATGCATTGCGTCTCCAGCAGTGGTATGGTAAATGGTTAAGATGGTAAATCCACCACTCATGATTGACAATTGGATGGTTACTACTTTTAGCAATGCTTTATGGGAAATTTTGAGTTGCCTATATAGGGCAATGAGTTTGATCACTGAGGTTTCAGACACCACTATAAAGGGCTCTATAGGGGTTAGGGGGCGTTTTGTTTTTTCAGGTTATACATATTTGACTTTTGATTGCCGATAAGATAACTATATATCAGAAATTACATTGCATGACAATATAATATTTTCATTTATCACTTTCATTTAATTAAATTAATTCTATTTCAGCACATGATGGTGATAAACAAATGTATCTACCCACACAAATAGTGTTGAGGATATGTGCACACAAAACAGGAGGAACACTGGATGCGTATTTATGTAATATTCCGTTAGTAGCTCCATGACATGCTTAAAAAAATACCTATTCTTCTCTCTGTGGGTTGGGAGACCTCGTCATAAACCTGTTGTACTGAAGGAAACAGGATTTGTCATACCGCACCTCCAGCTTGCCTGCTTTTGTGACTCTTTTTTCCTTCTAATGCAAATGGCTGGAAGGACAGGGCTATAGCCTGTGGTTTGCAGGGCTGACCTGGACTGGAGTTTCTTGTTAGGACTTAGAATGCTGCTGCTAGTTGATTAGTAGCCTCAATGTCATTGTTGTCTTTTTCCTGGGCATCTTCTTTTTCACGGGCAAGATGTCTTTCCACCTTTGCGATGGCCTTTTTGCCAGTAAAGTGACTGTAGCATGTTGTGCTGTTTTCTTTATGGAAGAATGAATGACTGAATGGACAAACAAATTGTCTTTGGAATTCAGAGTAGCTGACTTTTATTAATCATAATAACACGAATACTCATACATAGTATTAAACTAACATGCATACATACATCTCGTTTAGCGCGAGATCAGCGACCACAAGATCAGCGACGAAATTTGATGGGGATAAGACATCATGGTCAACATGGAGGAGAATAGACAGCAAAGGGACATAAATGATAACGTAAGAGGGAAGAAAAATAAAAAGTATAACGCAACGTTAGAGCTTGGAGTTGTGAAATATGCAGAGCAGAACTCTGGAGAAGCAGCTGCGTGTTCAACGTGGACCCGAAGGGAATCTGTGAATGGAAAAAACAGAGAGCTGAACTCAACTTGCTAGCACGCAAAGATGGCAAGTGGGCTCACTTGTCAGGTGGAGGGAGGAAGAAAGTCAGCCAAGAGCTTGAGAGTAACTTGATCCAGTGGATACACTACATTCGTGGACGGAACCTCTGAGTTTCCCGTAAGATGATAAGCGTGAAGGCAGCTCGTCCGGGCCAGACAGCAGGCTACAGTGGTCGAGGAAGAGGATGGGAGTGATGAGGAAAAGCAGTTTCTCAATGAACTTGTTATTTGATTACGATAATGATGAGGGGGAGGAGGAGGGGGAGGAGGATGAAGATGATGATGAGTGGCGATTGCTACAGCATCATTGTTACTGTGTTGATGGTGGTGGGGTTTGTGTTTAATATAGTTTACAGTACTTGAGGCCATGATTTTATTTTTATTTTAAGATATACACTGTTTTATTTAAAAAAGAGTTACTTGGTAGCACAATTTAAGGTTTAAACAAAGAGCTCTGCTGTCATGTTGATGCTTTGATGCTACCAATTTTTTTAATACCGGTACATACGGTTTGCACTATGTTTGTATGTACAGATAGGTTTACCTTATGCCTTACAGTACTTTTGTACTAAAGATATGTTGGACAGTAACTGTCATCACAATAATGGCCTAGTGCAGGTCTGTATAAAAATAAATAAAGGCCTGCAGCAAATAGCCGCCTAGCCCCGCCCGGGCTATTAATGGTGAAATACGGTATATATATATTTGTTAAGATACACATCATGTGTTGAAACGGAAATAAAGGGACATTTTGTAAAATGAAAGTGATAAATGACAGTATTATATTGTCATGTATTGTAATTTCTGACATATAGTTATCTTATGGGCAATCAAAAGTCAAGAATGTATAACCTGAAAAAACATGTATTTTGCAATGTTGAAATATATCTAAAAGCACCCTGGTTTTACCCTGCAATTACGCCGGTACTAGCCTGGTATTACTACGTAATAACCCAGGTGTTACCCTGCAATTACCCCGCAATTACCCCGGTAGTACCCCGCAAGTACCCCGGTATTACCATGCAATTAGCCCAGTATTACCCCGGTACTACCTCCCAATTGCCCCGGTATTACCCTGTAATTTGCCCGGTATTACCCTGCAATTACCCAGGTATTACCCCACAATTACCCCGGTACAGCCTCGGTATTAACCCAGTACTACGCCGCAATTACCACGCAATTACCCCGTTACTACCCAGGTATAACCTGCAATTACCCAGGAATTACCTCGGTACTACCCCACAATTACCCTGCTATTACCCGGCAATTACCCTGGTATTACCATGCAATTACCCTGGTATAACCCTCCCAATTACCCCCGTATTACCCCACAAATAACACACAATTACCACGCAATTACCTTGGTACTGCCCTGGGTATTACCCCTCAATTACCCCAGTATTACCCCGCAGTTAACCTGGTATTACCACGCAATTACCCAAGTATTACCCTGCAATTACCACACAATTACCCCGGTACTACCCCGCTATTTACAACCCCGCTATAATTTACCGTATTATGAAGTGTTATGAAGTTGTTTTTCTTTCAGGAAGTAAAACATCACCATCACATCCATGTTTCATTAGATTGCGGGTGGCAAAATCTGTGAAGTCTGATAAACTATGGGTCTGTGCAGCTCCACTCAGCTGCAGGATTACATCTAAAAAAAACATCTATGTATCTGTAAGAGGCATTTGCATTCAATCCGTGTACTCCTTCACAGCAAACACTTTGACCGCGGACCAGCAGGCAAAGCCACAGCTGGTCCAGCCGTGACCCCACGAGTAAGAGCGGGGTCACCACTAATCGCGGGTTTTGGAGCCTCAGCCCCTGGCTCGCTCCGTCCACGTGTCAAAGGAGTCACTGAACCCCAGGTTGGTCCCGGCAGGCGGGCCAGGACCCTGCAGGAGCGGCCATTGGTGAGTCCGCACACGTGAATAGCCAATGAGATGCAAATTGTGTCCGTCAGGGTAAAACGGATCAATTGGTGGTGGTGAGCCAGCATGCACAATACCGGGACCCTGAAAACAAGATTGCTAAATGCAATCCAGCCATTACTGCATTTCCTTTTTGTGACTTATCAGACATTCATCCTTAAAAAAGTCTCATTGAGATGGATGATACTCCTCCTGCAAGGTAGTTCAAGTGACATTTCACTCACCTTACTCTACTTTTATTCCTGTTTTCAACATTTGTCTGATTTAATTGTATCGAATGACGCTGTGAGAGCTTCACTCCTTCCCAGTGGGACCCATCATCTTGCTTCACCACCGGGTTGAAATCAAAATGTGCCAGAAATTTCACCTATTTTGTCATTGAAACCCCTGGAATAGGACATCGACCTAAGCTCACAGCGGGCGCCTCTGCCGCCGCCGGGTGGTCTAAGACGTGTCATCATCACATAATTGCAGCATTCCAACTCCTTCGCTTGGACTTGGAGAACACATACTCTTTTTTTTGGCGGTTGATGCCTGAAAAATGCCACCAAATTTACGAGAGATTATGTTTGACCTCAATTAACGGTGGCTGCTATCAGCACAAGCAGAGATAGTGACAGTCAGCTCCGACCACTGCACTTAGATACACTTTTGGTGCTTATTATGAACACGCAGTCCTTTCTCGAGGCTCTGTCACATCCTCTTTTTGGATTCCGGTACTCAGAGGCGGATGCGATTGCTCCGTTAGCCGCATCGAGCCACTCAAAGTGCTGAAGCAGCGGCGGTCTGCAGCCACTTAGAGCGTGATCTAACTCTCACGCCTCAGCTTAGGTTTGCTTTCCACGTTATTTCTCTTGGCAGCAAAAGGCCTGTTTCTGCTTTATGTTTTACACTATTTCTAACATCTGAGTGTTCACTGTGATCTTAAACAGTTGCGGAAGACTTGCATTTGATGAGAAGAAGAACAAAATGGGTAAAATATTTAATTTTGTTGAGACTTTGAACAGAAAAGCTCTGGCAAAACTGGTGCGTAGCCTTCAGATGTAATGTGGAATGGGATGTGTTCTTTGGGATGGGGGGGAGTTGTTTGTACAAGATTTAAATTAAATTAGATTAAAGAATATCTTTACTGATGGCTAATATTTGCTTTTTGACTTTTTGACATATTTCAGAATATTAGAATCAGAATCAGCTCTAATGGCCAGGTATGTGAACACATACAAGGAATTTGACTAGACTCCTAGACTACATGAAGGACACCAACGAGCAGAAGAATAGTATATAATTTTTTTTTTTTTTTAAATCATACATACATAAAAACGAAAGAAGTGAATTATTTAATAATTTACAGTGAGGTTTTGTATTTTCAATATTTACGGAGTGCAAATCTAGCACTTCAAGCACATGCCTGTTTTGTGTTTGTGGTTAAACTATAAATGTTATGCTGATCTTGATCCACACTTATTTTGGACCGTGGCACAGCTACATTCCAGAACCTGCACGTGTTAAAGGAAACAAGGACCTCTTCTGCTCGGCTCTCAGTGAAGGCAGTTGCTGATCAGGATTATTCACTTAAAAAAAATCGAGGGAGGAAAAAAGTCCCTGACTGTTTCAGCGGGGTCATCCTCATTTGAACTCGGAGATTGCAATTAACAGAAAGCCCTCTTTACAAAGTGAAGGTACCAGCGCTCTTAAAAGTGATCCTGATTTGTAGTTTTATGATAATATTCCCTGTGTATTCATCATAATCATGGGTATCTTGAACAGTTGAAAGCGACGCTGTTGACTCGAGGTCCCTCCGGAATGTGACTAATGCAGCGGGGTCAGGGGACAACAAAGGTACTGTTTGAAGCCGAGGGAGATGATTCTCTGACGTCCTTGTGGCTGCCACTGCAACTTCATGAACACCTTTCCTTTCATTACTGACCTAGATGTAAATTGTGATTACAGTGTGCAATACTTCTCTTAGAGCTGGAGCAGCAGTAGCCTTGGATGCCTATGCATGAAAATCTGGGTCATTATAATGTGTCTTTTGTGGAAGATTCTTCACGTCAGCTGAAGTGCACCTCATCTTTAGGTAAATTTGTGTTGAATATAAAGGAGGAGTGAGAAGTGACCCAACGTTCTCTTGAAGTTCGACGATTTGTCCTTTTTTGAAAAGTGGACCGTGTGCCCTAACTGCTTTTTTATTTTATTTTATTTTTTTTAAACTTCTTGAGGCAGGCGGATGTGGGTTTAGTGGGCAAATCTGAGGTGACTCACCTGTTTGGACCGCTCCTTTTTAATCTCTCTCATGTGAGCCCCCATTATAGAAGAGCAATACTACTTTTAAGAGCACTTGTGCGCCACCAGATGAACTGTTATGCATTAAGGCGCTTCGGGGAGTTTTGAAGATACCTCTGGTGTGTGGAGCTCAGTGTGCTGTTAGCTGGCTAGGAGGATTTCATTGGACTCTTTCATTTCGCATGTGTGTGTGTGTGTGTACCCTAAGATTAACCTCTGCTGAACACAGGTGTCAGGTGACGAAGAGTCAAGCATGATTTCCCACATTTAAACGACCTCTCAGAATTGAAATGATGCGGCCATATATGCCAGTAATGTGCACAGCCTTTTCAATCTGGCATCCACGCGTGCAGATCTGCTCATAAAACAGACGAGGGCGGGATGTCCTTACACGTTCCATGCAGGGCATCCAACAGTTTGATTCCCCACTTCTGCTGTTGCGATGGCACAGGCAGATGCTTCAGTTTTGTGACGGTAAATCACTGGTGTGCTTCCAAAGAGAGCAGGGTAGCTCCTCGGTCTGCTGGGAACGTAGCTTCCTTGTAAGATGAGCATCCAAAGTAAATGACAAAATATAAGTGAAAAGAATAACCATCTGCATGAATAATTCATGAGAACACATCAAACTCTATTACTCTCTGTAGGAGAAGATGTGGGAGATTAAAATGGGAATATGATACCACTGAAAATGTTCTTACTTTCCCCAAGGACTGGAAATATGGCGTCTTTGTGTAGTTTTAATACTTTCAGGCTAGTTCACCAACTTTCAAAGAGATTTGTCAGGCGTAAAGTAAGTCAGAGTTTATAAGTACAGTTCATATTGGTATTATTGCTGCAGCAGCTCAAATTATTAGTCGGTGTAGATTGCTGTGATGCAAGATTTCTGTTGGTTTGATTTAACCATCTGTAAATGGATATGATCAGATTAATTCAGCCTACTTCCAGGCTCTTAATTCGGAATATTAATCACTCATGAATATGGATTGTTGTGTATTTATTTGGGGAGTAAATGAGCCATGAGCTCGCGTCTGTATATGGATATGACGCACCTGACCACTTGGTGGGGTTGTTAGTCCAGCTATGCTTGCAGGTGAAAGGGCAATATGCTATTAAAGCAGTTTTGTTGATGCAAAGCAGTCGTAGTAAAAACAACTGTCAAACTTCAGACTGGTGAAGACAGACTGGCGTATGTCTCCTGGCGGAGCCCCCTGCAGCAGCACCCCACTCAATCTCCCTGTAGAATTGTTTTGCTACTTGTGACATTAGTTCATGAATATTGTGCTTTTGCATCGTGGAATAATTTTTTAATGGTGATGATTGATACCATCTGTTGCCCTAAAACAAGGTGAGAAAGTCCAAAAAGGACACAGGAATACATTTAATATCACAGTCATGGCGATTAGAAGTGATTAATGTTCGGTGACAGTAGATAATCATATCAATATTTTTCTATTCATATTCAGATTTTGTACTGTTCCAGTCTGGGGAAAACAAAGTGACTAATCATAATAATGTCATAGGCAGACTTTAATAGATGCATTAGGATTGATATACCCCTGGGGTGAATGGGTTATTGCTCATAAGGCAGAATCATCTACACTGGCAATTAAATCAGATAGCATTACAGGTTCATTTAAGACACTTTGAGATAATACAGGAATAGAGAAAATGGTCAAATACATGGTAATTGCAACAAATTTAAGAGTTTGAGCAAGAATACATTAAAAGGATTATCAAAGTGGTGTCTGTGTCTGGAGCCTGAGTGGGATGAAGCTCTGCAACTTTCGTGACATTTCATCCATTTTCATTAGATTCACTTAATTCACGTGAGATGAGTGAGGACCTCGTTCAGCATCATACAACATCGGCGCTTCTGCCGACCCCAGTGTACTGTCAGAGCATCACGTTGCCAGCCTTCCATTATTTTTTTTCCTTTTTTAAGAAACTCCATTAAGCCGTTAAGAAATACATCCAGATAAAGATCTAAATCTATAAAACAAACACAGCACATGGCGCATGTTCATTTGTGGATTAGAATAGTGCAGTGAGCGTTTAAAGCATTTAAAAGTTCATGTAACATAAAATGTGACCCCCTCCTTCTAAAATTGCGGTACTGTGAAAAATGTATATCAACTGTCAAGTATGAAGATAAGCAAGATGTGAATTTGACAGGACAATGATTTTGAAACAGCAAACGTATCAACGGGCTTCCAAAAATGGCCAATGAACTACTCAAAAAGATGTGAAATACTGAAAGAGAACACCTGATACTACCTAGATACTTTCCAACTTGGTGAGAGACTGTGACCAAAAAAGTGCCTTTTCAAGTCTTTTCATGAGATTAAATGACTTTAATGGTGAAACGAATAGCATTCTTTTGATTCTTTGAGGAGGAAACGGTTCAAAAGAGGTGTTGAGTCTCTTTTTTTTTCATGAAAATGTTCGGTCTACTTGAACACAGATGCAGTAACACTAACCTCTACCGAACCCGGAGCAACGCCCCCATCAGGCCTGTGAAAGTGCACCTTAATGATGAGGCTGCCCGCCCAAAAAGGCCACCTGCTGTGTGTTTATGTGAAAATGAAAGAGACATCCAGAGAGAACGGATTGCACGTTCAATGTATGTGCTCATCGTACTATAGGAGGAGTAAATGTTGAAGTACAGTGCTACTGGCACATGAGTGTGTGAGCCAGCTGCCGTTTCACAGCAGATTAAAGCCTCCTGTGGTCAATTTGCTCTCCCTAATGTCAGGTCCCCTCCAAAGACTGGAATCATCCGTAGCCTAGCAACCGTGGCCACAGCTAAGGGAAGCGCGGCCATGCATACAAAATTCCACCTGCTTAGGTGTGTGTGCGCCTATATAGTATGTATGAGGGTATCTCAGACTGTATGCTTCTCGGCTATTTGTGTGTATGTGCGTCATGCGTATACTTGGTAAGAACATATGACCAAAAATGTCTACCTCAAACATGCTTTTCTGATCCCTCTGCGCCTACGTGATTTGTTCATCTCCACACTCTCTTTTCCTTCGTTTCTTCAGTGTCCATATCCGGAACGGCACATCAGTGGACCGAGCCAAAAACGGTGCGCTCACACGGCGCTTTGTGGCCGAGCAGAAGCAAATGCTTTCTGGCCTCCATGGTTTGGATCTCCCAGCCTTCTTGGGGACCGAAACACGTACCGAGCCTAACCTATGGATGGGATGAGTATCTTAGCTCGAGGCAAAATGGTAATGCATATCCCCCCCAGTGGCACCATGAACTAGCATGACTTGGTGCTGCTATGACCACAAACCAGATCCCCCGACATCACATCATAAAGCAGATGTCGGATTTCAAATTGTGTTTTCTCAAACACCACACTGAGACCCTTCTGCACGGTAAAGCTCGGGCTACAATAACACAATGAGCGAAATAGGAAGCAAGAAGCTGCAAGTTTCCTCAAAAATGTGTGTAACATCTTCCGCTTTGACAATGGAAACACACAGAAAACAGAGGACATACATTCAGAAAAAGTGTGTGTGTGTGTGTGTGTGTGTGTGTGTGTGTGTATAGATTATAATTGGGCAGAGGGGGACGCATTTACCAGGTC
>CAESWR010001088.1:453704-473923 GCA_903171835.1 Mullus surmuletus | reverse complement strand
CCCAGTAACAAGGGCATTTGCACTTCCTTTGGAATTCAAACAGCTTGTCGGCATCAGATATTTTTAGAGATTTTCGTGCCTCACTTTGTTTCGCACACATCTGAACCAGTCGAGTCAAACTGGGACTGTTGAAAGAATGGCGGCACAGACACGACACAACCCCAGTCACCAGTATCAATGGGGCATCCCTGCAAAACCAGTGAGGATCCAGAGGATAATTCCAGTTAAAAATGTGTTGTAGGGAGGTTGGCGGGGCAAGTTGAGCTACAAAATGTCTCCATGCGAATAGTCGAATAGTCGAATAGTCTTATCATTCAAAGTCTCAATTCTATGGTCTGTGGGTGTGAGTTTCTTCTTATTCAGACATAAAATAAATTATTAGTTGGGTTAAAAAATGCATTTTTGACAACCTGATAAAACCATACTGTATCAAACGTTTATTTAAGGTGACTTGTATTCAACTGTTGAATGCACCCCCGCTCTAGATTACACAAATAAGAAGTGACACGTTTCTATTTTTAGTCAGCAGTACTTTAAAAAGGCCAACAACAAACAAATAGAATAAGCAGAATTCTATCAAACATCCTGTCTACTTGGTCAGCAGAACATTGTTGCTTTAAATGTGTCACCAGCCTTTAGTTTAGCTCAGCTCTTATTCCTATTGTGGGGCCGAGGGCAGCGTCGTACGATCAGATGTATCTGCAGCACAGTACAAAGACATCTCAGAGCCAAAACCGCCCCCCCCCAACAAATTCCGCCAGTGCGTCTATGCCTCTCTAAACCTCAAGGAGAGGCTTCAAAGTGGACCTAAGAGCACACTCTGACTCATGTTCTCCCAGTCCACTTTGGCCTTGATGAAAGTGGCGGGTCATTAGCTTTCTAACAACGGCAGAGTGAGAAGACCGGAGTGGCCGAACATATCACACCCTAACAGCCATTATCTTCTCCACAACCTCCCTAATGCTCGCAGGTGTGGTTTTGATTACGAAGGTGTAAAGCCAGGCTCGCATCGCGGGACATTATTGAGTAATTTCATCTGCGAACACTGATATTGATGAGCAGATGTGGTCCATGGCTCAGACGAGCAGCTTGTGGGGGTATTTCTCTCGCTTTGGCCTCACGGCTTCGGGTGCTCTGTGGTCAAATTTTTGGTCAAGGCAGAAAAATGAGAGCAAAGCATAATAAACTACAAATACACAAGCGCATGTTTGCTCAGGGAGAAGCAGCTCCGTGGCACCGAGCTCTTAGAAATTCTGGCGGAAATGCAGGGGGCAGTGTTATTTCATGAATGTAGCTACACCTCAGTCGTCCCTCCTGTCCTTTAGCTGCACCTCCGAGATCAGCACTGCGTTTTATGTCTGCAGTGTTACTGCCTCATAGTCGTGACTGTCCCCCAGAAGCTGAAAGGTCACAGTGGACGTACATTAGAGATGTGATTTACTGCTTCTGTTCTATTGTGTTTTTGCAGATATAGTGGCATTGTAGTGCACAGTTGTACGGCTGCATCTAAATACCACTTTCTCTTTGATCAACCAGTTAGTAATAACTTAAAATAACATCAAAACATGTCAGTGTTCAGGATGATCTCTATGAAGCATTTTTTTTTTTTTTTACTGCAAAGACATTTGATGTTGAGCCCTATAAAACTGTGTCAAGTAGCTCAAGCCAGCTTGAAGCTTTTCTGAAGAGATTTACTGTCATTGCAGGCCCATTATACAACAAAAGCACATCAGGGGTCCCTATTTTCCCCCCTCTCATCTAAGCAGTAATAGCAGAAAAGGCACATGCACATTGAATGTATGCAGTGTGTATCGTGTGAAATGTTTGAATGATTCATCCATCACAAGAGACATCCAAACTCTTGACACCTCATTTTATTGTCCCAACATTCAAAAGTACAAATAATTCAAACACAACAGTTTTATGAAAAAGAAAAAACAAACATTTACAGCAAGATTTTTATTTTTGTTTCCAGTTTCAGAAATGACCTAAACTAGCAAGGATAACATGAAGTCATTCATCGCAGTAATTGGATTAATAATAAGAATAAGAATACTAAGAATAATAGCAATAATAATCATAATAATCATCATTGATAATTGTTAAGTAATAACATAAGCAGGAGAGAGTAGAGAGAGCCGCGGTCATGGGGCCCTGTGAACATTTTTTCGTCTTTTTTGTCTTTAAAGATTTTGTTTATAGATTTTTCAGATAGTAAACAAACACGTCTCAGGAGGAAAATGAAAACTGACAAGAAGAGCCTAGTTCCTCTGTTCACCTTCCCTCCTCCACTACTGGCTGCGTTGTTCCTACTGGCAGGCTGCCACTATAAGGCGCTACAGGGGATGGTGTGAGCCATAGGGGTTGGGCATAGAGCGAGGTGACGCAGCCCCATGTTTCAAACACCCTGACATGCACACACATTCATACACACTTTCCCAACATTCTCATGTGCAGTCACTGTCACGCACACACACACACCCACGCACGTACGTCCACACGCACACGGACACGCGCACATGCACTCAGGGAGACACATATACACTTGTATATATGTGCACTGAAAAAGACCCAAATGCACAACCACACACACTTTTTATCACAAACACTTAACGGATGTATACACGCACGTATGGATGCACTCCACACCGACGGACGTATGAGGACGCGCACAAACACGCACACGGTTACGTAAAAGGAACATGCATACGAACATGCACACATGCGCGCGCACACACACATACATTCGGACATACATTCACACACATGTGCACACAGGGTCTAGGCGGAACACAGGCACGCATCGTAAGAGTTCAAAAGTCATACAGTGTAGGAAATTAGTTCACACATCAGAACAACATTCTACTGGGGTCGTTGCATAATTCAAGCTCCCAACGGCAGCGGGGAGCATGAAGGGGTCTGGTTGGTTGGTTTCCGTTTATGAAGTTAGAACACTATGTGACTGGATGGCGGCAGATGATGACTCGGATAATGGTGATGATGTCGGATGACCCGGCCTGTCAGATGACTGAGGTGTGAGAGAGAGTATGTACTTAATGCAAGCATGCGTCTGAGTGTTGAAAATGCTCTCCACACACCTCCTTCATGTTTTCAAGTCTTAATAACAAACAAAAGAATCCAATTCTGTATATTTATACTTCTGGAACCATTCCCTTACCTTTCACCTTTCAAAATATATAATATATATCATATTAGAGTATATAAAATATAGAATCGGTACAATCCCTTTTCATACCTCCAGAGTACTTCTTAAGTATAGCAACAACTGCTGTAAATAACAGTTGGTGTGCAATGGTAAGAATTTCTCATTTTTAAAGATTTGTTGGTATGCAATTTGAAAACATGATGTATATCTTTAAAAATAAGTTTTGACTCTTTAAGTGATTTTTGACCAATTTAGTCCAGTGCAATGAATGACCCTCAAACAACAATGGGCATTTGTTCCTTTAAAATGTGTCTGCCCAAGCCTCCAAGAGCTGAATGTTATATAAAATGTTCACTGAAAACTTAAAACTATGCTTTCAGACCCACATTTTTGCATAAGGTTTCATCACAAAGCGGTAGTAAGTGGAGGGAGGGTGTGGACGGAGTGGCTTTATAGAACTACACAAACTTATCACAGGTTATATTGAACCAGAACGACTGTTTATAACATTCTATTAAGACTAAACTTTATTGAAAAAGATCTAAAGATTTCATTTTAACAAGACAAGAAAAAAGCAATAGCAAATTTAACTATTAACTAGGTTATGCATAGCGAGTAACTGTTTCTAGTAATAAGGGAAGAGCGTCCCCCAACCCTCCAGACATTTTTTTCAGTTTTCTTGACTTTTAGATTTTTTTATATTGTAATTTTGATATATTGGTACAAAGCACAAACGTACTAAAAGTTCTCTCAGTGCAGTGGACTACTGGAAGAGCCTCTCCACTAGTCGCTTTGTTCCCTTTTGCTCAGAAACGCCCCCCTCCCTGTACCAGAATCACGCAAATACACAGACAATGAAACAAATAAATACATAAATACACAGATAAATTAATCAGTTAATAAATATATAATAAATAGAAATAAATAGAAAAATAAATAGTTTAAAAAATAGATAAGTAAAGAAACTGCTAAACAAATACAGTTATATTCTAAGCTTTTTGTTCGGTTTCTTTTGCCGCGGTAGGTAACTGAAAGTTAATCCAAATCTTTTTTTTTTCTCCACAAGCAACATGACAACAATGTAAC
Source organism: Mullus surmuletus (assembly GCA_903171835.1). Lineage (NCBI taxonomy): Eukaryota > Metazoa > Chordata > Actinopteri > Syngnathiformes > Mullidae > Mullus > Mullus surmuletus. Next base: position 469,671 of record CAESWR010001088.1, on the reverse strand, counting down.
AGTTTCCTCACAAGTTTTTCTAAGTAACTGAACCACCACTTCATAATAAGTTGTCATATGAAAAAGACAAGCTCAAACAAAAGAACAGTGACAACTCAGATAGTACAGTAGATATTGTAAAACAAATGTAGACTATATATATATATATATATCATCTATTTGTACACAGCAAATAAAGACACAGTTGTCATAGATCCTTTTTAAGGAAACAAATATCTAGACTAACGGAACTAGCTAATCATCATTAAGTTTTGACAAACGTTTCACGCTCAGCAAGTAACTCAAAAGTAGGCAAGCCAAACAGAAAAAAACAAAACTCCCAAAACAATACAACGAAATAAACCAAAAAATCAAAATGAAAAATTTGTTCAGTGATTCTTACAAGACCCAAATTTGTGTATCTGGCTATTCGGAAAAGAAAAATTCTCACCAGATGCTTGGGCCAACAATAAACAAATATTAAACAAAGAACAGCAGCTCAATTCAATGCCAACATCGAAGTATTTTTTTTTCTTTAAACAACACATAGAACAACAAACTTGGATATTTAAGATATGTGAATAATGTAGTATAGCACCTACGGTTGATCGCTAAAAGGAAGTTCTTTTCAAATGTTAGTACACAAACGCAGAGCAAAGAAAATGATACAATGTAGAGTATGCTTTCTAAATGGATAGATGTGCATATATCTATTTACTGATATCCCATATTGACTGATGACATAAAAACAGAAAAACAAACGGACAAAGGGTCTTCTTGCTTTGGGCTCTGGACTATAAGGATGGTTAGGCCTGGGAAAGACCCCTCTCCCTTCCCTTTTGGGTATCGCTGTTGAATAATTACGCACTAGTACATATGTGAAAAATTACCAAAATCACCTGCCTCAGTTTGCATCCCTTTTCACAAAACCTTCCATCTACAAAATCACCGCCAACTTGGATTCCCCAGAAAACAAACAACCTTTGATCCTATAAAGTACCACGGCAGAACGACAAGACAAGGTGGTGCCCCCCCTCCCAGTTAGCCAGTCAAAATATTTTTCTCTTTTTTCAAATCCAGATTCTTGTAAAAATTCTTCAATAATTATTATTTTAATTATCATTTATAAAAATAGATCTTCTTTCTCTTTATTTTTATCTTTTTCTAAACGCATTTTTTCAAGCAAAGAGATCTTCTCTTTGGCAACAGTGTTATTTTTTTTTTTTCTTAAATTACTGAACGTGTCATCAGGAAAGCTAACCCATCCCCTCCCTCACCCCATCTCCCTGAACCCCTGTGAGGAAAGACATTATGTTTTGTTTGCGATACAAAACAAAAACAATGTTAGAAATTCTTTTTTTTTTCTACATCAGAGTTACTGGGATCGTGGAATCCCATCTATCTTCAATAAGGGGAAGTTTTAATACACACTAAAAATGAATGAATGGTTCACCAATTTAAAAAAGAGCCCCCTCCCTTTCACCGACAGGGAGGTATATATAATACTAACGACAGTGGATCCGGATATACAAAAGAAAAACAAATCCTGAATCAAGACAGAGAAAAGGTTTCAATCTAAAAAGGACATTCTCTTCTCTGAAATTAGGGGATACAGGGATTTGCTACTGTTTACACAGAAGAGAAAAATCATTTTAACAACCACAACAAACAGAAAGAATATACAACAAAGAGAAGCCTGCTTTATCACAGGAACTTCCAAAAACTCATGAACATTTTCTTCATTTCATTTTTGTAATACTTAGGCAACATTGGCTTATAGGTCCAAAGTTATAATATAAGCCATTTCTAGTTCAATTTGATGGTTTATCGGTTGCTTTATGTTCCGGTTGTAGTTTGCTGTGTTGGATGGCTGTAGAAGGGTGGTAGTGGTGGTGACTGAAGGGGCTAAGGGACAGGGGGAGGTGGGGGGTTGGGGGCAATTTTGGATTGGACAGAGTCGCGGGGCAACTGCTTCTATCTGTTAAAGTTCAGGACTTGTGTGTCTTGTTAGTCTTGAAGGAGACTTGCAAGACACGATCGCCCAACCTGTAGCCATTGAGACTCGCGATGGCCATGGCCGCCTCGTCGTAATTCGTCATGGTGACGAAGCCGAAGCCTTTGCACTTGTTGGTGTTGAAGTCACGGATCACCTTGACATTGTTGACGGCACCGAACGGCCCAAACAGCTGCCAGAGCACGCTCTCGTCTGAATCTGGGGACAGGTTGTACACGAAGATGCACCAGCCAGTGCCAGTGTGCCCTGGGATGTTCATGCCAACCAGGCTGGTCATGCTGTCAATGGTGATGGGAGAGAACCTGAGAGAAGAGGGAGAGGAGGCATGGGGGAGAGCAGAGAGAGGGGGGCAGAGGAGAAAGAGAAGGTTTTAATTGAAAATGTTGAGACAAACTCACATGTAGTGTCTCCACCTACTGAACATGAAACCCATAGAGCATCTATCTGCCTCTGTTCTTTGGTTTGATAGAGAAGTACACAGAATCTCCTTCCAACTCTAAAGGATTGCCACCTGCATCTACCTTTCATTAAATAACAAGCTTAAAAATCTAGTCGAAAATTTACCGTTCAAACCGCAAAGACCGGATCTCAAAGACAAATACGCAGATTCTGATTAATTAGGATGCATGTGCATGGATGCTTATTGTATGTACATGTTTGTTTATGTCAAATGCATGAGCCTGTATGTGTGTCTGCATAATAACCACTAAATCCTCTCTGAGCTCCTCAGTCATGAAAGGCCTCCTGTCAGGAATGACGACAGTGTTGCGTGCTGGGCTGCATTTTTTGCTGAAGGAGATGCAGATGAAGGTTTTCTCTTTGTGTCCTTGAGTGGCTCCTTTAGGAGCTAAATTGCAGAAAGTTGTTGAATTAAACCGTTGCTCGAAATTCATCAAAGATCATGCACCATCCTGCTAAATCTGTTCTCATTCACCTCATAATCTTCTCCTTTTTCTTGTGATGCAAGAGATTTGAATCCTCAGTTGACTTCACTTAATTGCCTTTCCGCTCAAAGGAAAGGGAAAGGAGGTAAACCCCCCCCCCCCACACTTTTAAATAAAAGGTAAATGAGATAAAAAGGTTCATTTTTTATGCCACCCCTCTTCAAGAAACAACTATAGGCATTATTGGGTGTGCTTTAATTGAGATTTCCGCTTTGCTGCAGCTGTCTCAGAGAAGGCTGCTTTCTTAAGGAAAGGGAGGGAGGGAAGATGGAGCAAACTAAATGGAAAATGGAAGCACTTTACAGCCCAGTGGCATTAAGGTACAAAGTGTATTCCTCCCACTCCTCCCGCAGTCTGCAGGGTGTTCTGTTCTGTTCTATTGCAGAGCTTGTGGCACTGATCGATAGCGCTGCTTGCTACTCAGGGCCCCCATCTCTCAGTGACTATATATGGCCAACAATCACTACGACCTTCCTGCATGACTTTGCTCATGCATAGTCTCTTTCTGGCCATTGCAGTGTCTGTGGATGTCAGTGCAAAGGTCTGGCATGTTTTGATGACTGACTTCATGACCTCACTAATATTTTGACTTTTTTTTAAGCATCTAAGATACTCAGGCAAAATGAAAGAGTACTCCACAATTAATCATTGTTGAGGGAGAAAAGAAGTCACTTCATCCCTTATTTCTCTTCTATCTACACAGACTGACAAATATGTACACTTCTCAGCATCGACCCTTAACAGGCTTCATCCCGTTGATGCTTTGTCTGACATGCTCAGCAGCAGTCAGGCCTCTCCTGCTGGGCTTGTAATAAACTTCAGTTGATTTGCATGCAGAAGCACTTGTAAGGGTTTGTCAAAGTGTGAGGGCGAATGCTAGCTAAGACTTCCATTGTGAGGGATGAGAGTGTGTGTGTGTGTGTGTGCGTGTGTGTGTATGAAAACGTGCGTGCGAATGGACCCATCAGAGCGGGACCAAACACCAACCAATGTTACAGACGAGACCTGGGGTTGCATAGCAACAGTGTTAGCTGACCAGATACCTATTCTGCCCTTGCTAAAGCCAACCAGTTTCAGCTTTTAACACCTTTCTTCTCTTTCCATTCAAATAATAACCTTGGGTCACTGAAAAAGTACTTCTCGCTTGATGGCCTGCTATGCAATCAGGATGCTTGATTTAGGTGTATTTCTACCTTTGGAAAATTATACAATGACTCAGAACAAGGTCAATGTGCTCACTGGACATCGGAGGCGCTTATGTGAAACCTGTAAATACCACAATTGATTACTTTCAATGTGCCCTGAAAATGGCCCTGAATTGCTGCATTTTGAGGACATTTTGAATTTGTGAATGTAGCAATTTTCTCTTGAGTTAAACTTTGATTCTGTTTATGTAGCTGAGCTGACTTTAGATCCCTGTGCTTGCAACATGCAAGATGCCACCATCAGCGCATGAAACATCTATCACCACAGTGGCTGCTGCTCGGGGGTTATATAACACCTATAGCAGCAAGAAAGCAAAATGAAACATGGAGGCAAAAGTAAGGAATTTGAGCAGAGCAGAGCCGAGCAAAGCTGGAGCTGTCTGCAGTGAAACAACATTTCCTGTTTCTAGCAGGGATCCAGGTTCATCCAGCCTCATCCCTTGTCCGAGCTACACACTTTCTAATCAGAGCTGGTGCTGCCAAAAGTGGTTCAGGCAGTATTTGATTTCGACATCCACTGTGCGTATGGAAAGTAATCCCCCCCAAAACTGTGCGCAATATTCACGATGTACACATATTTGGTTGTCTGTGAGATGGACTATTACAAAATTTGTTTCAACAGAGATGCTGTAAGCAAGCTAGCAGGAAGATATAGCTGCAGTGACAAGGCAGGAGAACCTGAATCCGTTAGAAAAAAAACACACACCCAGAAATCATTCTGTACACAGAAACAACCCAAAACAATTCAAACAACACCAGCACTTGTCATAATCAAAACAAAGCAAATCCATCACCACTGAAAACAAAGACTGATTGTTTTCTGTTTTTTTTAACACCTTAAGTGGTTGCCAGGTTTTGAAACCAACTCAAGCTGACGAGGAAAACCAAACAAATCAAAGAACCAAAAATGCAATTGACCTTGAACAAACTGTCAAACGTAAAGTGACTGCAAAAATACAAGGAAACATAAATTGAAAAAGGAACAGAAAAAAGGATATTGAAAAATCATTGAGTCAACATGGACATCTGGCATTGGGTGAAGTTTTTAATTACCTCTTTACGCCATAGGCCATATTAAGCAAATTGTCCAGCCTGTAAAGAGAAGGAGGGTTCTGGGGTTAATGGTGGGCAGATGGTCGACTCACTCAATGGAACTAATGTTAAGTCCCTGTTGGAACTGCATGGTCCTCCTCACTCAAGAACAAACAAACCCATCTATAGTTGGCCCATTACACTGAGGAGCCCCACCAGAAAATGCAATCATCAGTTAATGAATCTACAGTACCATCAGTATGGTAGTCACTTGCTGGGTCGGCCACTGCAATAGTTCAGTCTTCAGCATAGCCCTGCGCTAGCTAATGCCACAGCATGTTCCAAGTACATTGCTATTACCAAAAGTGCAACGGCTTTATAGTCAGTACAAGACTATAGCAGTTGACTGGTCAAAGTTCAGTTTTCTACACAGCACTAATGGTAGTAGGACTGGGGCATAGCATAGCACGAGGCTATATGAAGATGCTAGGCTAGCCATATTGCTACGGAATGGCACATCATGCATAAAATTGCATGTGGGTATCCATACCATTTATGCAACCACGTTAATGGTTAATTAAAAGATGGATGGATATCCCCCCATAAACTGTGGTCTCAAATTTGTGTTCTCTCAATTAAAAGAACACCTGGGATGACAGGAAATGAGGTAAATGGTCTGATTCAGAGTTCTGTCAGTGTAATGGTTTTGGCATTTGAATGATGGTGAGCGAGAGAGGAGATGATGACTCGTAATGTTTTCGATGAGGTGGACCAACAAAAACTCAACTCAACAAATAACTGGCCATGAAATTGTGAGTGTCAGTCTTAGTAGTTGGGGTCAACCTGTTAAGTGCTAACAGGTCATGTGGAATGGCTTTTGCATTAGTCAGAGGGTGTCCTCTGTCTAAAGAGGTTTAGTTTGGGGAAATGCCTTAGTTTCATAATAATTTCAATGCGTGAGCTAGGGCCATTGCAGTAAGCCGTGGTAAATGACTGTTTGTGTGTATGTGTGTGTTTGTGTGGCTTAAGAACCCAGTGGGCTGTCTGTGTGTCAGTGAACTGGGCTTCAGAAACCTGTGGGCTGTATAAAATGTTGGCCTGCTTGGATGGATGCAGTCTGCTTGGTGACTCAATGACCTTCATTCCTCACTTGGGTCTGGCCTGTCTCATGTCTTATTAGCTCCTCTGGCCTAATGGACGGGGGCCACGGCTTATTGAGCAACAGCTGTCTGGTGAGGCCTCGTTCCTCTTGACAACACTGCAAACTCTCTGACTTTGACAAGACTATTGGGTTTATTTCTTGCGTTTCTATTGCGTCGTTTTTACATCTGGATACCAGGTGATGGTTGATTGTCTGATAAGATAGAAATCCGTTTTTGATTGTTCAGATTTTAAAGGACTTTTCTATAACAATTTTGTGATGTTATGAACATTGAGGCTCAACAATCTCAACTGAGGCTCATAAACTGATGGTAAACATGGTGACGTTTTTTCATTCACAGCACAGGTTATAACTTATTACTTACTTACTTTTATGTTTTAAATTTTATGTACCTGTTAAAACAATGGGTTTAAACTCAACTTTCAATAAAACCGCTAAATAAACCTATATCCTCAATATTAAGATTATAATGTTTTGGAGAATCTAAACAACCATCAGAAAGCATAATATGTACAAATGCATCATCTTACATAGAAAATAACCACTTATTATTATCATTATTATTATTATCAACATTATTGTTATCATTATTGTTATTATTATTTGATTCAACAAAAAACATTTAGTAAATCACAGGGAAACTTATTTGGGTTTAGTGTGTGGCTGTGTTGCAGCACTCCTCACTAAATGTTCCCAAAAAATGTGTGAGCACAGCTCTAAAACAAGAGATACAGTGAAGAAAAGAAAATACAGAATCATTAACGCAGTAATTAGCCCATTACGTGGGAAGGGAACAAGAAGGCTGCTTTGTGGGTAAATGAGTCAATTGGAGAGGATGCTCAGAGGAGAGGAGCTCTAGGCCCAGGAGCAGGAAGACATCTGCTGGCCGCTGGGCCGTTGGGCCACAACAAAACAACCTGCTGCTAACACTCGCTCGCTCTTTCTCTCATTCACATGTACAAATGCACACTTATGCACGCTCACCACGCAAACACTCTGCTAGCTTTTCACACTCCCTCTCCAAGCTCAATAAAAACAATAGGGCTTTTGTGTTTTCTCTCAATGCATGTTAATGGAGGAATGGGCGTTTTTGTCTTTTCTTTTTTGAAACAAAAATCTGTTCAATTATAATTGGTTCCTGCCCTGGATATAATAAGGCTAATTTGCTAATTAGTACCATTAGTTAACGACAGAGAGTCGGAAACGAGCCGGGATCTAGGGCTTGGTGTATTGTGCTTGAGTCAATTATGTTTGCTGTCTTGGAGAGCGCCCATACAAGCCCATAATACATTTACCCATGTCCGCATGATTCAGTCACACAGGACAGATACAATTTTAGCAGAAAAAGAACTGCACTGTATTCTGCCAGGTCTCCTTTTTGTGTTGAGCAACTTCTCACTGAGTATGGATTTCCCTTTTTCTATTAGAAGGTATTTTTGAGATTGCACTTAACTTTATAAATACTTAAAAAATATGAACATACTGGCAAATAATGTATTTTAGTTCAAGCTACGTTTTAACTCTGCGAAACAATAGAACATGACTGTATGCTTTGCTGTATGAGAAAATTGAAAATGTCCTTTTGCAACCCTGTCCTCAAAAAGCTGAGTTAAAAAAGGGAAACAGTGCACATGAAGCACATTTATAACTTCTAAAGTGTTTGAGGTTTAGTGAGGAGCTGGGGAGCAGAGAGCAGGAGCACAGGGACACAGTGAGGAAGTGTCCTGTGGTTGTGAGTTGTGATGAGAAGCGACAGCTCTCCTGTGGAGCCTGTAAATTGGCTTGGCGTATCACAGACACACAGCCACGCTACATCGCTCAGGTGTCACACCAGGGAAGCCGCTCCAGAAGAAAAATACCTTCCAAGCTCTGACTTTGATGGAGAGTAAACAGCACAACTGGCTTAGTGTTATTGAAAGAGAGAGAAAATTGTATAAGCACATATTCTGTCCACAATTCTGGATTCTGGTTGAATCGAATGATGGATATGATGACGGCATCATCAGAGTACTTGTCTCTGTTGTATTTTTTGTGGTTGACGCAAGGAATGAGCCAAAACTACCACTTGGTAATGAGTCATTATCAAATGACAGGACATGAGGGATGCCATATAAACAGTATGTCAGGTATACACTGCATGATGTTAAGTGATGGCTCGGTGCAGAGTACTGACCAGGGCAAAAAAGGATTTGTCTTTTGACCAAAACTTGTAATTTAGTTGAGAGATTTGAAAACTCCCAACAAATTGCTAATAAATTGCTTGTATGTGTCAGTTTAATTGCTACAGTGTTAAAAACAACACACCAAAAAACACTAATTTATAGTCGAATCAGGGTGACAAATCTAGAATTGGGGCTCTGTGGTCAGACAAACCAGCCATCCTTTTAGAAAGAAATTATATTTTTGTTTGACACAATATTTATCACAAAATACATTTTTTGCCCGGACTCACTGGGGAAATTGAGGGGAGTACCCACACAATGGCAACATGATGAAATGAAGGGAAATACATAGTAGTGAACGACAGAACCCCACAGTCTCTTATGAACCGTTCCTCTCTGATCTGGTTGGACCCACTTAGAGTTCTCACAGGGCCTGATTTACTGACACCTGCACCAGGTGCAGAGCTCACACCTGTTGTTCAAAAGGGGACATGTTTACCGAAATGAATGTTCACAGAAGGAAAGTTGCATCATTGTTGATACGTGGATGCTGCTATGACTCACGCTCTTTTTGTGTAGGCGTTACATCCCCTGTTTGAACACTCTGTAAATTGCATTTGCTGCAAACGGTTTCCAAATCAGGCCTGCTGTTCAGAACAGACATGTTTCCTTGATTAAACTCATTCATTTTCACGTGAAACAAAAATCTGAGACTGATGACTCACATATAATAATATTTTTTCTTCCCTTGACGTGAAATCAGTCTCATATAACGAAGAGATTCTTTTTTCAGTTAAGAATAGCACACCGGTAATAATACATTAACATTACTGCAAACACTAACTAACAAACAATCAATCATAGCCCATTAGAAAACACACTGCAGATACAGTATCAGGGTTTTATCAATAAGATTTCGCTATAACTGTAAATGTACGTTGTAATGCATTACCCTTTGCTCTCCATTACTGTACTGCAACACATTAACCTTTAGATTCCCAACCTTTTGGGCAGATACTGCTCCTGACGCTGTTTTGGCATTTTGGGTTCCATGACAAGGCATATATTGAGCTGGTGCTTCAATCACAATAAACGTCTTCCAAAATAACAGCTTAGCCAGCCACTTATGGGGATTTTTGGTCACCCACCTCTAGCTTGGGTCAGCCCCCAAGGTTGGGAAAGTCAGCAATATCAAACAAAAAGAAAATAGCACATATTATGCAAATTCCAATTTTGTAACTACATTGACCCAAACATTTTCCAACCCTCCCTAAATTTTTTGCCTCACTTCCTCCTCTGTAGGCCGCGTCCACGCAAACCTCCAGTACTCACCTGAACCTCTGAGCCTGGTGGTGAAGAGGGCCTGGGTATCGGCGATTGGGGGACTGGTAGAGTTGCGACAGAAGGGCTTGGCTGGTCTTCTGGCTGGGATTGTTGGCGAACTTGACTGTAATGGGCTCAGCGGCACCTGATGGCTTCTGTCCATTTAGGCCCTTGATGGCCTCCTCAGCCTCTATCCTCTTATCAAAGCGGATGAAGCCCACACCTCGGGAGCCACCTGCGGGGCCAGCAGATCACAAACAAACAGGGCCCCTTTTACTTCACAGCGTTTGGACGGAGCAGTTACTCAGTATAATTTACTGATTCTCTGTATATGTAGAACTCCACATACAGATGTGAAATGTGAAACTACAAACATGCTAAATGACAGCTGAAAGTTATATGATTATTTTTATGCATATATATATATTTTTTTTCTTAGAATTGGAGGCGTGCATTACAAAGTAGAAAGGCAATTAAACAGATCAATACAGATAACTAAAACCATGATCAATTTAATTATGCTCTGTAATTAAGTTTACAAATTAATTTATTTTAATCTATATTACCGGGGTATTTTGACATCACGGAGTCCCTCCATTGTAGTGATACAGAGGGTTCAACACTGAATCTGAGCGTGAATGCTAGCTCCAGTCAGCCATACAGACACTCTTCATGCTTTGTTCCCAGTGACATTTGAGCCATTTCCTAGGAGACATTTTTTGACTGTCACCTGAGAGGAGCATTTAGAGACGTACTTCCTGGGAGGTCCTTTATTTTCGTCTGTGAATGTGTGCGCAAGTGACTGTATATGTATGTATGTGTGAGTGTGTGTGTGTACACACGCGCTGGTATCTATTAATGGATGCTGTGCCTTGTTTTAATGAGGCTGCCTAGATGGCCCAGAGGATGCTCGCTCAGTGACAGCAGCACTCTGCCAAAGAGACTATTTACATAATACTGTGTGTGCACACAGGCATGTCTGTGTGACTCAGACTGAATAAAAGAGAGGCAGTGAGAAAGAGGGAATTTTGTGTTTGAGCATCATTGTGTGCAGTCTCTTTCTCACACATGAAAAGCCCACCTTATTGTTATTCCACATTTTTGTACATGCCAGCCCTCTCCCCATCTCTTTTTTATACTTCCTGTTGGCTTGTCTCATAGCGCTCGCTCTGCTGAATTCTTATTCAGAGAAGCACCTTGACCACCTCGCTCCCCCTTATCTTTTCCTTTTTTCCTCCAGGACACAGGCACCACAAGGTTATTTACTTTCTAGTCAAGCTATATCATAAAAAGCCACCCCATGAAAGCCATGATGCAGGACACAGATTGTTGGCATAGTTGTTTAAGTACAGAATATTTTTGTTTGCTGACATTGTCGAACAAGCATGGGTTAAAACAAGGACAGTCTTGTATAGATGACATTTATGTGTATGGGTATGTCCATCTATGTATGTATACATGTGTACCCTTTATTTTGGTTTTCATTATTATCATTCTTATTATTTAATTTTGCTTTTGTGGTATGGACATCGCATTGGAAGCTGAAAGTGAAGTATCACTTTTTGGTGTCAGAGAATTCCATCTGGGATGGGCATGACAGGTAGATAAAATAAATCAAAGCAAATCAAATTAAATAATATCATATAACCTTGGTAATATCATATAACCTCAGTGTCCTGTTACAGCAGACAAAATGACAGCTTTTCAGCTAATCAGCTTTTTCTTAACACATTCTAGTTAATTTTCAGAAACATTTGGCAAAGGGCAAAAAGAATGAACCATGCACATTACAGGCGTTAAAACAATTTTCTGGGTACAAAGAATGAATTTGCAAAGGGAGCCAACCTTACCACACATTCGTCTATGACCACACACAGTCGTGAACCACAGAAGTTACCTTATGCAAGCTGGATGATCTCATTAACTTCCTTTTGGTGTGAATTATTCTGTTTAATTCTCTCTCTCTCATTTTTTTTTTTTTTTTTTTACCTTTCCCAGCTCCCTGTCCCCTGACAAGCTTTCAGAAATTTCCCCTCTTTTACTTCCTCTTGTGCCAACTCTGTACCTGTACATTTTAATTAGCTTGTCAGAAGCAGAGAAATAACAATTCTAATGGGATCTACACAGCACAAACAGCAACCACTGCTGTGCCTACACTTTTCTTCATTTATTACTGCAGTTGTCATTCATGTGCTGTGTGTGAGGTAAAATGCAAAACACTGTCTTTGGGGAGAGCTGTTTTTGAGATACAGTTAGTAAGTGATTGGTAGTGGGCATTCGTATTTTCTGTTTAGACGGCCAAATTAATCGAGCATGAAATCTCTTTTTCCAACTAACACTGTGCTTCACCTTGCTAATTGGAAACTGCCCGATTTCAGGAATGCAAAGCCACTATGACGCACTTAGCAACACCAAGAGTCCTGCTCAAGGGTACTTCAGCTGTATTTAAGGAAGAGCATCGCAATTCACTTCCTCCACTGAGATGCATTCGTCCTTTAATCCTCATACTTGTTTGGCCTTGAGCGGCTCCTAGGCTGGTTCTGGCTGGAGGGCCTCTAGACAGATGCTTGGCATACAGATAAAGCCACACAGACGCACATACATATATATATACACACACGCACGTACTTAAGTGATGACTTGAAGAGGTGTTATTGAGAGTGAAGTGTGAAGAGAGGAGTAGAGATGTCCATGACCATTGTTAATCGTCTGTGACAATTTGCAGAGTGTGTGAACCCCTCTGTTTGTACCTCCGTGTTCCTGTAAGTGTGCACCAGCTACTCCTGTCCTTGACTTTATACAACAGCTCTGAAAGGATGTGAGAGAGCTGAGGTGGCAGTTGACCCCATCACTCCTAATTTTGTCTAACAAATGCCTGTACGCACAAGTGTGGCCAATTTCCATTAATTCACCCGTGCAGATTACCACTCCGCAGCTATACGACAAACAATTTTAAAGCAATGAAACGTGAGTGAAACTTTGCTTTGGACACAGCAGGGTGAAGTCAGCGCTCACTCACAGTTCAAGGTACTATGAGACACTGCTGTGGTTCTATGTTTAGTATCACAGGGGAGGAAGCAAAGATCAATGTGACTTTGCGGGAGTAATATCTGATGTGAATGTGAGCTTGTACAACACAAGCAGTGTAATACTGTTAATAGTTGATGAACACAGATTTTCTGATTTGATGTGACAGCTGAGGTTCTTTTATTACTGTCTTAAGACTGACATATTTTAAGATACAGTAGTGAAATCGTGAGAGTAATTTGAACTTCACTATAGAAGCACTTAATTTCCCATAAATTATTCAATTGGGTCTAATGCGTGTGTTCATATCATTAAATTCACCAGGCATGATATCAAAAGTGTCACATACTCTGTGACCATATTTGAGGTTAATATGATCAGAAGTTGTCACATCAAATCTAATCATTAATAAGTTAGGAAATGACTGGAGCCTGACCACGAATGGAGGTTCCAAAGTTTCAGCTAGATGTGTGTGTTGGCGTGTGATGTGCAAGTTAGTCTCTCTATACTGTCTGACTGCATTAGCTTGTGTGCGTCACTCAGAACACAAGAACATTTGTCTCTACTGATGGCATTTGCTTGAAAAAAAACTATTTTTCATTTGCTCCAAAAAAGCTAATGTCAGAGAAAAGTCGATCACAGGTTTCCTTGAACAAGCATTGATCAACCAGTAGTAAAAGGTGTATAGCTACAGAGATATCATGCTTATAACAGAACGTGACTGTAAAATTAGGGATATTTGGGATACAGTAGTAGGTAAAGAAAAAAAAATATCGAATTGCTTCCCAAGGATTAATCTAAAATGAGAGACCGCACGCTGATGAATTCATGAACCCGTCCTAGATGAATCCAAACCTCACCTAAAGTTTATCCAGTTGCTGTTTATCACCACTTTGTAATGCCATTGATGGGCTTATTTTTCCAGTTAAACGTTACCAAAAAACCCCACCAAAAACAAACTTGCAATCTATGAAGCAAGCTGCCAGTTGAGGGAGTTCAACCTAATGACTGTCCTTTCAACCAGCCCCAAAAGCCGAGGCTACTTATCAACCGCCAGCCAGCCATACAGGCAACATTAGAGCACAATGTACTTACTTAGGTAGAGCAATCTGTCTTTCTCACTCTCGCTCTCTCTTCTTCTTCTTCTCACTCTCATTATTTGCGCTCCCTCTCCTCCACAGTAATCAACAGAGGCTTATGTAACTCTCTCTACCTGTGCTTATCTCTCTCTAACACACACTGACAGGCACATTGGCTGCCTACTAATAACACGCTACCTCAACCTGGGGAGGGGTGGGGGGCTGTGGAGGGAGGACGAGAAGCAATTGCTAAGGGTGGGGATGGGTACAGCAGGGATGAAAAGCAAAAAGGGGGGGAAAAATAACAGTGGGCAGGAGGAGAAAGAAGGAAAGGACAAAAGGAGAGAAGGTGACAGAGAAGAATGTTAAGAGGTGACAGTAAAAGGATGATGATGAAAGGAAACAGTGCTATTCTTGCTTGCTCCTGCCCAAACAAAGCGACTCTTTCTCTAAAACCCACTATCATTTCCCCAAACACTGACTGACTGGCAGAGAGAAATGACTGCTCCTCTGAGAGACCAGAACAGAAGAGAGAGGTGAGAAACCTTGCTGCTGGGTAACGAAAGACACACTTTCATTTTCTTTCTCTCTCAAACACAGTTTCATGCATCTAGTTCATTCTATTCTTGCTGGCGGGCCCGTACTGTAACCGCTACGCACATGGACCGTTACATACGGACGTACGTACATGGACAGAAAAAAGGGAGATGTGTTCAGTTACTTCGCTATTCCATCTTGTGTCCTTTCATCTTTTGAGGAGCCACAACGTGCCAACGGAAATCAAATGATCAGACTTGCTTTTCCCAAAGACTTTTAATATGGCAGAGGCAAAAAGAAACCCTTTTCCTGCTGTCTTCTAATTAAGGGGAGAAAAAAATGCAATGTCCTTGTTTCAAGTAACATTAGTGTGCCTTGCTACAGATGGCGTTTGAAAAAGCAGCAAGAGGAGAGCGGAAGAGACTTTGAAGAGTGGAGGTGCCCTGTGCTTTAGCCTCTGTCAGAGCAGAGCTTCAGCCATCTGTCTGCTGTGTGTGTATGTGTGTTCGCGTGTGTGCGTGCGTATCCCTATGTGGCTGCGTGTGCATGTGTGCTGGCGACCACAAAGATAGCATGCACTTTTAAGATTTCAGAAAAACAACTAAAGGCACAGAGACAAGAGGCGAAGGCTTGAGTTGAGGCTGCAGTCATTCACCCCAGAGGGTGCACCTCTCTGCGCGTAATACCTTGGCCATTCTGTTCTCTGTGACCGCACAGGTGGGAACAGGGACTCAGTGTGATGCCAGTCTAAAGGGAAATATTCATTATTCAAGTAAAGAGGGGAAAGAATATACAACTGAGGGAGGGTGAATCCTTTGAGAAACCTTTCCAGTTAAATTCACAAGCAAAGACTGGTGTCAATACACCAAATATCCCGCAAAATACATTTTACAATGGGGCTATGCATACATATGAACACTGTTTATGGCATTGGAAAGACTATCAGTGTCTTTGACCTGTAAACGGTATTGGTGATTTTGTATCCAGTGAATTACATTTGACAATGATGAAGAGTGACAGGGAGTACAGTAGTGCTGTTTTCATTGCAACATCACTGATTTTTAAATGGATAATTGTAATAGACTGACCATGTGCAAACTAAATACGGAAACATGCAACTGCAGAATTTTAATGAGAAGTAATAAATGTATTATCATTGTCGCTAACAATGTATGTGCAGCGAGTGGAGGCTGGCCACTGCATTTCCGAGGATGTTTGCTTTTCTTCCGAATCTCTGCTCATCGACAAGTTCCACATTGAAAAGGACACCAGTGGTGCGTTCGGTGGCTTGTTGAGTGTTATTTTGGTTATGAGTGCAACGGCTTTGGTTAAACGCATATAAAAATTAAATCTAATAGGGATGAGTCATGGAGGTAATCTTAAGAAAGTTCTGCCAGCAGAGGCGTCATTGTTGTGCATGAAGAAAAGAGGGGCACTCCTTAAAATGCAGACGTCTCTCAAGGCCAGTGTAAAAAAAAAAAAAAAAATCAGATCTGTGAAAAG
>CAESWR010001088.1:417281-448680 GCA_903171835.1 Mullus surmuletus | reverse complement strand
TCTCCTGTTACCACTCACCCACACAGATTCACTTAGTTCCTCATTGTCGCACGCTGATCCTCCTCCTCATCTCCACGTACGTACAGAAAACACTTATCCACAAACACGTGGCCATAAACACACACACACACACAGCCTTCACAGGTGTTTTTCAGTCATCCACATTCTTCTGCTATGAATATTCTGTCAGCTCAGATGCCGAGAAAGGTTGGAAACAGAATAATTGGTGATTCTGTGCTGTGCAGCTTCCAGTAGTCACGCTGTACTGGTGAACTCTCAGTTGTCAGACGTTGTCCCAAACATCTTCATGTATATAGACTTGATTTTGCTCCAGCAAAGTTTGCTTAAATCCCATTACTACTGCTGCTGACTGGAGCAGCTTTCCCCTTCCAGTGCTTTCATTACCTCTGACATGTGGAGACGTAAGCCATCAAATAAGGTTCAAGTCAGGCAAATATGGAGGATGTGCAGTCATATCCCTCAGCAACATCATGGAAATCCTGTGGAACTCTTGCGGTGGAAGAATGAGATTGAGAGCAGCTGGTTTCCCCCACTTTTTTCCTTCTGTTCCTTCACACATCTCTGGCCTCTGCTTATCCCCCTCACCAACCCCCACCACTCCTCTCCATATCTGTCTGCTTTTTGCTGCGTTTTCCTCCTGCTCCTCTCCTTCCTTCCTGCTCGCTGCCTCGCTAAACCTTTCTTTCACTTCCCAATTCTGCCTTTTTCCTCTTCTTTTTTTTTCTTTCTACAGCTCTCCCTCATTTTCTCTCCTTGTCAGCCAACTCCAGATGTCTAATCCATCAACACCTCCTCAAGCTGTGAGCAGTATTGTGTAGTGCATGTGTGAAACAGCAACGAGTGTATGTGTGTGCGTGAGTGTGTATGTGCAGGAAAGTTAGTAAAACTGTAAGTGTGAAGATTAAAGTGTTCACAAGCACACGCTGTAAAAAATGTGTTTGAGATTATGTGCATGCGTGTCACTGTGAGCTTCTCTCACCTTTGGCATGCTGCTTCCCCTCACACCTCAGTAGGAAAGCAGTATCGCAGCCATCGCTAACAAAATCTGAGGTGTCATGGTTGAGGAAACCATGGCATCAAAATCAACTGAAAGGCACCGCGGAGACACATCGCCCGAGAGCATGTGAATGTCTGGGCCAAGCATTTCCTCACGCGTGTAGTGGCGGAGGGAGTGGGAAGGGTGTGACATGAAAGAGCGACAAACTTAATTTTAGAATTACCGTGCTGCCTTTTAATTTACCTTGTTACCTTAAGGGCACTTTGGTCTGTTGTGTCGAGAGAAAGCAGGGAAAGGCGGTAATGGGAGGGAGGAAATGAAGTGTGAAAGAGCGATAGCAGCAGACAGAGATGCAGAGTTGTCTTCCGTCATTAAGAAGATCACCTTTATCTCAGGAACAACTTGGGGCGATGTCTCGTGGTATGATAGTGAAAATCTGTGCACCAAGACTGAGACTCTGAATAAAGATTTTATGAATTTGAAAGTGTGTAAATGACCTTCAAAATCTCTCAGTTCCAACGTTTTTATGGGTAAAAAAAAGCCTATTTTTTAGCCTCCAAGGTGTTTTACTTAATTTGTGTTGTTTTATCCATAACAATTCACAAGAAGACCTTTGTAGACATGAATGCCACAGACTGATATCACTGTTCAAATCTGTAACACTTAACTGTCATATGTATTTTTTTAGCTTTTAACCTGCTATCATTGGTGAAATTATCATTTTTTTCCTCAATAATGTATTCAGATTTGGGTACATGATCAATTAATCGTAATAATATCTATTCATGTGTAGAACTTAATGGATCAACATTTGAGTTCAGAAACAGTCATCATCCTCATTGGAGATTCTCAAACATGCATAAGCGCTCTAATGAATGAAAAGCATTTCTCTTGTCGGTGGACTTAAATATTTGCGTTAACAAACACACCCATTCTGTTGGTTTTTCTCAAATATATTCTTTGCTCAGTGATGGCCCCGCTGAAACTGCACAACGTTATACAAGTCGCCCCACTCATGGCTGACACACACATACTTAACTGCCATTACAACACAAGCAGGAAACAAACCATTCTCTCTATGGCAAAGTTACGACCAAAGCCCGACTGCTACAATGAACCTCGGCCAGGCAGAGCACACTGTCGAGGGACGGGAGGAATTCTCTGAGGGCTCTTGCAACTAAAGGCTAATCCCATCCTATTAGATTAGATTACATCAGATTAGATCACTTGACAGAAACGAGAATCCAGGGATTACCCTGGAGCAGCAAATTACCACCCAGTTTAAAAGCAACAACATATCAGCGGGCATGGCATGGCAGAGATACGAGGGGAACAAAGATATGGGTGAAAAGATTGATCTGTTGATGTAAACATCTGCAAAACAAAATGCCTGCTATGTTTAATTTTCATCTTCAAAACATGCTTGGAGGAGGGACAGCGCAGTGTTGATTTATCCCTCTTACCTCTGCAACAACCTCCATCAAACCTGCACATTAGTCAGACCATTAAAATGCAATTACTGAGCCCTCAATTATTTGGAAAACATTCGATGATGACATGTTTCTTCCCTTTCACTCAGAAATATCTATATAATTTCACTTTAACATCTTGACATTTGTAAAGTAATTAGCATATCGGCTTTAGTCGCAAACTCTTTAAGGTGTCTTTTTGATTTAAATGCTCGTTTTATTTCAAAGCGTAGTTCAAGTTAATCCATGCTGATTTACTGACAGCATTATTATTCAAAGAGCTCTAGGAGGGTAGGAATCAACCTAATAAATTCAGATTACCATGACCTCTGCAACTTTTTGAAATACATTGCAGCTGCATTATTGATTGAGGAGAAAGCTGTAATGGGGAGAACCATGATGGGGAGTTAAGAGTGAAATGTAGAGGTATTGGTTACCTTGATCGTTTTGGTCTGAAGTCTGAGTCCATTTAATGTGTTGATGGCTTTCTCTGCGTCCTTTGGATCGATGTAGTTGACAAAGCCGTACCCCAGACTCTGACCTGAGATGACAAAAAAAAAAACAGAAGAGAAAAGCTTTGAAATTTCTATTTGGTTTATCTGTTTCTTCACATCACACGTCTATCAAAACATCATCAATACTCTACACTTGATAGATTGTGGGTTTGTAATGGTGCACTGATACAACTGATAATTCCACAATAAAAATTCAGTGGTCTGTGGGAAAAAACACCCCACATTTTGGCTGATCATAAATATTGCAAAGTAACGTGTTGGCCCAAGATTGACCCTTTTCCACACCCCAAAACTATGAAAAAAGATTCCCTGTCATTATCCTCATCCATAGACTTCTTCTATCATACATCTTTCCCCTGAGAACATTATCATCACTACTGACAAGATCACAGTGACTGCTGCCTGGAGTGCCAAAAGGCCTGGTGTGACTTCTGTCAACCGTGTGTCACGGAAAGCCTGCCGTGCTGCCATGACCCCATCCTGCAAATTCTCTACAACACTGTCTTGAACTCTGCACCATGTGTGAATGAAACTGCCTCTTGTTTCATTTCAAAGAACTCTCTGCATCATTACTTTTAATGTATTCTTTCTACCAATTATATTGATCATAACATAAAAAATAACATTAAAAATCTGCCTCTTTCATAAAATTGGGAATATAACTCTCCAGCCCCCTCCACCCCTTCACTTTTTTGCATGACTGTCAGTGAGTGAAGTCTAAAATATTACCACACTGAATTTCATAAATATGACTGGAATTCCCTGTGAAATATGAGTCAGCCTCAACCACACCTCAGCAAATAAGGCTTCACAGTAAGCACAAACAACATACTTGTTACTGTCTTTGAGCTTAGGCGGAAATGGGGGTGGCATTTTCCTCTATTTTTGCACAGCTGCAAAGTGTCTGAGATAGCAGACTCCCTTTGAGTGTGAAGCAGGCCTGACATCTCTCAGCGATTCCCCTCCAGATCAGCTTTTGAACAGGACTCTGAGCGGATGCCTCCAGCCATCAGGGTCTTCAGTCGGCTAGTTTTCGTCAAACAGCCCCAATCCACTAACACCCCACACACACACACACAAACACACACACAAACCATCCCCACCAGTTTAAGAGCGGCATGCACACATTCATGCTAATGGGAACAGACAGCGGTTAGTCAGAGACAAAGTGAATCACAAAATATAGAGCATGGCTCTTTCACAAAATAAATACATTTGGGCTATGGATATCACAGCACAGAACAGCTCAGCAGTGAGCAGTGGAAGGGCCAGGAGGGACTTGTAGTCCTAACATCAAACAGCTGATGATTTTCTCTTCTTTCCTCTCCTCCCTCTTTTCTTCTGGATTAACTGTGGATTATCAGACGCTCTCTATTGTTAATTAAAAACCTGCCATCCTGGAGAGACTACTGCTATTTATAACTAACCCTCGTCTCTTCCATATCCCCCTCCTCCCTGACTCTCCGCTGACATCAGGTGTTCAGTTTGGCAGTTTAAATATAACTCCAAAAATAATTAGTCGGCCTCTCTTCTTTATTTATTAGCGCTCAGAAAAGAGACCAGAAATATTGTGGAGAGAGAGAATGTGGCAAACGTAGTTAATTGAATGAGATTAAATAAAACATGTAGCTTTAGCTTGCCAATAAACCAACATGACCCATAAACTGTATTCTAAATCACTTTAGTGTAAGCAACTTAATTATTTACCTCCAATAAATATATAAAATGGCTGAAATATCAAGAATTAACTGACAATATTCATGATCGTTTCAATTCCAGACAACAAACCGGCTGCCTGTAATGCTCCATTGTGGCATTCACTAACTCTTGCTCTCTTGCTCCCCACTTTCCCATCACCTTCCTCACTCTTCCCTTCTCTTCAACAAGAAAAGTGAGTTCAACAAGCACAGCTACCAGAGGGCTGGCTGAAAATTAAGTGTTTTGGTGAAGAGCCCTTGTGTAGGACATGTACTGTAGGGATGACTGGTGCTTGATGGTATTGAAACACTTAACACTCACAAAGCCATTCAAGCAGCCAAACTGGGCCATTTTGGTACTAACGTTGCAATGGGGTGGGATGTATGTGTGGGGGGGCTGGATCAGTCATAGTGTTGACTGCATGTGGGCATGCACATGTGTGTGTTAAATGATGTGCATGTTGATATGAAAGTGTATCCATGCTCATCTGAGTCAGCAGTGGGTGTCCAGCTTAAAGCAAATGTTGTACTTGATGAATGCAATGATGAATGTGGTATTCAGCGGCTGTTATCCACAAATTATGTGTTTATGTACTGTAGGTTTGTGTGTACGCTTTCAGTCAGTGTGCGTGTTGTTTGCATGGGGAGCTTAGGGTGGTATTGCCATCACTGCCCGCCCCCACGCTCCTCTTCACTCCCTCTTTGGCAAGGCCTTGGGCCTCCAGGGCTGGAGGGAAAATGGTGGGAGTGAGGCTTACTGGCTGGCATCAGTCCCCAGGTGAGCGGGTAGATGAGGGGAGACAGAAGCAGACATCTGCCTGCAGCATCAGGAAAGCTCCAGGAGGGGATTCCACCCACCATTTCCAGACTGTTACAGAGCAGCTAACAGCAGGGAGCCACCGGCAGACTGCCTAGAATATGCATTGATGGGTGGGAGTAGTAACGCCAACGCATCAAACTGGCAGATGTACACACATGTGCACATGCATTCAACTAAACATGTAATCACTCAATCACAGACATACAAACAAACACCGGCAATAAAGTATGTCCTCACAGCAGGACGGAGAGTAGTGGAATGGCTTGCAGGTAACCAGTGGATGTGTCACTGTGTGTTTGGAGATGGCAGTAGTGACAAGTGGAAGAACTGAAGTCCATTTCCATCCTTGTACACATCTGCACCAACAGATGTATAAGGCTCTATTGCACGAGGCTCGAAGTATGCAGCGTATGCATGCATAGCAGGCAGAGTAAGTGGTTGGTTTCACCTTGTCACAACACCTGCCTGTCCACCACAACCCTCCCTGCATGCTGCCTGCACTTGGCTCAGAGTTCTTTGCTCTGTGCCAACCCAACATGCTGCAGTTAAAGAGAAGTTCAGACAGGTTTAAATGCTAGGATGTGATGCTGAGATGCAAGGACAAAGGTAGATCAGGCTACATTATTAAAATATTCCATTATCAAAGAAAAGATGAAGTATGTCGGTTCAATCAAAAGCACCAGTCACCGGACACTGGGGTAACAGAGTCTTCGCTATTGCTGCCCCCTCCTTCTGGAACTCTCTCCCTGATCACATTTGTACCTGCACTGACCCGCCCTCCTTCAAATCGCTGTTCAAAACTCACCTTTTTAAAATTACTTTTAGCGTGTCACTTTTTTGACTACTTTGAAAAGCGCTATGAGTTATTATTATTTGACATATTAGCAATAATTGTTCTTAAATCTTACTGTATATTTGCATATTTTCATGATCCTATCCATCTAGTATCCATGCATGCTGCTTATCTGCTGCTAAATTGAACATTTCTGAATATGACCAGAGATGTTGTTTCCAATTGTCACCTTATTTCAGCATAACATGGCAACATTTGATAGTGACAATATGTTGAATGCGTTATTATCCAAAATATCTCAAAGACACTGACATATTTCCAACATAACTGCCATGATGGACTGTTACCATGTCGAATGTCCTCGATGCTTGCATGGTTAAAAACTCTTTCTCTCAGAAAAGTCTGACAACCATTGAGAAAATGTATGTATCGACAGATATGGTAATAGCTGTTAGGATGCATGATTAATAGCCTCTAATGGGGTTGTAGCTAACAGAAAAACAGCTTTGTGCTGATCAATTAGCTTAATGGATACACTAACTTATATATTTTAATTGTCAATTAAAACCAAGAACCCAAATGATGCATTGCTATTCATAATGGCCTTTTAATGATCTTAGATATTCATTTGCCTTTGATTCGTATGCTGCTTACACCCCCAAATCGTGCCAATTCTTTAACATCTAACAACTAAAAAAAGATCAGCAGCAATGTGTTGTGGCTTCTTAATGAAATTTATGCAAATTGAATTTATGTCAAGAATATACTTCGAACATTCTATGCTGTGTGTGTTTACTGCTAAAATGCAGTGGTGCTGAATCACACAATACTACGTCCACAGCTAAGAAATATATGAAAGAGAACAGCAGGGAGCTAATCTCCATTTGAAGAAAATCTGAACAATCTGAAATAAATGTTATCACAATGGCCCAATGGGTGTATCAAAGTCACCAACATTATTATTCTATAGGAAGTAGCTCTTTCATTTTCAAGTTTTATTGCGACAAATGTATCGCTCGTTTCCTGAGGCGCCACAGGTTGCCCAGTGTGTGAGGTGCAAAAATCCGTGTGCTTTAAGGGAAATGTCATGTCCACTGCCCTGTCGACAATTCAATGCCCACGCAAAATGACATTTGAGTATGTCGGCTCAATCAAAAGCACAATAGTATGCTTATGACACTATTGAGAATTCTGGTGTATGTAAGCATTTTCTATACATTTATGTAAAACACAGCGAGGTGCAAAGTAAGGGTCATTGCTGTATGCGTTTACACATGGAAATGACTATAGTTGCATATTGGCTGTCATCATTTTGTTCTTTTTGTTCTTTTTTGTGACTAAGAGCCCCATATTGTCAACATGAAAGCATCCTCACCTCCTGCTATCATCAGACAAGGTTCAGACAACACACTATGGACCCTTTGATCTCAAGTGGTATACCAAACAATCACCTAGTTTGAAGGTGCTTCCATTCCACTGTTTACCTCACTGAAATCTACTGTATCAAATATTATTCTCTGCAAGTACGTAGTTAGTAGCAATAAATTAATTTAAAAAACTGTTGTCAAAACATATATTAGAATGTTTGTCTTGAAGCTAAAGTTTTTTTGTTTAAGGAAGAACACACTACAACTGCTAGCTTGTTTGAGTTATTTCATTCCCTATCATCTGTTCCTGCAAAATGTCTAAAACTATAAAACTATAACTATGTGCACATCCAGTATATGAACATATGAAAGAGCTGCAGGAAAATTCTTCAAAACAAAATCAATGAAAGAACCCTTGGGCCACCAATGAGACATTTAGTTCCAACAGCTCTACAACCTGTCAGTAGTAGAGTCTGTCATTCAGAAGTCAAGGGAGGACAAACGCATCAAAAAAAGTCTGGGAGGAGTTGCAGAAAGCAGGAATCATCAGAGCTATGAGCCAGTGACGCTAACACACCTTGAGAGGAGCGGGTCTCCTACCCAGAAACAAGCCAATCCAGGCAGTCAGTCTTGAAGTTAGCGACATTTTAACAGGAGGACAATGAGGGGAAAATAAAATGCAATTTGTCAACATAAATGTGTCACACTCACTGCTTCTATCCTCTTCCATCCTCTGACATTTTAGCCCTTGCTGCTGTAGCAACTTGAGGTGGTGCTATTTTTGAAGGGCCAGTGCCTCCCCAACATTTGTAAAAGTCACCAACTTCACATCAAAATACTCTTCACTTACCTTAAAGAGAGTTACCTCTACAGGAAACAAGAAATAGGGAGTTTGCCAACAGAACAAAAAAGGACAGGGCCTTAAATAATGGCAGTACAGTTCGTGAATATATCATGTGGCACGTATGAGGCTGTTTAAATAACTAAATTCATAAACAGAGCCACATCCCCCGCGTGCACACATATCGACTGTAGATCCCTCTCCCACTCACTCATTCAACACATCTTTCCCTCCTGGGTTGCCAAGGTAGCAGCCACTGTTGCAGTCAGGAGGCTCCCACTCGCAGTTCCCAAGGCCCTGCCTCCACCAACACATGCACATAGACACACATTTGCCCACGTAAAAGCTCAGGGACAAACGCACACACACACGTAAACCACCCCCTCGTGGTGGCTCCCTGCAGCCTCCGGGCCGGTGGACTGTAGCCTGTAGTGTGTGGGCTGGTTGGCTGGCTGTGCAGCTGAGAAATAGAAGGCGAGCTCACAGACAGAAGAGCCCCTTTACAGTAAGTCTTGGATAACCCTGTTACGTCAGGATTGCCGAGCCTACCCTGCCGCACCTGCATGGACGCTTCCCAAGAGCGCGGAGAGACTGCGGGCCCGCAAGCCCTCAGCTATCCACCCCTAGCCCTGCGGCATTTCAAGCAGGGGACAAAAAGTGACTGCGTGGCTCTCTCCTCCGCAGATACGGCGTACTCAGAGTAAAGGGTCACGGGGTGAGGGACCAGCCCCGAGGCACATTCCGTCTTCGGACTTGAGGGCGGCACAGGGGACGGTCACATCCACTCTGCTCCAATATAAAGGGCACTCAAAGAGGAATGAACGGGGACAGGGGCAGTCTGGAGTGAGGGTCACAAGAGGAAAGGTACAGCCAAGGAAGCTCTCAGGATGTCCATGTGTGTGGCTGTGGGTCCTAAGCAGGGGGATGGGTGGGGGTGAGACAGGACGTTCTCGGGACGTGGGATTCTGAAACTTTAATGTGTGTCTGCCTGCTTGTGTCTGCACTTCCTAGCCTGGCAGTTCTCTTAATACCTGGCTTTGGAGATGTCAAATCCTTTTTTCATCTTGTTCCCTGTCAGCTTTATTCACGCTGTCTTCAGCCTTCAGCCCATTTCAGGTTCAGATAAATGCAGCTTGTATGTGCGATATAAACACGACACCAGATAGTGTGATCCCAGAAAGGATTTAAAAGTAATGGTTTGTCACCACATGGAATGCTGCATTTGTGTTGTTTAGGTATTTTGGCAGGTGTAAATGGGCTCAATCATGAGGCAAACAGACAAATAATTCTGAATTTTCTTTCACATCACTCCGGTAATGATGTGAAAAACAGCACGGCTTGCAATGCGAAGTACAAAGAGAATCTGCTTTGCTCCGGAGCGTGTTGTCGATGTATATTTCAGTAGCAACAAAGAGATAAGCGTAAACTGAGGTTTATATGGTGAATATTTGATCTCCTCCCTGTTAGACTGACAGACCTTGAGCAGAAGTTAAGCCCCACCCACCTGTCCTTGTGGATCAGGGTTAGATGCATATTTCATGTTGCAATACTTGTGGGTGCACTTGATGTTCCAGAACAGGAATGAAGCGACAATGAAACTAATGGAAGAGTGCTGCCTGAACAACAAACTTGTTAGAGCAACGGGAGGCAAATCTAGCATACCCCAAATGTTTTTTTTTCTTTTTTGGAACTATGGGATATGAATAAGGCCGACCTATCCTTGTGAAAGAACTGGGTTTGCAGCAGGTTTTCACCGAGCACTGAAGCTTCTGTCTGTCAGAGGTGCTCCGGCTTGAACTACTCCACAGCTGACATCACAGTCCATCTATTTTTAATAGACAACATCTGCTTGGCTTGCTACATTGTCACTATGATTTGCATCAGCTCCCCAGATTCCATGTATAAAACCAACACATGGAAGGTGACTAGAGTAGTGAGCACAAAAAACTTGAGTCAGTGTGCTTTTGGGATGACATTTACAGGGTTTGATGTTGGGATTAAAAAAAAAATCATCTGTGTAAACAGGAGGGGAAATGGCACTCTATGGCACATTATTTAAATGTGTGGTGTGCTACAACTGGCTACCAATAAGTTATTGCTGCAACTCCCTCAAGAAGACTTACTGAGCCTAACTGTTTACAAACTAACAACCAATACATAGTAATTTATTTTACACTCTGCTAATCTCTCATCTACTGTAATTATGAACAAAGTATGAGAATGGAAAAGCAGTTGTCCATAAAACATGAAATCCCCACCCTTACTCCTCCCCTCCACAATCAATTCTTGTTCCAGCATGAAAAGCCATTTTATGCATCCCATTTAGGGAAGACAAATACTTTCATTTCTCAAGCAGAAATCTTGCCAGTGCAGAAAAATGGTCTGAAAAAAAACAAAAAAAAAGTCAAAGGTTCGGTCAATTCCACCTCTATTTATGTGTATGTGTGTCGTGCGTTTACGCGAACCTGTATACATGTTTTCACAGGTGTTGATTTATCATTCATCATGTTGCTAGGTCTACATTATTTTTCCTGGTTCTGAACGGGTGTATGTGTTTTCAATGGTCCTCACAGGAAGCAATAGCAGTTCTGATAGCTTGAGATATTAGTGTTCAGTGATGACAATTTTCATCTGAATAGGCCTTTTAGCCCTCTTGAATTGAATTGAACTCATGAATTGAGTGTATTATTGGCTGAACTATGGAGAACTCTGCCCTTGACATAAACATTAGCATATAAAGTCGCTTTCTCCCCACCTGGATTGCACATGTAATTCAAACAATAGCACATTTATGATATCTTTGCTTTAAGAGTACACAGGAAGACAGGAAATTTGCAGGTGAAGGCCTGGGGCTTTTGTTGCAAGTGTGTGTGGGCTGCAGCGAGGTGCGTGTATGGCAGCCTTAAATAAAAGATTAACCTGCATGTCCCCGGCGTTTTATAAGAACACTAGGCAGAGGCAGTTGTGCAGGCTGGCAGGAAGGTAGGCAGACAGGTGTGTGGGGAGGAAGAAAGACATCCAGAGGTGGGTTTTTGAGCGAGTGAAGTCAGCCAGGTCGACAGATGGAGAAGGCACGTTGATGCCTGCCAAAGCCTCACGCCACGCCTGCGTCATGAGAGATGACAGGACCCTGTGCACAGGAAGCTGAGGACACGAATGTCTCTCCTACCAATGGTTCACACCTTGTCAGCAAACACCCACTGGTCACTCAATGACCCCCTCCACACCTGATTGTATTTTTGTATTTGGATTACTATAGATCAATGCCTTTTGAGTGCATTCACACCACTCCTGCACTCACACCCACAGTCAATGTTAAAATGTATGGCAATTGCACAGCTTTTATTGAGAAAAAAATCTGTCTTAATTCTTTGAAATTAAGTTGAACTTTCTTTCTACACTCATGCGCTTCATAGTACGAGTAAAAATGGGAACGCGGCGGGGGGTTAATGCTCCCATCAACATGAATAATATCGAGAATAGAGAACACTTTCCTCTGAACATATTCTCACATATCTTTCTGGAGTTTCTAGAGACACACTAAGCCTTTCCTGTCAGTTCGCTTGTACATCTTGATTGAAAATATCTGCCCGAAAGTTCATCACCGTAGATTTTCGTGACAGTGGAGTAAAAGAACATGTATGTGTTTGTGTACGTGGTTGTAACAACCTTAAATATAGTGTTCCCTTTGCTCTTTCCACCATCCCTCTCCTCACCCCTCCCTCTCACAAATCTGGCTGAGTCTTTTAATGATTTGGATGACAATTAGAGAGTATGAAGCCTCTTGGCATTCCCTGCTGGAAGAGGGGATCTATGCTTTGTTAGCCTAAAAGTTTGCGCGAGGAAATTGCACCCGTGGGAAGAAGCACACACCGCAGGGAGAGATGGAGGGAGGGCTGGATTTATTAATAACTTTTTGCATTGATGCTAAGTCATCAGAGGAACCTTGTAGCGCAGAGCAGAGAGCTACCTTCAACAGTTTAAGACTGTGTGAGCACACATGTCTACCTCTGTCACAATCCTCCACTTAGGTCTCAAGCAGCTTTATGGCAATTCTGTTCATTTTCAAACTCTCTCCAAGTATCTGCTGTTAGCTTGGTTCTTCACTGCTGCTTGGAAAATCACACTCAAGGGGAAAATCGGGTGGAGAGAGAACATGGTGATGATAGCATGTGGTATCCCAGAGTTATTTTTGTACACACCATCCTCCATTATCTTGGTGTATCTGACTCCATTTTGTGGCCTATTACAGAGGATAAGGAGGATGGTCCTGAAGAGGGATCACAGAGCAGCAAAAATGGGCCTTAAAAATGCAAGAAAAATGGAGGCACAACTAAAAGATGTACAGTCAAAATTGTTGTCACTATTGGCTCACGGTTACACCTAATCTCTCTATTCTATGATTAATGTTCACATGCGGTTCTTTGTGTGTTCACCGCCTGTGCTTGCCTGCTATCCAAGCATTGCTTGGTGATCTCAACTGTCTGCCTGCCTGCCTGGTGCTCTTTAATGAGATTATCAGGAGAAGAGTGTCAGTAAGTAGGATCTAAAATGAAAGCCATTATGGAGCATTATCCCAGAGATGCACCCGCCCAACACCCCTCCACCCCCCCGATCCATCTGCTGTATGGCCACCCACACAGCCACTACGCCCAGATTACAGCCATGATTAGCACCACGAAGTGCTGCTTAATTTAAACACCTCTGGAGAACATGTGGCACTTTGCTGCATTGCTGAGTCGCAGTGCTCAAACACAAACAGAGGGCAGAGATGGATTTCTCCTTACAGAAAACAACACATGCGATTCCTCTTAAATACTTTAATTGTTTGGAATGATTCCAAATGCATTCGACCAACTCCACTACTCATGTCTCACTTTCCTTTTAAAGCTCAGCAAATGGCCAGTTTGTCATTTCCATGCCTACGGTAAAAACACCAATGATGTTTTGTCAGTGAGCAGACCTCAGATTATTTTCCTCAAAATTCTTCTCTATCAGGTCCAATGTTAAAAGGAATGTAGGTAACTTTCTATGTTAAATTGTAGAGAATGACGGTGTATGTGGAACATATGATACTTGAAAAGCAGGATGTTGCAGAGTATTTTAACAACATTATAAGTAGCAGTATCAGGATTGTTAACACTGAAAGAATAGAGCTAGCAGCTTAATCCCTTTTTACTCCAGAAGAGCTTGCAATAATATCTCTCGTTATGCTTCTTTTCCCTCTCTTTACTTTAGCGGAGGTCTAGAAATGCATGAAACACGTGTGTCCTGAGGGACCATTAAATGAGCACTTGTGGTTCAGGAGTGTTTGAAGTTTTGAAGCTTCCACTGGGTAACTTTCAAAATAAAAGCTTACGTACTGTATCAGATATAATCTTTCAATTCTTCTATCTTTTTTGATAATCTGTTTGGGGTTATTGGACCAACATAAATACCAGAACCAGAAAAGAGCATACAATTTCTCCATTCTCTACCTGTGATCTTGTCGCGAACCAGTTTGCAGGATTCAATCTCCCCGATGCTGCCAAACAGGCTGCGGAATTCCTCCTGGGTCATGTTCTGGGGCAGGTAGTTGACAATGAGGTTGGTCTTGCTGTCGTCATTTGTTGGGCCAGTCTGCATGGGCGAGGGGCAGCCGCGGCTGTTGGTGGTGGGCCCGTTAGCTGTGGTTCCACCTCCGCTGGGGCCATTTGTCACTGGAGCCTCCATGTTACTGATGATCTGACAATGGCAAATAGGAGGAGGAGGAGGAAAAATGGGGGGGGGGAGGGGGGGATGCCGACAGTGATTCATTAGCAAAGGCTTTTCTACAGTACAGTGATTTGAAGCACTTCTCTGCAATGCATACAAAACTCTGCCAGAGTAGTTATTTTTCCAAATTAATTTTCTAAAAAGCATGATTTTTGTTGCATTAAGTCAGATCAATAGTCTGGGTAAAAAAAGCTTTTTAAAAAGCCTGTTCATGACACCCTTCATGACACAGCAGAAATGCAATGGAAAACTTTGCATTTGCATCTTATCACTGTGCTAGAATTACATACGATCATTATTGTCATTCTTAATTCAGATGTCACAGAGGCAGAGTAAACTATCATCTACTTGATTTTATGTTTTTTATATTTACCTCATGCTGAAATTACTGACAGGTTTACTCTTTGGGCTTGACAGTTTTCAATTAAGAATAGTGCATGGCATACTGTCACCCCGTTGCTGCCTTTCTCATCACATAAATTAATCCAATTTGTTGTTATAATCTCAAAAACAATATCACAAGTTAAATATTGAACACACTACACACTACATATCACAGCTCTTAACAGTCAGAGGTATAACAAACACTAGACATGGACCGAATAAACAGCTAAATATTCATGTAGACAGTAAGAGGACAGTTCTAATAGCTGCTGGAGATTGAAGGAGGGGGCACCGACAGGGGCTGCACTGGGCATGGGGGCCAGTTGTTGCTGCTGCTGCTGTGACAAAGGTTTTTTTTTACCATGTCTGGTTCGAAGAGCACCTCAGGATCAAAGTGTAAAAAGGGAATCTGTAAGGTTGGCATAAGTGTGAGAAAACAGAGGAAAGGTGGGAAGAAGTGAGAGTCTTAAGTCAGAAGGGGGAGGTAGAGGCGGAGCAGGATGTTTGCAACCGTACTGGAGCACTCTGGGTAATGCTTATTCTAATAGAGCATTATTCCCCGACAAAAAGCAACATGTGAACTCAAATTATTCAAACATTTGCATAAAATACATTTGTTTGATTGAATTAATGGTTCCCTTTGTCTGCATATGTGAGCGCGCTGCTGTGTGTGAGGAGCTGTCAGTATTTGACAAAAGATCGCAGTGGAAACAAACCAACATTAACTTACACTGGATAAAGGGAAAGAGAAAAAAAAGAAAGATAGATACTAGACAGAGATACTAAGATACTAAGATCATCGCACGCTAATCTGATGCTCAACTGGACCAATAGACTGTAACCTCAGAGTACTATATCCAAGCAGTGATTGTGTGTCGACATAATTAACAGTTTATTAATTTAGTTGATTATCTTTTAAGTGTACTGCAGTGGCCCGTTGCCTCAATTTAAGATCGGTCCTTGTATCATGCGTCTATATTGGGGAGCAGAGTAACTTCCGAACAAGAACTGCATGACCTCACACACTGAAAGCCAAATTAAGATGCAAATATGCTTTAATCTCATTCAATCAAATATTTAAAGTCATCTCTGAGATCTCTCCCTCTCCCCTGTTGAGCCATTCAGTGCTCGGCTCTATTTTTAACTATTCCAAAGTACACACAGACAGGCTGCACTCTGAAGAAGGGCTGGTTTTAGTGAGGAGGGCCGGCACGCAATCGTATTTCACTCTATTTCGGGATTATCAAAAGGCCGGACCTGTGTTCTAATAATATAGCTCAAAGCGGAATTGAGAGAATTTCACAATTTGTCCAAAAATAGTTCTCAAAACCATTTTAGATGTTTACAATGTGTGTGCTTTTTGGCTTTAATCTCTTGTCTTTCCATCTATCTATGTAGTAGTGAGCAATGGGGAAACATCAAACACATGACTACGACCTATCATACGACCTATTCCACATATATAGTACCCTACTCTCAGATTTTTGGGAGAATGGAATCATTCTGTTTAAATGCAAAACATAACAATTGGAACCTAAAAGCTATTCAACTCATTTTTCTTTTTGCAAGGTTAATAATAGAAAAAAAGAGAGCCTCTCCATGGTCTCTGCCACAAAAAAAATCCTTTCAACATAATATAAAAATCCTTCTTGCTGTTTTTATAGGGTCATGCATCTGTCATGTCATATAGTCTTTGAAACTCTTAGAAAATAAGACTGTACTGCTTTTCAGATCATTTCGTATTCTTCTTTTCTTCAGTCTGTGTGAAAGATCAGCAGCAACAAAATGTCAATCTTCTATTTCCATCCTATCGCCTCACATCAACACGCTCACATCGATGCATGTATGTGCACACTTTTCCATATTCACACTCTCGTCATCTTCAGTGAGTGCGAGAGCACACACACACACACAGGTCCAAAACAAACACACATGTATAGTGAGAGAACAATGGCCCATGCCCACAGTGGAAAACAAACAGACAGGGATATGTCTAAAAGCTCTCAAGATGAGAGCTGCATGCAAATTGTTCTTTTGACAGTATCCTTCCCTACTCGCCACTCTACCACAACAGAGATACAGAGACAGGCAGAAAAAAGTCAGAGTGGGGAGGCAGAGAGAGAAAGAGAAAGAGAGGAGAGACACAGTCGAATCTACCCATAACTGTGTTGATTGCAGAGGGTCTTATTAAATCTGTTTGCGTTCCCCGCTGAGCTCCATTCTATCAGAGAGACTTTCAACTCCATGGGACATTTTCGGAGGAGTTTTTGAACCAAAATGGCTGCCACTAATTAGTTGGGACCTGCCGAATCCCAGGGGCCAATTATATTCCTCTCCTTGTCCCTGCCCACCAGCATTTGTGCTACTCAGCAGTCCACTTGTCCCCATGTTGGTTGTGAACACTCTGGCTGTCCCTGCTCTCCCACTGCGGAGCCCGGCGCTGTGGACAGAAGTTGCTGCCTTTTCTGCTGACTGCATATAACGCGCAGCCCTCTCCGGCTCTCAACCTCAAGATGCAACTTCTTTTACGCACGAGTAGTAATGCTGCTCGTGTAGGGGACAGAGCGAGTGCTGCACAGAAACTTAGAAGCAATAAAGATGATTGTCTGAAATTAGTGCCAAACGTAAGTCAAGGGAAAGGAACCTGATGGTCATTCTTATAACGTCTTAAGTATGATAAATCAGTGTGGTTTGACTCAAACAATGTTAAACAATGGGAACAAACTAAAAAGTGTGTTAAATTAAAGTGAAGGCCATTATAGTTAGCTTTGTGTTTACGAGGGATAAAAATTAGTGATTTGTGAAGAGATGTGTTTGAAATCCCTCATATCAGTTATTTACATGTGAACTGAGAAAGGAGAGAATGAGGAAAACAAGACAGAAGGAAGTATGTGCAATTATGTACATCTAATGAATGCTTCAGCAGGTGAGGATTGCTTAACTCTCATCTCTGCGCCCCCCCCCCCCCCCCGCAGGCCCCTTTCGCCCCCTTCTGTCTGCCGCCTGCTGCCCCGTCCATCAATCTCTGCTCCTGTTTCAACCGTCTCAGTCAGCAGCATCACCACCAGTGTGTATTTATGTAAACACAGTACAATATCAGATCATATTACTTCATGGGTGTGTAAAATGGCTGGGCCATCCATTTGGCGGCAGTAGTCTCCTTACCATCTTTGGCTGTGTCAGCAATCCCTTCTCTGCCCAGCCCTGGAGCTGTGGGAGCTCTGCCTGACGCCACTGTGTCTCTGTCGACCCCTATGGAGCGGAGCACAGGGAGGGAGGGACGCACAGCCCACCGTCAACATCATACACTCACTTTGCAATGTTAGATTTTGTAGTGGGATTTGGGGAGCTAGTGGGGGTGGGGGGGTGGGGGATGGGGGTGGGGTAGGGTTCTTGGGTAAAATGGCAGCTTGCTATAAAAACACAGTTACGCCTTTGTGGCCATCCCACCAGTCACCCTAAAACAAACAGGTGGCTCTGTTGTATTATTATTTTTTAATCTAATTTGTTGGTTGGTGTGACTGGGTTTTATTGTCAAACCGAATGACTTGGGAATTATATTGCATATTTCTTGAAACTGAAAATGAAATGGCTCAAATTGGAATGGGGCTGAGGATGATATTTGCTGTTACTTCAGATGATTTTAATCAGATGAGTACCTTCTTAGTGACTGGAATGAAGCTGCATGATAGTGTTGGAGCTAGGAGTGCGGTACGGTGCCTGCAACGACCTTGGGTTTATGAGTTTATAATGAGGGTTTCCCTCTTGCTCTCTGTGGGTAAACAAGGCTGTGGTTTGAAGAGACAGAAATGCCACAAATGAGCAGGATGTCTGTTCACCAGCTCTCCAGAGCGGGGGGCTTAAATGCCTGCAGCTATGGATGCTACAAGCAGCCAATTTAGCAAGAGAAGGGAGAAGGGAGGCGGGTTGACCTCTGCCTTCATTTACTCCTTCACAAAGATGAGGAGAAGGAGTGGGGGGATCAGATGGGAGGAGGAAGAAAAGGCAAAGGCTGAGTAATGGGGAAGACACTTCCAATACTTCAAAGAAAGGGAGAGACGCAGGGTGTGGGAGGAAAGAGAGTCTCTCCATGTTCTGTTGTCAATGTGTCTTGTAAACTTAGGCGAGAATGCATAATGGAGGTTCAAATGAGAATGAACTGTCAGCTTGGAGCGGAAAAAGAGGATGCAGAGGGGCAAAGAGGTCAGGGTAGAGAAGAGGACAGAGAATCATGGTTCCATCCAACTGACAGCTAAAAATGAATATTGAGATGTTTTTAAGGCAATCACGTCAAATGATCAAGTTAAGCCACCTGTGTTTTAGTCTGGTGAAATCCTAAGGGTTACTGCTTGTTTGTACCAAATGAATCTAAATGTAAAATGGAAGTAAAAACATTTTCAACAACGTAATTCTGCCAGGGACAAATTGGTGCGAGGCATTAAGGTTTTATTCAAATTGCTACACAACTGCATAACATTTCCAAAGGTGTGAGCCGTGTTCGCTCGGCCTCCTTCAAAGGCGGAGGTGTATTTATAACCATTTCAGAGTGCCAAGTGTGGACAGTGCCAGGGACAGCTACGCCCCGAGTCTTCAGGTGCCCACAGTAATAACAATTTAATGCCACCACACATATCATAGTGGAGCAAAATCCATCCTCATCGAGGGCAGGGGGGACAGTGTACTGTACAGCCTGTGTCTTAAGGTGTCCCATCCACTAAATTTAAAGCTGAAAAAAGGAAATGTTAGGCAGAGGTGAAACATCAAAAGCATTTTTCACCCATTCTGCAAAGCTGTCATTTTACATCGTATGTCAGTGTGGAGGGGAATGGTGTGCCGCAGCAAGCAGACAGTGCAGTGTTACCATAGCATGTACAAATGTGGTGATAAAAATGTAAGAAGCGGCAAGCAGAAGCGTATGAGTCTCCATTTCCACAGCTAACATATAGTGCAGGGGAGCGTAATGTCGGCAAAAGGGGAATATTACATTTCTTAGAAGTGCGTTTGAGTCCGTGTGTCCCATTTGAAATAGTACTCGGTGCTCAATATTCAATGCTCAACCATTCGATAAAACAAACACAGTTTCAGGCACAGGGTGCACGCGCGCACACACACACACACACACGCACACACACACTGACACACGTGCCATTTCATCTATCTTCATATTCTCGCTGTCCTTGCATTTATCACATGAACACACGCGGATCTTCTGATAAAATCTCAAATAACACTGGAATAAGGGTGCAATGCAATTATACTCGCCAACCATTGAGATGAAAAACTGCTCATGGATACATTTTCAATTATTCAGGGAATACATTTCAGTCGGTGCTCAGATGCTGGGAAAAACTTATTATATAATCAATACACTCTATAACGCCATTAATATTTGATGCCACAAAAGTGCTTCCTGTCTCCTCGGGCTCCTGGCGAGTGGTGTCTGGGTGCTGCTGTCAAACAGGACGAGCCTTATCAGCCTACAGTGAGGAAGGAGAATATACATTTGTTTCCCTACAGCGGTCAAACATACTGAAGGTATTGTTATACATCGATCCATTTCTTAAAGCTTTCTCTCTCTATATTATAGCTGAGATCTATGTCACTTTCAATGCAAGAAATATTAATGAACGCAGTTTCCGCTCTTCTTCCCCTCTCACGTTGCCCCTCTGCTGCTTTACCACCCCAACCCCTGCTTTATACTGCTGACCTAATGCAGGCGCCCCCCCCCTTCCTTTTCAAAGCTTAAACAATCAATTTGCCCTGACTTGGCCCAGGATGGATGCAGGCTGTTGCGAATACGGACTGTGCAGCCGGATGTTTCCACTGATAGACACAAAATTTAGCTGTTACACTTTGCCTCCACTTCGACTTTCCAATATCACTTGAAGATTTCATGACGTCTGCTCGTGTTGGACAAGAAATAAAAGAAAGCAGTCTGACATAAAATAGAAAAAGAGAGACTATTTGAACTGAGAGAATCAGTGTTGGACTTGCATTCATGCCGCAAAAAAAGCCACACTTCCAAATTCACTCTCTGTCCCACTAAGTGGAATGCACCGCAGTTAGTGCTTCTGAATTGGACTTCCTATCAAACTGAGTGAGACACGAGGAGATTAATACGAATACTATCTAAGCTTCTCGGGCCAGTCAAGTTCCTTGTAATGCTCTCTCTATCTTTCACTCTCTCTCTGATATTGATTTTATTTTTGTCTCTTCTCTCGCTTTCTTCCTGGCCGTCTCTCCCTCTTGCCTTCTCTCCACCTCCAACCAGCCTCTTCCGAGCTCTAAAATGTCCTGCAGGTCAGACGGATGCTGGGCCGGATCAATCAGGGAAAGTAATCTGGGACACCTCATGCACGCAAGCAGACACACACACATTCACAACGCACACAAACACACACACACACACACACACACACGAAAAACCGCTCCACTGTTGCACTCTGGCCTGTCTGCCTCCAGTCTCATCGATCTGCATCTACTTTACCAAATGGATTCTTCTCTTGTTCTATCCTCCTCCACCTCTTTTCTCTCTGTGTGACTCGGAATAATAAATGTTCCAGACCGCACGAGATGTGTATGTAAGCAATTTTTCATTTAACTTTGTCTTGACTTCCCCTCCCTTGCTCGCTCTCTTTTTCGCTTGTGATGCTGCAGTCTTTCGGACAAGATTGATGCCGCTTCCCAACACCCCCTCACAGCTCTTGGGTAATCTGCACATACGCGAGGTCAGAAGTCAAGGGACAATAGTTTATTGGCAATCGCTCGAGGGCTACGCCGTGCAGCATCTATATGAACATCTCACTTAGGCTGTTTTGGATTTAAATTTGACAATTATGGGAATATTACTTTAAATGTGTTAGATATTCTTCACTTTGACTTGTTATAGTCTATCGCACACTATGTCTGTCACATACACATGGACAAAGTACACACATGGACATACTGCAGTCTCCTGTACTCAGCCAAACTGTAGGCGGAACTGGAGACATTTGTCCACTGGCTGAATCCCAAGTCCGCACCAACGCATGCAGAAAATTGGTCAGCATCTTGACTCTGGAGATGACACTTCAATTTGTGCAGCTCCAGTGACTGGTGCTCTACAGTTCCTCCCTTGTGGGGGTGTGAGATCAGCTGGACACCTGCCTCGCGGTTTGGCCGAAGCCTGAAGCATGGGGACTGGGCCTTGGAATTGAAGGCCCTGGCCTCGCCTGTCAACCTAAGTCCCCGTCCCTCGGCTCAGGGCCCTGGCCTGGCCTGGCCTCTCAGGTTCTCATCAGTTCCCCCAGATTCACTCTTGTGCCAGGGACAGTCCCTCGCCCGTTGCCCCTTACCCCAAATTCCATGCTGCAATTCTCAGCCACTAGTCTGTGCAGCGCCATCATCCCGACAGCAGTCCTTGAATGGCATAAAATCCCTATCAACAGCTTGCCAGCCTTTGTTCCAGTTGGAGCCGCAGCAGCCAGCATCTCGGCTTCTCGTTCAGTCAAATTAGCAAGATGTATTTGCTGAGCATCGCTGTCTGCCCCACTGTAATCCCTGGGTGTGACGGATGGGAGTGATCACTGTCAGGGCCCTGGGCTAGGACATTTTGGTGGATTAAAGAGGCTAAATTATCATCTCATCCCCTACATAGGATATTCCATCCTTAATTAAATGCCATTAATGTGGTTAAAGGTTTTAGTAGAGCTGACATCTGTTTGACATATGGTCTTGTTTACAATTATGCGTATTATAAATACACATAAGGACACATCCAACATAAGAGAAAGGGGTACAGATAAAACATCCTAAATAGAATGATCAATGCATATGTGATGTATTTGCCGTGACTATCTGAAGATCTTTTGCTCACTTCGACTGTTCTCTGACTGCATATAAATAACACGATGATAACGCAGTGCTGTGACGACAAAAAGCTACACCACTCTGGGCTACATTTCTGGGAATAGTCTGCTTCGCCGCACTCGCTCCCGCGCCGAGCTGAAGTTGCTTTTAGCTCAGGCTGGGACGGAGGACAGAGAACGCAGAAACGGGCAAAGAGGCAGAGAGACGCAGGCAGGCGAGCAGATCCGTCTGACTCAGCACCATGTGTCATGAGCGAGGACGGTACCTCCACAAGTAGCTGGCAGGTGAATGCAGCGACGCACCTGTGCGGGCATGTGGCCATTTGCAGGAGGCGCTTCCTTATTTTTAGCTAAAGACACTAAAACATGGTAGGACATACATAAAATATCAACGGTAAAAAAATCATGCACAAATGCTTTACTCTGCTTAAGTGTAAAGTTACACACCATTACTGATAAGGTCAGGGTCAACCAATTCATTTTCATGCTACCCCAGCCAAACAATCGCTGTCTTGTTTTAGCTTTCAGTCACGTTAGAAGGTCTGGAGCTTGCTTGCCATCATATATGTATGAAAAGACCTTGCACATCATGTAACAGCTCGCAAAAGCGACATTCCAGAAGCTTCGCTCCTTTTCCAGAGTAGCAGGAACAAAAGAAAAAAAAACTTGTACACTCCTCAGAACTGAACTCAATTTTCAGCAGAATTCACAGTAGGTGCTCTAATTAAAACTGGTTTGAGGCTGGAAAGTGGTAATATTGGCTTTGTTGAACAGGTATTTAAAAAGCCATAAACAGCCTGAAGGTATACGATAAGAAGAAAAACCTACAGCACGGCACTTACGCACAGAACAAGGGAGAGAAAACACTGGCCGGGCTGCTAAGTAGAGGCAGCGCTCTTCCTAATCTAATCACTGTTTCCCCCATCAGCTGCATCTCAGGCACAGCATGCTTGTGTGTGTGTATGTGTTCAGTGTGAGCGTTTATGAGGTTGTCTGTGTGTGCCTTGCAGCAAAAGCAT
This sequence comes from Mullus surmuletus, assembly GCA_903171835.1. Lineage (NCBI taxonomy): Eukaryota > Metazoa > Chordata > Actinopteri > Syngnathiformes > Mullidae > Mullus > Mullus surmuletus. Next base: position 425,156 of record CAESWR010001088.1, on the reverse strand, counting down.
AGAGCTAAATCACGCAGACATCAACTGACCGCTGTATTCGAGAATTCATTCCACAGCCCAGAGTGCTGTGTTAGGGTGTGTCTGAGTGTACGTTAGTGTTTGTGTGTGTGTGGCCAAGATAATCTGGTTATTGATTCAGCTCTGAACCAGAGCTCGTATAATCAAATAGCTGCGAGGGAAAGGACAGCCGTCCGTCATCTGTCCTAATGAGTAAACAGTTTGATTGAGGCAATGAATAACTGAAAACTACATGTGGATGAGAAGAGGTTACCACATCCCTGATTGCGAGACGAGCTGAAAACTCATAACTATCCCCTGGCAACCTTCCTCCCAAGCTGAATGACATGATGAATTAACTCTTTATTTCATCTTCATACAACACATATCTTCTTTGGATGTTGGGGGGTGGGGGGCGGAGGGAATTAATAATTCACTCTAATTTAAACATTACTCTACATTAGTCATCCTGTAAACCACTTTTAGCCGAGCTTGGAGATGTTCCAAATATCCTGTCTTTGCCCTGCGCCGAAATAGCAGCTTTCCGAAGTTCGCACAAGGCCTTACACAAATCAATTTGGGGTTTGACGAGAGAAATTTTTAGTAAGCACGTCCTCTGTGAAAAATCTAATCTCGGTGTAACTTGATGTGAGAGTGGTGCAATCAGAAATCGCTCCTGCTGCAGCGGGGAGGGAACGGGAGCGAGACACAAAAGCCTTAATGTATACCAGCACAGCTAGCAGACGAGGCCCGCGGCACACCAGCTAAACCATTAAGTGTGGCATGCATTCAAACGAGCAGATTAATCCCCCCTACTGCTGTACAGTGCGGCGTAATTGAAAATGCCCACAGGAGACTATCTCTGTTCATATAGTGTGGTATGTGCCAGGGAGGCAACATACACAACGAGGGGGCTGATTGCCATATAGGGAAAATTCTGCTTTAGTGTGACAGCGTACGCTGCAAGAGACGTGCATCTGTGGAGATAGCGCGCCGACCCCGCCCCACGCATAAAATCACCTTGACGGCCGCCGCTGATGTTTTTTTTCAGCTGAGATAGCTATCTGATTTCACTTACTGTCCTATTGTGTCCCAAAGGAAGGACAGAATTCCTGTCCTTTGGAATGGAATAGGCATTCACTCCATTGTCAAAAAACTGCGGCCTGATAGCAGCCCATCTCAGCTGGCTTGCTAGTTCTCGTCTCAGGTACACGGCGTCTAAAGGGCAAACCGAACCACCGAGTGATGGGGGAAAATACTCTGGTGTTTTATTTTTTCTCTTTTCTGAATAATTCATGAAGAGATGTCTGTTAAGATGTGGCTTGATATGATTTTTGCGTAAGAGCCCCTTTTTTATGACGCACCCACGACAACTGATTTTCCAATGGACCTGCTTGGAGTGTCTCCTCCCGCCCAGGGACTTTCTCCTGTCTTGTTTCCTGCATGATCAGCCCTTTTTTTTTGTTTTACGCCCCGGTGTTGGTGTTGCTATTGATGAGAATAGGTAGGCTGGGGCTGCCGTGTGTGTGTGTGTGTGTGACGCTGCGTTCACAGGGCCCTAATGTGTCTATTACCAACCACAATGGTGCCATTTTGTAGCATGTTCAGTTTCATGTCCAATCTATAATTCATCTTGTTACAAAAATATATAAATGTTTAATATGTCAGATGCGGTGAGGCCTGTCGAAAGCATGACCTTGAAACGTCCTTTAAACATCACAAGGCAACAGCAACGGGGCCAGTTAAGCTGCCATAGCCAAACAACAGGCAGCATACACACTCACTATCCCTCTCTCCCTCTCTCTCTCTCTGTCTCACACACACAAACAACCTGTCTTCCTGCTGATACTTTACGCTGCTTTCTGTTCTCGTTTTTTTTTTCCTGGGATGCAAAATGCAGATGAGACGAGTCAGGGGCTTGTGCACAGTCTCAGGAGAAACTGCCACTCAAATCCAAACATCTGTATGAATACCAAAACACACAGGGTACAGTGGAGGATGAGAGAGAAAGAGGGAGACAGCGAGGAGAGAGAGGGAGAGAGGACGAGAGAGATTGAGGATCGAGAGAGAATGAGCAGTAAAGTATCTAAGAAAGCCAGTGTTCCTCTCTCCTTCTCTATCTTTCATTGAACAAAGAGCTATATACACATGAATACGTCTTTCCTCCCACTGTATTTTCCATCGGGATATTTATTCTGAAAAGCAGCGATGCACAACAAGGGCTCGGTCTTGTGTTTGCTAGTGGGCTGAGGCGCTAACACTCCCCAGCTGATTATGTGTCTGTCTGTAGCAGTTTGAGCTGCTGCCAAAGGAATTAGGTCTAGTATTTGTGAATGCTGCTCCCCTCACAGCAGAATGCCTTGCCATGCCTCTCAGATTTCTAGCCTTTTAAAAAGCGGAGGGGAAGGGAGAAAAAAAACAAACATTTTAAATAAATGAAGGAAGTCGCTGTGGAAGCCTATTAAATTTTCAACGTGACCGTTTTGTGAGTCTTCATGTGTGTTTAGGCTTCACACAAAAGGAATATTTAAAAACCAAAGCGTACTAATTGGGACAGAGATTGTTACAGCAGCTTCTTATTCAAACAGGCTTTTTGGCTCATTAACTGCTTCCATCCAGCTTTTGTTTAAAGAAAAGTGGAAAAGACATTTAAAGACAATAAAATATTTTACGATATTTTTACGGAGACTACCACCAATAAATGGAGAATGACGGCACAAATTAATGACAGAACAGAAGCTTTTATAATGGGAAAAATATCTCAGCTTCATTAATATATCTTAATGGTAACATACGCAAAAAACAATTTTCACATCTGATTTCCAATAGATGGAATGAAACATATGAGTATCATGAATGACAAACTTGCAGGGGAATTATTTTTTCTTCTTAAAAGTTTATTTTCTTTTTCAATGCTTAGAAATTGTATTAATTAAACAACACACTAACACTAACAAGCTAGCCTAAATATTGATGTGGATGATCACTTTGCTCCTTTTAACAAACTGAATGCCATAGTGCTTTGAGACTCAGAACTACTGATAAAATAATGAGGAGTGTGATCCCTGCTCAGCAACTTGCAAGATGTTTTCCAGTTGCTCTCAAATAGATCCAAAAAATTCCTCAACACACACATCTCTGGCTCAAATATTACCTTGCTTATAAGAAACCTCAGTACATTTACTGCGAATGAAGGTAATGCATTTTTGTGTCCCTCAACCTCTCTTGCGTACACACCCCGGGACCTCCAACCATTCTGCAAGTATGACGGACACTTCACAAATGTGTACACGCACATTAGTCACTGACAATACATGTACTCTCATGCATAAACCAAAAAAACAGTGGTTACATAAACACAGACACGCACACCTAGAACTGTGACCATTTGACATTTCAGCTTTCCGCAGCTCATAATTATGGATGTGATGAACTGCTGTGTGACACCCCCGCTTGTGGAAAAACTACATCAATAACATCAGGTATTTTCCTCTCAAATCACATAAAAAAGTTCAGCGAACTTTCAAGAGACAAATGACCCGCGGTAGTTAGTGTGCCCGTGTTATTTTAGCGTGAACGCAGCTGTCCCTGATTTAAACATCAAACTTGTCACCAGTCAATGTGGGTACTGCGAAAACCACACTCCCTAAAAAACAAAAAACAAATGCCTAGAATTATGAGCTGAGCACTTCCGGTTAGAGAGTCCCTATTAACAGCAGCACCACAATGACTGTGCACGGCTCCGACAAATCCTAATAATGCTTAAGTGGTAAGTGCACCCGATGAGTCAATGCAGGACGCCGACTGACGGCTGAGGGACAACATGCAAACAGAGGCAAAACAGCGAGACAAACCTATCGCATGCATAAATTCGCCTCCCAGAACATAGTCTTAAATCATCAAATTAGACCTATGCTATTTTAAAACCTCTGTCTACAAGCAAACAAGCAAACGGGGCCCTGGAGAATAACTTAAAAGAGGTAGAAAACAGGATGCTTTTTAGACTTTGTTATTCTGTGAATAGCTCAGCAGAGCTCCAGGTCTGCGTGGTCTGCGTCATGCGTTGTCAAGAGTCAAGCAATGAAAGTGTGATCTACTCCCTTTGAGCGTCTCACAGCGGCAAAACAGCCGATTTGGCGTGACTGGAAATTTTGCTTTGTTAGCCGACATTTATGACCCTCTGTGGGTGGGGAGGGGCTCTAAAATTGGCCGAGCGTTGGCATATGGTCGTGCTAAAATTCCTCCATAACACTTGACCCTGTGAGTAATCTGACATTTCCTGAAAACGCAGTGCAAAACAATTAAAGATGTTCATTCAGGTAGCAATGTTTGAGCATAGGAACACAGGAAAGATTAAGAGGCAATTGCATCTCTGTCTGAACCATTTCTTGTTTGTGATTTCTTACTCTATTAGTGTGGGCTTTAATCAGACTCTCGTTAACCGTGTCACTCTGCATCTGGACACACGTCCATTACCCTTCGAATACGTAGATAGACGCGTACGAGGAAAACCAATAACGTGTGGAAAAAAACAACACAAGCAGGGTATTAGGATAGAAGATTTCTGAAAAAAAAAGAAGAGTCTTTATTCTCTTTGCTTCCCTCTTTCTTTGTCAACTCATCGTGCATCATCACGACAACTGTAAATCACCTTCATTTTCCCTCTGGCCCGCAAACACATCGCGACATATCCAATCATCCGCCCCTATCTAACGTTTCGCTGATCTTCAGTTACACCAAGACACCGTAGCACACACTCGCTGCACTGTAGCTAATAAATTCCTCACACACCCCACCCTATTAGCATTGATGTGTAACCTTGGAGCTCATGGTGTTCTGCCCGAGGGTAATAGAGTCAGTACATGTTTGTGTGTGTATGTGTGTGTGTATGCGCACGTGAGATGATAGCCTGTCTCTAGCCCTGGTGCCCCCGCTGGCTCCCATCAGGAGGCAGCATGGTGCACCCTCATATTAAATACCTGCAAAGCGCACGAAAAATTCAACTTTATTTTCTTTTACCTTCTGACCTGTTTTATTTATGAACCTGTATTATTTGAAGTGACAGGGCAAACACATTTTTTTAATATATTGATGCCCATGTCTCTACTATGTTTCTTCTACCTCTGGCGCTCATGTGTTCCTTCGGGGGCCCTGCATCTAAACTAGACCGCGATGCGAGCCCCTGGTGTCTGGGGAGAAGGCCTCGCCCGGTCACCGGGCCCGGGAGCCGCCTTCCTTTCAATTAGCATTTTGATTGCATCCAGCAGAGAGCAGCCAGCACACAAACACACCAACACTTACCCGGCGATATATATTAACAACGCTTAATGTTCTCCGCGCAAACACAAAAGTTAGCCGGCCAACTCTGCAAATGGAGAGAGAACTGTTTTGAAAATAGACAAGAAGCCTTCGGGGTGCAAAATAATAGTATTGACTCCAGCCGGAGCAGTGACGCAGTGTACGCAATGGAATAAAACTCTGTCTTGTAGGACAGTTGGAAATGACAGGAGAGAAAAAATATGGCTCATAATTTTGTAAGCCAACCTCCTTCTTGCCGCCGGATGTGATGGATGAATGGATAAATGGATGCAAAGTTGAAGTGAGTCTCAGAAAGCTGAGCAAAGCAGAATACTTAGACAGCTTTTGGTGATTGCTCTCATGCCAACGCATTCGCACAGCCACGTAAGTGAGCACACGCAGGCAGATTCACACACACACAAACACACTCACTCCTATATATGAGAAACGGGCTGAAAATTGCATTACAAATCATAATCCGGGCATGCGCGCAATTCAAGCACACCTACTCTGTCTCTGGCCAATGCATGGACGGCACACACACGCACACACACTCACGCCGAGTACACAAGCGGCATGACGGATAACACGTCTACTCATCGAATGAACAGCGGCTACTTTGCATACATGAATTCTAAAATACGCCAAAGAATGTCTAATTGTCCTGCGACAACGTGCGATCAACCTCCGATACAAGACGCAGGTAAATATTTCAGAGTGGTGCAAAGGCAGCATAAAAAAATGGGGGTGGGAGGGGGACACCTACAGCCTTGGCTTCAACATAAAATGGGTGCTGTTCCCTTCTTTAACCCTTCCCTCCCTCCTCTCCTCTCCTTACCTCCACTCCCACCTCCACGCCTCCTATTGTGGCGCTCGCCCCGTGCGTTCCCCTGCCCACAGAAGTCAGCGGTCCAGCCCCCCCCCACCCCCCCCCACCCCCCCCTCCCCTCTTGCCGTATCCCTCCAGCCTGCATGAAGCAACTTCACATTCTGCTACTACTAAGCTCCGCGGCTTCACAGTGCCGCTGCTACACCGGAAGGTTATGAGACATGCTGACAGTGGGTGATGGATGGGCAGTGTGTCTCAGCAAAGCGGGCACCGCGGACGGACAACGACAGCAAAGAGGAGAGCAGTGAGCTGCCTGCAGCCTTCTTCCTTACCATCTTAAACCCATTCCACTCCATTTGGGAGACGCCGGTCGTTGTCTCACGCTCTCTCTCTCTCTCTCTCTCCTTCTCTCTCTCCTCACACAGCAGCTAAAGCAATGCCTCAGCAAATAGAAGCTGCTCTATCTGTCACCGTCTCCCTTGCCTTATTCTTCCTTCCTTCCTTCCTCCCCCCCCTCGTGTCTCAGCGGCGAGTCGAGAGCAGCGTGCTCGGGCTGTGCGGAGCAGGCATCGCCTTCTTCCACAGATGCTGAGAGCAGAATGGTGAGGCTGGATGAGAGTGCTGGGCTGCAGCAAGCCTCCCTCCCTCCCTCCCTCCCTCCCGCCTTCCCTCCCTCCCTCCCTCCTTCCCACAGCCACCCGCCCAGTCCCCTGCTCAAGCGAGGATCGGAATACGCCCATCCTCCTCCCACCACCCCACCCCCCGCACCCCCCACCCTCATCCACCTCCTCCTCCTCAAGGCTGTGATTGGCTTCTTGGCTTGCCCGTCAGACCTTGGCCTCACCCCCCCTCCCATCCCCCCACCCCCCTCCCCGGGTGTTAACACCTTCGCTCTCTGGCTGGCTCGGAGCCCTCGCCGGCACACGCCAGCCTCAGCCTGGTTTGGCAGAGAAAAGGCTTTCTGAATCCCAGCAAAGCAATCAATCGCTGCTGAGGTCTGTGCTTGAGTGAGCTGGGCAGAACGGCATGGAGCGGAGCTGTGGAGTGATTGCAGCCTCAGGCACTATGGTAATAGGATGCCTGCGCAGCACTGTGTATATAAATTAGCTATTACTGGGTGGATGTTAAAATGCCCTGTACATTTACATGACTGTGTATATACAACCCATCTCAGCCATACCCCGCTCCCCGTCTCTCTCCTTTCTACTCAAATCACACTTTGGCACAAACATAAAGGGCTATAACACATCTTTCTCATACAAAGTAGGTATTCAATGACATAAGTTCTTTACTTACATTTAAAAAAAAAATTTAAAAAAATGAGTTTTTTGTCTATTAATTCAAAATAAAACATGTTTAAGATGATGACTTCTCATGAAATGCACTCAATGTGGAATCAACACACGCGCACGCTTGAGAGTTGGCGCACACCTGTGCACGCAGGTGTGGCAACACACGCACTCACACACACGCGTACACGCACACACACACACACACAAAAGCGGCTCCGGATATGAAGGTGAAGCAAATGACTGCGGTGCTTGCCTGTCTGCCCGCTGCGGTGAAGGAGGGAGCCGAGAAATGGAGGCACTAACAGGTAGAAAAGCTGCCCCCTCACGCGTCTACTCACCATGACCATGTTACAAACTGTAACTGTGCTCTCGGCGGGCAAACTGTGGAGCGGAAGCCGGCGGAGTCAGCGCGGAGAGTCGGCTGGGGCGGCGCGGCAGTGCGTGTGGGGGGGAGAGGAT